>JACRUU010000002.1:5483597-5486097 GCA_030449085.1 Kryptopterus vitreolus | reverse complement strand
CAGTAGTGAATAAGTGTAGTGAATAAGCAGTAGTGAATAAGTGAGTAGTGAATAACAGTAGTGAATAGCAGTAGTGAATAAGTGTAGTGAATAACAGTAGTGAATAAGTGTAGTGAATAGCAGTAGTGAATAAGTGTAGTGAATAAGTGTAGTGAAAGTGCAGTAGTGAATAAGTGTAGTGAATAAGTAACAGTAGTGAATAAGTGTAGTGAATAAGTGTAGTGAATAGTGTAGTGAATAACAGTAGTGAATAACAGTAGTGAATACAGTAGTGAATAAGTGTAGTGAATAAGTGTAGTGAATAACAATAACAGTAGTGAATAAGTGTAGTGAATAACAGTAGTGAATAGCAGTAGTGAATAAGTGTAGTGAATAACAGTAGTGAATAAGAGTAGTGAATAACAGTAGTGAATAAGTGTAGTGAATAACAGTAGTGAATAGCAGTAGTGAATAAGTAGCAGTAGTGAATAAGTGTAGTGAATAAAAAGTGAATAAGTGTAGTGAATAAGTGTAGTGAATAACAGTAGTGAATAACAGTAGTGAATAACAGTAGTGAATAACAGTAGTGAATAAGTGTAGTGAATAGCAGTGGTGAAGATCCAGTGTTGCAGTTATTTTTGCTTGTGTTGATTTTTTCCCATCGTTTGTCAATTTGAGATTTCCAGGTTTAAGAGGATGAGATTTCTCAAACACACACACACACACTCACACTCTTGTGCACACACACACACACACACACACACACACACACACACACACACACACACACACACACACACAACTCCCCCTCTGCTCCTCATTCTCAGGACCAAAAGCTGAAGAGTGACTCAGCTGTTCACCACCCCCTCACCTCCCACACACACACACACACAACACACACACACACACACACACACACACACACACACGAGAGAGAGAGAGAGAGAGAGATACACACATATACTCTCTCTCTCTCTCTCTCTCTCTCTCTCTCTCTATCACAGGCCCACTCAGGAATATAAATAGTCCCTGAAAAGCAGCACTGAACCTGTCCACCGCAGGGTACTGACGGAGATCACTATAGAAACGCAGAAGTATTCATTAGTATAAAGTATTGTATTGTATGTGGGATATAGAAATGTAAAAGTACTAAAGTACTAATTCAGTGGAAATGTTACACAAGCCAGTGCACTTTTACTGCCGTTTCCAGCGGTTACATTAGAAAGTACATCCAGCGTAAAACATCAATAAATCCAGCGACTGCCACAGGTATCGTTATCCCACAGAGGTAGTGGTGTAAAGTGGACTACTGCTGGCCAACGGAGGAGAAGGGGAAGACGTCTACAGAGATGTGAAGGAAAGGAGAAGTGGAGCAGAGTGGAGGTTTGGGTGGAGATGTAAATGTTGGTATTATGACTGGTAAAGGGAGAGAGTTATGATACGATGGAGAGGAGAAACATGTTGTGTGTTCAGTAGAAATGGAGTAAGAGCAGGAAGATTGGAGGAGGATTTAAAGTGTTCTATGATGATGCGGATGGAGAGAGATGGTGTAATCCTGAAGGAGGAGTACAGTAAGAGTGGAGGTGAAGAGAGTTTCTGATGAAGCTGGAAGATGTAGGTGTGATGATTAATATGTGCTGAATAAGGTGGAGGAGTACAGGGTGGTGTATAAGGGTGGGGGAAGCTGCACACAGGTGGACTATATTCTGTGCAGGAGATATTGGGATCAGCAGAGAGATGAGAAGCATGCAGGAGTGGACAGAGCAGCAGGTGAAGAGGGATGTGGATAAAGATGAGAAAAGGTGTAGGAGAAGATGGAGGAGAGGGTAATGAAGGAGAAAAGGAGGTTGTATGGGTTTTCCAGGCAGACGGAGAGATCTGGGAAGGACATGCTGTATGTTAGAGAGATAAAGGATGCAGATGGAAATGTGGTGATTAGTGAGGAGCGTGTGGAGAAGGTGGAGGGAGAATGTTGAGCAGCTGATGAATGAGGAAAATGAGAGAGAAGGGTGGATGATGTGGAGATGGTGAAGCAGGAAGTGGATAGGACCAGTAAGGAGAACGTGAGAGCAGATATTAAGAGGATGAAGAGTGGGAAAGTGGGTTGGACTAGATGATGTTCCAGTAGAAGTGTGGAGATGTTTAGAGAGATGGCACGGGGAGTTTATAATCTGATTGTGTAACAGGATTGTGGAAGGTGAGAAGATTCCTGAGGAACAGTACGGTTTCATGCCGAGGAAGAGCAACACGGATGTGATAATTATGTTGAGGATGTTGATGGAGATGTGTAGAGAAGGTCAGAAGGAGTTGTATTTTGGGATTTAGAGAAAGTGTATAACAGGGTTATAAGGTGGTGTTGTATGATGAAGTCAGGTGGAGCAGAGACGTATGTGAGGGTGGTGCAGGTGTAACAGCAGGACGTGTGCAGTAGGAACGGCAGGCTGGTTCAGGTGAAGGAGAAGAGTGTGGAGAGGTGGAGGTACGTGTTGGAGAGAAGGGGAATGAAAGTCAGCAGGAGTGA
>JACRUU010000002.1:5476097-5478597 GCA_030449085.1 Kryptopterus vitreolus | reverse complement strand
ACATCACACCATCAGTGTCCAATCATCACACCACCCAGTCACACACCACCCAGTCCAATCATCACACACCACCCAGTGTCCAATCATCACACACCACCCAGTGTCCAATCATCACACACCACCCAGTGCCCAATCATCACACACCACCCAGTGTCCAATCATCACACACCACCCAGTGTCCAATCATCACACACCATCTAGTGTCCAATCATCACACCACCCAGTGTCCATTCATCACACACCACTCAGTGTCCAATCATCACACCACTCAGTGTCCAATCATCACACCACTCAGTGTCCAATCATCACACCACTCAGTGTCCAATCATCACACCACTCAGTGTCCAATCATCACACACCATCCAGTGTCCAATCATCACACACCACCCAGTGTCCAAACACTGACTACATATTGTTGTGTTATATGTTGTGTGTAGATCTATGTTGTTATATGTTGTTTTATGGAGTAACAGGGTTCTGGAGAAACGTTGTCTCATTTTACTGTGTACTGCGTCAGCGAAATATAGTTGTAATGACAATAAAACCTCTTGACTTGACTTGATATTGCTCCCAAGTTCTCACAGACCTGTATTTGTTCTCACAGGTTTTCTGTCCCCGTCGTCTGTCCCCAAATCATATTAAACCTGTCCCTGTCGTCACATGTCTTTATAAACCTGTCACTGTTCCTCACAGGTCCTCATAAACCCGTTTCTGTACAATTACATTGTACCTGTGCTTACACGTCCTTACATAACAGACAGTTGAGTTGTCTCTGCCCTCACAGATTCTCATTCAATCATCTGTCCAAAAATCATCACGTCCTAAAGGGGCATGTGTTCATGTCCTCATAGATCCACATAAACCCAAGTGTCCATGTACTCCTGACATTTTCTCTATCCTCATGGGAGTCCTCAAAAATACACATGAATCATCCGTGTCCTTACTCTCTCTGTCCTCACATGTCCTAATGAAACTGCTGTCTCTATCCTTACGAACCTCCTTATGAAGCTTCATGTCACTTTGAGTCATGTCACTTAGACGCAAAGGTCTCAAATGAAAGCGTCTGTCCATGTCATGGGGTTTTAATAAAAACTGTCTCTCTGTCCTCACAGGACCATCTCACCACTGTCTCTCCCGGTCGGTCCTCACATGGCCTAATGAAAGTGTCTGCATTCAGAAAAACAAAAGTACGCACAACTTTCTGCGCATCACAATGAATAAAAACCGCATCAGCGCAGTGTGTAACAGTTACACCGCACAGCCCCGTGTCTCCCACACACACACACACACACACACACACACACACACACACACAACAGCGGGTACTTTAACCCGAGTCCCTGCAAAACTTACCCAGCAGCTGGAGGAATATAAACACACACACACACACACACACACACACACACACACACGCGCGCGCGCAGGGGTCCGGTGCGGGGGCGCAGAGCCTTCACGCGCAGTCAGACGTGAAGGAAACGTCTCCTCCCCGTCCGCGGGGTTTTATCCCATACAGTACACAGACTCCGTGTCGGGGGGGAAATCCGCGGCACGGTCCGGCCGTTAGATCCGTGGGTCTGCGCAGACTCCGGCTGGGGTGGACGCGCGCACACGCACACGCACGGACACACACGCACACACACACACACACACACACACTCTCCGTTGGAGTTTACACTACATAACGCACGAAAAGGCGGAGCTTGGCGTGATTGACAGTTCCAGGTATCCAATCGCCGCGGGAGACCCGCCCACAGGCCGCCGCGTCACGGCGGAATCCGTATCCAGAGGTACCGGAGCGTGCGCTCCGGGGGGTGGGGGGGGACGCAGTGCTAGGGTTCGGTGTACGGGACAGGAAGTCCCCCTGCATGTCCAACCCGGATCACTGAGTCTGTCCCATCGGACATGTCTTTATTTCACACTAAACACGCCCCTTTACAGGCCATGGGGCGTTACCGACTCACCGGCACACCGCCGCGCTCTCAGGAGCGGTAACGTGGATTTGGCGCCACCTGTAGGACGGAGAGCGCTCCTGCAGTCACGATCCCTCCGTACTCCTTTACACATGATCCATTATTCATACAAACACACCGGTGTCTAATAAAGCGCACCAAAGTTCTCCTTTTACACCGCAAACACGCAGTAACACTCACATCACAAACCCTGTCGCTTTTCACTGCTCCTCCCACACACCATCATTTATAACATGTAAAGGGTTTGTGTTTATTAATATTATTATAACAGCTATAAACACACCTTCTCTCTCTTTATTAAAACCAATCTTTTCACCTTTCTGTTGTATTCTTCAAATACCAATGTTCCTTATGTTAAATGTTTTAATGCTTTTGGTTCAATTTGTAAATAATAATATAGCGGTAGAAGATGAATGAATGAATGCACATATAAGTCTCTCGTTTTCTTTGAATAAGGTGTTTTAGACACAGTAAAACAGTCTCCATATCAGACTACACATAACAGGTAAACTTACAATTATAATATAGTT
>JACRUU010000002.1:5453597-5471097 GCA_030449085.1 Kryptopterus vitreolus | reverse complement strand
ATGACGGTGATGATGGTGATGAAGGAGAAGGTGATGATGAATGGTGATGAAGGAGAAGTGATGATGAAGGAGAAGGTGATGAAGGAGAATGATGATGATGGTGATGCTGAAGAAGATGATGAGGTGATGAGGTGATGAGAAGGATGAAGTGATGAGGTGATGGTGATGATGAATGATGAAGGTGATGATGTGATGTGAGAAGTGATGATGGTGATGAGGAGAAGTGATGAAGGTGAGAAGGTGATGTATGATGATGAATTTGGAAGAGGAGGTGATGATGTGATAAAGGGTGATGAGGAGAAGGGATGATGATGGTGATGAAGGAGAAATGGTGATGATGGTGATGAAGAGATGAAGTGGAAGGTGTGATGGTTGATGATGGGAGAAGGTGATGATGAAGTGATGAATGGTGATGAAGGAGATGATGTGATGAAGGAGAAGGTGATGATGATGGTGATGAAGGAAGGTGATGATGAGTGATGATGATGATGATGATGATGAAGGAAGAAGATGTGATGATGATGATGATGGGATTATGAAGAAGATGATTGATGAAGGAGATGAAGGAGAAGGGTGATGATGGATGATGAAGGAGAAGTTGATGAGAAGGAGATGGTGAGGTGATGAAGGAGAACGGTGTGATGATGGTGATGAAGGGAGAAGGATTGCTTGAAGGAGAAGGTGAGGATGAAGGTGATGATGGTTGATGGTGATGAAGGAGAAGGTGATGATGATGGTGATGAAGGAGAAGGTGATGATGGAGAAGGTGATGAGAGATGAAGGAGAAGGTGACAAGGTGATGATGGTGATGATGATGAGAGGTGATGATGGTGATGATGAGAAGGTTGATGATGAAGGAGAAGGTGATGATGATGGTGATGATGGTGATGATGAGGAAGGGTGATGATGGTGTGATGAAGGAGATGATGAAGTGATGAATGGTGGGATGAATGGTGATGGTGATGAATGGTGATGATGAAGGAGAAGGTGATGATGGTGATGAAGGAGAAGGTGATGATGAATGGTGATGAAGGATGGGATGAGGTGATGGTGGTGATGAAGGAGAAGGTGATGATGGGAGAAGGGTGATGAAGGAGAAGGTGATGAAGGAGAAGGTGGTGATGGATGATGATGGTGATGGAGGAGAGGGTGTGTGATGATGGTGGTGAAGGAGAAGGTGATGATGGTGATGATGAAGTGATGAAGGTGATGATGGTGATGATGGTGATGAAGGAGAAGGATGACGATGATGATGGTGATGAAGGGAGGTGAAGGTGATGATGGTGATGATGGATGATGAAGATGAAGATGGTGATGGTGGATGAGAGGTGATGGTGGAAGGAGAGGTGATTGGTGATGAGGTGGTGATGGAGGATGAGGTGATGATGATGGTGATGATGATGAAGGAGAAGGTGATGATGAAGGAGAAGGTGATGATGAAGGAGATGATGATGATGATGAAGGAGAAGGTGGTGATGAAAGAGATGGTGATGTGATGATGATGGAGGAGAAAAAGTGATGATGATGGTGATGAAGGAGGAAGTGATGATGATGATGATGATAAGGAGAAGGTGATGATGGATGGTTGATGATGAAGGAGAAGGTGATGATGATGGTGATGATGTGATGTGATGAAGTGTGATGATGAAGGTGATGATGATGATGATGGTGATGATGAAGGAGAAGGTGAAGGAGATGGTGATGAAGGAGAAGGTGTGATGATGGTGATGATAGAAGGTGATGAAGGAGAAGGTGATGATGATGGATGAATGAAGGAGAAGGATGATGATGGTGATGAAGGAGAAGGAGAAGGATGAGGTGATGAAGATGAGAAGGTGATGAAGGAGAATGGTGATGATGAGAATGATGGTGATGAAGGTGATGAATGTGATGAATGGTGATGAAGGAGAAGGTGGATGATGATGAGGTGATGGTGATGAAGGAGAAGGTGATGAAGAAGAGGTGATGATGGTGATGATGGTGATGATGAGGTGATGATGGTGATGAGGTGAGGAGAAGGTGATGATGGTGATGATGAGGTGATGAAAGAGAAGGTGATGATGGTGATGAAGGAGAAAGTGATGATGATGGTGATGAAGTGATGAAGGATGATGATGATGATGATGATGAAGGAAGAATGAGTGGATGATGGATGATGAAGGTGAGATGAAGGATGATGGTGAGGTGATGATGGTGATGAAGGAGAAGGTGATGAAGAAGAATGGTGATGATGGTGATGATGATGATGATGAAGGAGATGATGATGATGAAGGAGAAGGATGATGATGGTGATGAAGGAGAAGGTGATGATGAGAGATGATGAAGGTGATGAGAAGGTGTGGATGATGATGATGGTGATGGAAGGAGAAGGTGATGATGATGGTGATGATGAGGTGTGATGATGAAGGTGATGAAGTGATGATGGTGATGGAGAAGGTGATGATGATGAGGTGATGATGAAGGAGAAGGATTGATGAAGGATGAAGTGATGATGATGGTGATGAAGGAGAAGGTGATGATGAAGGTGATGATGATGATGATGAATGAGTGATGTGATGATGATGGAGGTGATGAAGGAGAAGGTGGGAAAGGTGATGATGAGGTGATGATGATGGTGATGAAGGTGGATGAAGGTGATGAAGGTGATGAGAAGGTGATGAGGTGATGAAGGAGTGAAGGTGATGAAGGAGAAGGAGGTGAAGAAGGTGATGATGAAGGAGAAGGTGATGTTGGTGATGATGGTGATGAAGGAGAAGGTGATTTGATGGTGGATGAAGGAGAGTGTGATGATGGTGATGAAGGAGAGGATGATGAATGATGGAATGGTGATGATGATGATGGATGAGATGAAGGAGAAGGATGAAGGAGAGATGGTGATGAAGGAGAGAAGTGATGGTGATGGTGATGAAGGAGAAGGTGATGAAGGGATGAAGGTGATGAAGGAGAGTGATGATGAAGGTGATGATAGAAGGTGATGATGATGAAGAGAAGGTGATGATGGTGATGAAGGAGAAGGTGATGATGGTGATGGAGAAGGTGATGATGAAGGAGAAGGAGAAGGTGATGATGATGAAGGAGAAGGTGATGAAGGATGAAGGAGATGGTAGGAGAAGGTGATTGATGGTGATGAAGGAGAAGGATGAGTGAATGGTGTGATGAAAGGAGAGGTGATGGTGATGAGGTGGATGATGGTTGATGGATGATGTGGTGAGGAGAAGTGACGGTGAAGTGATGGTGATGATGATGTGATGAAGATGAGAATGTGGTGATGATGATGGTGATGAAGAAGATGATGGTGATGATGGTGATGACGGAGAAGGGGAGAAGGATTGAGGATGATGATGGTGAGGAATGATGATGAGAAGGAGAAGGTGATTGATGATGGTGATGAAGGAGAAGGTGATGATGGTGATGAAGTGATGAGGATGAAGGATGGATGAAGGAGAAGGTGATGATGGTGATGATGAAGGAGAAAGGTGATGATGGTTGATGAAGGAGAAGGTGATGATGATGGTGATGAAGAAGAAGGTGATGATGGTGATGAAGGTGAAGAAGGTGATGGTGATGTGATGATGGTGTGATGATGGGTGATGAAGGAGATGAGGTGAGATGTGAGGATGATGCAGTGGAGGATGGTGATGAAGGATGATGATGGTGATGAAGGAGAAGGTGATGTGGTGATGAAATAGAAGGTGATGATGTGGTGATGAAGGAGAAGGTGATGATGATGGTGATGATGATGGTGATGATGATGATGAGGTGATGAAGAGAAGGTGATGATGATGATGAAGGATGATGATGTGAAGGTGATGAAGGAGAAGGTGATGATGAAGTGATGAAGGAGAAGGTGATGAGAGTGATGATGAAGGAGAAGGGTGATGAAGGTGAGGTGATGAAGGATGATGGATGATGATGGATGATGGGATGTGATGAATGGATGATGATGGTGAAGGTGGATGATGATGATGGTGATGATGTGATGATGGTGATGAATGGTGATGATGAATGATGAAGGTGATGAAGGAGAAGGTGATGATGATGGTGATGAAGGAGAGGGTGATGAAGGTGATGAAGTGTGATGATGGAGGTGATGAAGGTGATGGTGATGTGATGATGATGAAGGAGAATGTGATGATGATGACTGAGATGTGAGGTGATGATGGTGATGAAGGAGAAGTGGTGATGGTGATGAAGGAGAAGGATGAAGGTGATGATGATGGTGATGAAGGAGAAGGTGATGATGAAGGATGATGATGGTGATGAAGGAGAAGGTGATGAGAAGGTGATGATGAAGAAGAAGATGATGATGATGATGATGATGATGAAGGAGAAGGTGATGATGGTGATGAAGGAGAACTGACTGTGAGGATGATGATTTTTAAATGATGATGTTTCAAATGGGAATGAAGGAGAAGGTGATGAAGGCACGTGGTTTTTTGATGTAATCAAATAAACAAAGAAGAAGAGTATTTTCAAGATCTTCAGTAAATGTCATTCTACAAAAATGCCTATTCTAACTGAGAAAAAGTGATGTATTCCCTCTTAAATTGGCTCAGATCTCACACAGTATCACAAGTACACATAATTAGTGATGTTACTCTGCATGTGATGATGCCTTATTTAAATCGCATTAGTTTGGTGTGCTCCACTTGAGAGTGCGTGACTCAGAGGACCAGAAAAAGATTGTAGCAGCCTATGAGTCTGGGAAGGGATTTAAAAAGATCTCAAAAATTTTGAAATCAGTTCCGGAAGATTCCAGCTTTCAAAACAACTCCAAGCTCGCCCCAGCAAGTTAACCCCAAAAGCAGACCGCAAGATCATCCAAAAACCCTAAAGTGTCACTCTGTCTACAGAACACAATCAGAAAGAGACTGTTACAGCAGAGAGGAAACCAGAGATAAAGTTGACAGCACTGGAATAACACAGGAGTGAATTATTTGGACACAACAGCAGAGGACATGTTTGGCTACACACACACAAGAAAAGAACACCAAATGTGAACATGGAGGTGGAACACGGTTTGGGGCTGCTTTGCTGCACACCTGGTCAGCTCACACATAGAACACATGAATTCACTGTGTACAGAACACATGTGAGACACACAACACACACACATCACCCAAAACATACTTAAATTAAATTATGGCCAATCAAAGTATTCCATTGAGATTTTCTTGAAAAGGGCTTGTGCAAGAAACCCCTAAAATATGATTTTATATTTCCTAAGATCGGAGACTTAATGGCTACAAGAAATAAGTCTCAGCGTTTTAATAATGTCCTATCTTTTTCCTCAGTTAGAAAGGCATTTTTGTTGAATGACATTTACAGAAGATCTTGAAAAACTTTTCTTGTTTTCTTTGTTTAGTTGTATTATTTTAATTTCAGTGATTAAATAACCATTTATAAAAATTACAAAAAACCACATGCTTTCAAAGTCCTAATTTTTTCACATATATTATATAATAATGTAATACATTTAAAATAATGATAAATAATAAAAAAAAAACATTTTGCATTTGTATGTGTGGTGTGTGTGTGTGTGTGTGTGTGGTGTGTGTGTGTGTGTGGTCTCTCACACCCCCCACAGTGTCCACTGCATGCCGTACTCGGCCTGGAAGCGCTGCGTGAGGAAGAAGTTGAGGACGGATCCGAGTCGAGAGAAGGCCAGAGTGAGACCGAACGCTAACGCTAACTCTTTCCCTCGGAACCAGAACGCAGTGATCCGGTTCTGTACGACTGGGGGGGGGGAGGGGGGGGCATTTACACATTTACATTATCATCCATTATGTCTGTGTGTGTGTAGGCGTGCGCGGTGTGTACGTGTGCGTTGTGTGCGTGTGTGCGTGTGTGTTGTGTGTGTTTGAGTGTGTGTGTGAGGCGGTGTGTGCGTGTGTGTGTGTGTGCGTGTGTGGGCGTGTGCTTGTGTGTGTGTGCGTGGCGTGTGAGTGTGTGTGTGTATGTGTGCGTGCGTTGCGTTTGTGTGTTGTGTGCGTGTCGTGCCTGTGTGCGTTGTGTGTGTGTGTGTGCATGGTCCGGTGTGTGTGTGCGAGTGCGTGCGTGCGTGTCCATGTGTCCATGTGTGCGTGTGTGTGTGTGTGTGTGCGTGCGTGTGTGTGAGTCCCCGTGTGTGTGTGTGTGTGCGTGCGTGTCCGTGTGTGTCCGTGTCCGTGCGTGTCCGTGTAAGCGCGTGTGTATGTACTGGTCAGAGAGCCGTTCCCGGAGCCGAACAGCAGGCGACCGGTCAGCATGAGCGGCAGGAGATACGGAGTTCCTTTAAAATGAGAACCGAGAGCAAAGATGGAGGAACCTAACACACACAGGAAGGAGAAAAGGAACACGCCGACTACACACACACACACACACACACAAACAAAACACACACAAATTACAAATCTTTTACATGTATCTGCAAACATGTGATAAACTCTGTTAAACACACACACACACAAACAAACACATACACACAAACACACACACTTACAGCGGTTTCCCAGTTTGTCGATTAGGAATCCTGCCATGATCACCACTACTGCATTCCTGTAACACACACACACACACCACACAGGCACACATTAAGACATTCCTCAGTGTGTGTGTGTGTGGGTGTGTGTGTGTGTGTGTGTGTAAGATCTTCTCTGCAGCTGTACTGAATTACACTTTGAATATATTTTAGTCCATAAATAAGTATTAAATTATTCCTCATATTCTCTTTGTTTCAGCACATGTCGCTTTACTCCAATCAGATTTCAGCATCATGTCACATGCTGCAGGATCAAAGGCCTGAAGGTCTGCCGAATCAGCATCTGGCCTTTCGAAATCCGTAACAATGAGAGCGTAGCGTTACCCAATCAGATTCTGAGTTTCTGACGAGATTCTGAGTCATCAGCATTTATCAGTGATGGAGGAAGAACACACACATTGGAGTTAGAGAAGACACACACACACACACACACACACACACACACACACTCAGTAACACACATGTCTGGGAAAATACATGATGTAAATACACATTTATATTTACTTTATTCCACAGAACATTGTTAGATAGAGAGCGTCTAGTCACAGTCAATAACCAAGTAATGGTTAATCACATGATCATCATGAGTTAACGATTATTAATGTTGATTAATGTACCTTAATTATTCATGTTCTATATGTAGCTTAAATGAATCCTTTACAAGTACTTATAGAAGTATTTAATTCTCTAATTAAATAGACAAATATGGAGCTTTATGTAAGCATATGATTATTATTGTGAATAAGTATGTTGAAGATTTGTCTCCTTTATATTTATTTTTATAATATATTATACTATATTATCATATATTATATTATATTTATTAATGTATATTTTTAATAAAATCGGTGAAACAGAGATGTGTGTTGCATTAATCACACTTTATTAAAATCTCAAACTGATACACTTACAAGCACATTTACAAAACTGTTCAACAGTGTTCCATGTGAAATTCTGTTCACTGTGTTATATAATAATATAAATAATATACAATTAAAATACTGATATAAAATATAATATGATAATATATCAAGTATAAATAATAATATAATATAATATAATATAATATAATATAATATAATATAATATAATATAATATAATATAATATAATAATGATGGGATCAGGAGGTAGACTGATTCGGGTAGAACATAAACTGAAGGATTGTAAGCGTGAAATACATGATACAATACTAGTGTGGGTGAATGTGTGTGTGTGTGTGTGTGTGTGTGTGTGTGTGTGTGTGTGTGTGTGTGTGTGTGTGTGTGTGTGTGTGTGTGTAGACTCACGTCCAGGCATAGATAGCGTACAGCAGGTTGTACTCCTGTGGGCTCATGCCCAGCCCCTCACACACACACCACAGTCTCATTCATCAGTGTAGAGTTCACACATGTCAGGTTCTAGTAGCACAGACACAGCAAAGTGTGTGTTACAATGTGTGTGTGTGTGTGTCTTTGTGTGTGTGTGTGTGTGTGTGTGTGTGTGTGGTGTGTTTTTGGTGTGTGTCTCACCCCCTGGAACTGCTCGCTGTAAGACACTGGGGATGTCGAAGCAGAAGCAGAAGTATGATCCAAACGTCAGCATGCAGTTAAAGAACAAAACCACGAAAACGGTAATACCCTACAAACACTACACACACACACACACACACACACACACACACACACCCACACACACACACACACACACCCCCCCACACAGTAAATCAGATTGTGATTTGTTGTGCATTAATTAATTACACAAATAGATTTAAATCAGTGCTGTAACGAGCAGGTCACGTGACTGCAGAGTAACACTCCGCACCACGTGATTAGAAAGTTATACACGTTAACCTTTCTCAGCCGGTTTCACCACCATGTTCTCCAGTGTGTGTGTGTGTGAGTGTGTAAGAGCTTGTGTGAGTGTGTCGGTGTGTGTGTGTGTACGTGTGTGTGGTGTATTGTCCGTGTCCTGCGTGCGCCTATGTGTTGTTATTATCCCGTGTTTTATGTAACGTCACTTCGTGTGACGTCGCTTCCTGTTTTTGATTGGCTTGCCGCGAGTTTCGTGTTTGTGACTAGGATTTGTACTACAGACCCGCACAGTGTGTTGATTCTATTCTATTATTATTGTTATTCTATTCTATTCTATTCTATTCTTATTTATTTTATTTCTATTTATTCTTATTCTATATCGTTCTAATTCTAGTCTATTGATGCTATATTTTATATTCTACTATTTAGATTGCTCATTCGATTCTATTTATTATTCTATTATATTTTATATTCTATTTCTATTCTATTCTATTCTATTCTATTCGTTCATTATTTCTCTCTATTCTATTCTTTAGTATTTTAATTCATTTATATCCTATTCATTTTTATATTATTTCTATTCTATTCTAATTATTTTATATTCTATTCTATTCTATTCTATCTATTCTATTATTTTATTATTATATTCTATTCTATTCTATTATTTATATTTTCGATATTCTATTCTATTCTATTATTTTATTTTATATTCTATTCTATTCTATTATTTTATATTCTATTCTATTCTATTATTTTATATTATTTTATTTATTATATTATTATATTTATTCTTATTCTATTCTATTATTTATTATTCTATCTAGTTTCTTATATCTATTTTATTCTATGTTCTATTATATTCTATTATGTTTCTATTATTTATATTCTATTCTATTATTCTTATTATTCTGTTATTTTAATTATATATATTGTTATATATGGATATGCTATATTAGGTGGTTATCTTGTATATATTTGTATGTTATATTATGTTGATACATATTTTATCATTAGTCATTTATAGTATTTATGTTTATGTTGTTATATTATGTTGTTTATATTTATATTATATTATGTTATATTATATTATGTTGTTATATTATATTGTTATATTATGTTACGTTGCATTATATTATATTATTGTTATGTTATTTAGTCCCGCCTCACGGCCCCGAATATTTAAGTTTTGTTCGCTCCACCGCGCCCCATTCATGCATGCATAATGTTATTTTCTCCGGTAAGCAATATTTTACCCTGTATCATTATTTCATTTTAGTTTAACATTGTTGCTTTTACAGCAGATTCATAACAGTTTTTTTGTTTTTAGTGTATGTATATATATATATATATCTATATATATATATATATATATATATATACATATTTATTATAATTTTATAAAATCATTTTGCGGGAGGCCCGTGGAATAACTGTATTCTCCCGCAACCCGCACACACACACACACACACACACACACACACCACACACAACACACACACACACAATATATATATATTCCCCCTCCCGCGTTAATATCCACATCGTGTTTCCGCACCGCACTTATTTCCCGTGTCTGGACCCGCGGGAATGCAGGTCTCTACTCTGGCCTTTAAACTCAGGTTCAGCGCCCTCTATAGGCGTAGTAGGTAATTACCCAGTTCCTCAGGCTTGGAGGCGGGGCTTATATAATTCACTTCTATTCATTTTTACTTACAAAATGCTTTCAATAATAAACACTGTATTACACAGTTAGTGAAGTAAACATGAAAAAGATTGTTGTGTGTAAGTTTTCCTTTCTGAGTGAGACGGTGTCTCTGTGGTAAAGGAAAGGAAGAAACCTTGAGAGGAACCAGACTGAAGAGAGAACCTCATCCTCATGTGTGTGACACTGAATGTGTATTTATTACAGATAAACCATGTCGAGATGATCTAAAGTAATATAAACTGTAATCTGGGGTCAGTGGTGCAGAGTGAGATCCAATCCATCCTCCAATCGCACGAATGGCTCCCTAAAGTCTCACATCTCCAGGCCATTATACATAACCAGAAGATGAGTCTCTACAATGTGAATGTTCCGTGTCTCAGAGGTTTGCTAAGTGACAAGTTAAACAGATAAAGAAAGCACATTGTGATGTGGGAGGTGGGACGCAGGGAGGTGGGACGCAGGGAGGGCGATTTGGGACTTTTGGGACCCGGGTGTGGTAGCCCAGTGGTTAAGCAGTGTTGGACTCTGGACCGGAAGATCACGGTTCAAACCCACCACCACCAAGCTGCCACTAGTGGGCCTTTGAGGCAAGGCCCTTAACCCTCAATTGCTCAGTTGTAAGTCGCTCTGATAAGGGCGTCTGCCACATGCTGTAAATGTGATGGACATTACAGACTGCTATTGTGCATTTTTCTGTTCAAAAAGTTTGTAGATAATAACAGTAATCACAGGTTCTAAACAAAATAACACTTTACTGTACAGAGGAGGCACAAATACTTATTATTGCAGATATTCCACCTTACTGTAAATAAATTATAATAATAAAAGAATAAAAGTGTGTGTGTGTGAGACAGAAATATATATATATATATATATATATTACATTTTTAATCTTAAACGTATCACTAAACTGCTGACACGTCATGGCCAAGGAAGAGCAGCTCCAGATAAACTTCATATTCATATATAATTCATATTTTTATGTGTTGATATGAATTGCAGTTGATAATAATAATAATAAACACATTTAGATCAATAAATAAAAGGTTTTGAGTGGATAAAATGGCTATAGATGTTGTTGTTCTGTATTTATTCCATGTGACCTGACACATGAAGGTCAAAACAAAACAACACACAGTCAGTTTAAATCCACTTCAGTAAACTGCTGCTGTTTCCATGTTGAAGCTACGCTGAAACAAAAACTCAATCTATTTAAAGAGAATCAATGGAACAAACAGCACAGTGAGATTACAGTCATGTGGTTCACTAATGATCCATTAGGCCACACCCCCTCACAACTGTCCAATCAGTGTATATTAAAATGAGGTGTGTGTAGTACATGTGGAGTGTTGTAGAGCAGTAAAGATCTCCATTTCTGGGATTCTCTCTATCTCTCTCCACACACACACACGCACACACACACACATATATACACACTACATGCCGATACATGATAGCTAGCCTCCAGAAATCATCAGATCAGGAACATGATTTAACCAGACCTGAGTTACACAAGTGTGTATGTGGTGAAGGACAGAAGGTGTGTATGGGGGACGTGAAGAGTGTGAGATCTGAATATTTACACAGAGAGAAGGTCACCGTGATGTCAGACTGAAGAACATGAGAAGATATCAGAAGGTATTGTGTAACCCATAGTCTTATCCTTTTCCACTGACTCAGCTCACACGTCTACAAGAACAACATCACCTGTCTGACTGATACACCACTGATCATACAGAGGGGTAAAACTCTCTATGCAATGTTCTCACTCAGGAGCTTCATCACAAAACTCATACTGTATATATATATACACACACATATGTCTGGAGACCCAAACCTGTTCCAGCATGACTATATTCCTGCTATAAACCCTCCTGAAAACTTTTGAGATGAATGTGAACACTCACGTCACCCCAGGAACCTCCTCACCGTCTGACCTACACCAGTACACTACTTTACTAACGCACATGTAGCTGAAGGAATCTCCATGAATCTTCCCAGAAGAGTGGAGATTATTACAACAGCACATGGAGACTCGATGTAGAATGACATGTTTATAATATACATTATGATGATGACAGAATGATGATGTCATGATTTATTCATCCAAATAATAATCTGTGATTTCCACAATTCCCTAGTCCAGCACCAGCTCAGGATTGTGGGAAGTCATCAGTCGGTGCACGCGGTTCGACAGTTCAGGTCCGAGACGTCTCTCTTTAGCTCCGCCCCTCACTGTGAGATCAGCCAATAGGCCACTCCTCTTTTCTCCAGACTCAGCTTTCTCATAGGCCTGATTGGAGGAGGAGTGAGCAGATTATTCACTGAAGAGCACACCATGGAGTCTGAACAGCTGAACATCAGGCCTAGTGGAGAAACCCCGGGAAGGGGACTCTAGGTGGTGGACCTCGGGAAGGAGACTCTAGGTGGTGGACCTCGGGGAGGAGACTCTATGTGGTGGACCTCGGGGAGGAGACTCTATGTGATGGACCTCGGGGAGGAGACTCTATGTGATGGACCTCGGGGAGGAGACTCTAGGTGATGGACCTCGGGGAGGAGACTCTAGGTGATGGACCTCGGGGAGGAGACTCTAGGTGATGGACCCTGGGAAGGGGACTCTAGGTGATGGACCTTGGGGAGGAGACTCTAGGTGGTGGACTCTAGGTGATGGACCCCAGTAAGGGAACTCTAGGTGATGGACTGTAGATGATGGAATAATGTTACCTGTAGAAGGAGTTGGGGGGAGGGGTAGGCAGTGGTCACAGTTGTTGCCATGGAAGCGCTAACACGGTTGAGCTGGCGTATCTGTCGTGTCCAAACCTGAGCGAGGCCCCGCCCACTACGCTCAACGCGCACTCCCCCCGCCCATAAACCGTCCACACAGAAACCCAGATCAGGAACATCCTGAAGTGTTCTAAACACACACACACACACACACACACCAATTTTATTAAATAAAGATGAAATAAAGTGTGTGTGTGTGTGAGTGAGATACTGACCTTGAGGGACGTTTAGATAAGGCTTTGGTAACAGCACACACATGATCTGTGACTTCCTGCCAGCCAAACAGGAAGTGGACTGTTACATTCTTGTAAAGCTGCAGGTACACGAGAACCTACAAAACATGGAAACCCAAACGGAGAGATTTGATTGGTTAGCGTATTCGTAGGATTAGCGTAGTAGGTGCTAGCAGGAAACGCTAACACACTGTTATTAAAATACGGTGAATGCTCTAGAGTCGACCTTGTCAAGATTAAAGGTCACACATAAGTGACAGCAGGATGTGACCTCTAACCTCCTCGATGGTGATGTCCTGGAGCCCCAGTTGAGAACGAGGGTTATCTGCATCATAATACAAATCTCCACTACACACACACACACACACACACACACACACACACACACACACACACCGATGTATTACTACATTACAAGGACCAATAATACAAACACATTGGTATTGGTATGATATATATATATATATATATATATATATACACACACACACACACACACAGATGTATTACTACATTACAAACAATACAATTCAATTTTATTTACTTTTTACATAATACTAATGTGTGAAGTGAAAATCAGTTTTGGCCTATGTTTATTGTGAGCAAGCCGAAGAGACGGTCACAACAAAAACTCCCTGGGAACAGGAGATACTTGAGAGGAACCCGACTCAACAGCACCAATAATACAACACATTGTATTGGTATGTATATATATATATATATATATTATATATTATATATAATTATATATATATATATATATATCTATATATATATATATATATTATATATATAACTATATAAATACCACACACACACACCACACAAACCACACACACACGATGTATACTATAGTACAAATACCAACAATACAAACACATGGTTTGGTATGATATATAATATAAACACCACACACACACACACACACACCACTGAGGTATTACTATATTACAAGAACCAACAATACAAACACATTGGTATTGGTATGATATATATATAAATACACACACAACACACACACACCCACACACACACACACATACCTTTGACAGTACTGCCCCCCGATGGCCAGCACTGAAACAACCGCTCCTGTTTTTCTGTTCAGATACCCACAGAGAGTCTGGAACAGAGACCCCGCCTCCTCACACCCGCCAATCAGAATCTTAAAACAGACAACAGGAAACGCACCTCACCATTACACAACACCAACATCACAATCACTGGTTTCTGGGCTGGTGTACGAGTAACCGAGCTGAGTTACAAGCTCACGACTGTAGAGGATTTTTGTTAGCATATTAACAGGCTTCTGTAAATCAATCAATCATCAAAAACTCTGGACAGGCCACGCCCACAATAAACACATCAAATGCACATGGATCACGACCCATGTGTACACCATGAGGAGATGTTACCTGTTTAATGGACATCATCATGTCAACAAACTCTGCCTGACTAACCACCATCAGGACCTGGTCTTCCTCAACCATTCCACTGTCTTCATCCTGAGTCTACACACACACACACACAACACCACACACACACACACACACACACACACATACACACACACACACACACCTATCATTACTCTGTTCATTTATTTCTCCATTATTTCACCATAACACATATGCACAGGGTGATTTAGATTAATATACAGGGTCGTGTAGTATTATGTGTGTATATGTGTTCAGGAGGTGTGTAGTGTAGTGACGTTGTATATGTGGTGTGTAGTGTGTTACAGGAGGTTGTGTAGGTTGTATTATACTTGTGTAGTTGTGTTACATGATTTGTTAGTGGTTAGTTATTGTGTGTTGTTACAGGAGGTTGTGTAGGTTGTATTATGTTGTGTAGTTGTGTTACAGGATTTGTGTGGTTGTGTTAGGGTGTGTATTATGGTTGTGTAGTTGTGTTACAGGAGGTTGTGTAGGTTGTATTATGTTGTGTATTTGTGTTACAGGAGGTTGTGTAGGTTGTATTATGTTGTGTATTTGTGTTACAGGAGGTTGTGTAGGTTGTATTATGTTGTGTATTTGTGTTACAGGAGGTTGTGTAGGTTGTATTATGTTGTGTAGTTGTGTTACAGGAGGTTGTGTAGGTTGTATTATGTTGTGTATTTGTGTTACAGGAGGTTGTGTAGGTTGTATTATGTTGTGTATTTGTGTTACAGGAGGTTGTGTAGGTTGTATTATATTGTGTAGTTGTGTTACAGGAGGTTGTGTAGGTTGTATTATATTGTGTAGTTGTGTTACAGGAGGTTGTGTAGGTTGTATTATATTGTGTAGTTGTGTTACAGGAGGTTGTGTAGGTTGTATTATATTGTGTAGTTGTGTTACAGGAGGTTGTGTAGGTTGTATTATGTTGTGTAGTTGTGTTACAGGAGGTTGTGTAGGTTGTATTATGTTGTGTAGTTGTGTTACAGGAGGTTGTGTAGGTGTAGTTGTGTTACAGGAGGTTGTGTAGGTTGTATTATTTGTGTTGTGTTACAGGAGGTTGTGTAGGTTGTATTATGTTGTGTAGTTGTGTTACAGGAGGTTGTGTGTGTAGGTGTATTATATTTGTGTTACAGGAGGTTGTGTAGGTTGTATTATGTTGTGTAGTTGTGTTACAGGAGGTTGTGTAGGTTGTATTATGTTGTGTTTGTGTTACAGGAGGTTGTGTAGGTTGTATTATGTTGTGTAGTTGTGTTACAGGAGGTTGTGTAGGTTGTATTATGTTGTGTAGTTGTGTTACAGGAGGTTGTGTAGGTAGTATTATATTGTGTAGTTGTGTTACAGGAGGTTGTGTAGGTAGTATTATATTGTGTAGTTGTGTTACAGGAGGTTGTGTAGGTAGTATTATATTGTGTATTTGTGTTACAGGAGGTTGTGTAGGTAGTATTATATTGTGTAGTTGTGTTACAGGAGGTTGTGTAGGTAGTATTATATTGTGTAGTTGTGTTACAGGAGGTTGTGTAGGTGTATTATATTGTGTATTTGTGTTACAGGAGGTTGTGTAGGTAGTATTATATTGTGTAGTTGTGTTACAGGAGGTTGTGTAGGTAGTATTATATTGTGTAGTTGTGTTACAGGAGGTTGTGTAGGTTGTAGTTGTGTAGGTTGTTAGGTTGTTGTGTAGTTGTGTTACAGGAGGTTGTGTAGGTTGTATTATGTTGTGTAGTTGTGTTACAGGAGGTTGTGTAGGTTGTATTATGTTGTGTTGTGTTACAGGAGGTTGTGTAGGTTGTATTATGTTGTGTATTTGTGTTACAGGAGGTTGTGTAGGTTGTATTATGTTGTGTATTTGTGTTACAGGAGGTTGTGTAGGTTGTATTATGTTGTGTATTTGTGTTACAGGAGGTTGTGTAGGTTGTATTATGTTGTGTATTTGTGTTACAGGAGGTTGTGTAGGTTGTATTATGTTGTGTATTTGTGTTACAGGAGGTTGTGTAGGTTGTATTATGTTGTGTATTTGTGTTACAGGAGGTTGTGTAGGTTGTATTATGTTGTGTATTTGTGTTACAGGAGGTTGTGTAGGTTGTATTATGTTGTGTATTTGTGTTACAGGAGGTTGTGTAGGTTGTATTATGTTGTGTATTTGTGTTACAGGAGGTTGTGTAGGTTGTATTATGTTGTGTAGTTGTGTTACAGGAGGTTGTGTAGGTAGTATTATATTGTGTAGTTGTGTTACAGGAGGTTGTGTAGGTGTATTATATTGTGTAGTTGTGTTACAGGAGGTTGTGTAGGTAGTATTATATTGTGTAGTTGTGTTACAGAAGGTTGTGTAGGTGTATTATGTTGTGTAGTTGTGTTACAGAAGGTTGTGTAGGTGTATTATGTTGTGTAGTTGTGTTACAGAAGGTTGTGTAGGTTGTATTATGTTGTGTAGTTGTGTTACAGGAGGTTGTGTAGGTTGTATTATGTTGTGTAGTTGTGTTACAGAAGGTTGTGTAGGTTGTATTATGTTGTGTAGTTGTGTTACAGGAGGTTGTGTAGGTTGTAGTTGTGTAGTTGTGTAGGTTGTAGGTTGTATTATGTTGTGTAGTTGTGTTACAGAAGGTTGTGTAGGTTGTATTATGTTGTGTAGTTGTGTTACAGAAGGTTGTGTAGGTTGTATTATGTTGTGTAGTTGTGTTACAGGAGGTTGTGTAGGTTGTGTTGTGTAGTTGTGTAGGTTGTATTATATTGTGTAGTTGTGTTACAGAAGGTTGTGTAGGTGTATTATGTTGTGTAGTTGTGTTACAGAAGGTTGTGTAGGTGTATTATGTTGTGTAGTTGTGTTACAGAAGGTTGTGTAGGTAGTATTATTGTGTAGTTGTGTTACAGAAGGTTGTGTAGGTAGTATTATGTTGTGTAGTTGTGTTACAGGAGGTTGTGTAGGTGTATTATGTTGTGTAGTTGTGTTACAGAAGGTTGTGTAGGTTGTATTATGTTGTGTAGTTGTGTTACAGGAGGTTGTGTAGGTAGTATTATGTTGTGTAGTTGTGTTAC
>JACRUU010000002.1:5381418-5448918 GCA_030449085.1 Kryptopterus vitreolus | reverse complement strand
TAGACACTGGTGAAATCAACAATTCAAGGTTCTAAAGATGGATCTGGTCAAAAGTGAGGGCCAAATAGACTATTATAACCAAGAGTTGAAGCTCCATAGACACAGGGATTTAGAGAGCCAGGCCTTCAGAGACTCTAGAGATCTATAGATTGGGCTCAAACAAACTCAGGTCCCTAAGGATGGTGTGTAATCTAGAGTCCAAGATCCAGGTCTCTGGATACGGGATGAACGAGTCAAGGTAGTAGAGTCTTACCCAAAGTCAGGGCCACTGAGAGTGTGTATAACCAGGAGTCAGGTCCTGTAAGGCAGGGATCTAGAGGCAATGTTCACCAGGAATCAGGTATAAGAGTCATGACTGGTAGTGTGGAGGAAATATAAGCTGCCTTGAGTGTTTGTTTTAAACACTTTATTAAACACTATTGACATTTATTATACAGATTCACATGCTTTACTTTATGATAACACAATGATAATACTGGTGAACACGTGCACACACACACACACACACATGCACACACAGAAACACACACGTAGACTTGGTTATAGTGCTTGTGTTATTTAAACATCAACATTCTTCATCTTTAAGACTTCATTCTTTAATTCATTACACAATTTAATGATATGCTTTACATGTTACTTCACTAACACACACACACACACACACATACACACACACACACACACACACACATACACACTTCATTACTTAGCGCAATTTCACATTTCACAAGTAGGCACACACACACACACACACACACACACACACACACACACACACACACACACACACACACACACACACACACACACACACACACACACACACACACACACACACACCTATACATCTATACATGAACACGAAAATTACTTTCATGATAAAACATTTGGCAAATCTACACATCTAATGTTTATCTAACATTCATACAACATTCATCAATCACACTGATATGATCAACAAGGAATGATAAATAAACAGGTGATAAGAATTATAGATAATAAAATGTAATACAGAAAGTAATAATAATAGAGATATGCCTGCAGTGCATTGTGGGTATTGTGTAGTATGTGTGTAGTATATATACACATACTACACAATACCCACAATATATATATATATATATGTCTGAGAGTGTAATGTGATACACTAGTTAGCATTAGTGTAATGCTATATGGTGTGTATTAGGAAGAGGCTGATTGTGGTTAGGGGTGTGATGATGTATCAGTATGGCAATTAGCTCAGAAATAATGATACAGGAGAAATGATGAGAGCAGACACTGATATTGAGCTTCATTTATCTGATGGTTCATTTATGTGATGGTTGTGAGAGAGAGAGAGAGAGAGAGAGAGAGAGAGAGTGCTGGTGGGGTTCTGTGTGAGAGAAGTGCACTGTATAGTGAACAGTAGCTTCAGGATCAGCGTCGGATCATAACGTGATATATAATGATAAAAGACCGACTCTGATGATGGCCACAGCGCTCTCACTCTCCACAGGTGCCGATTGGCTGTTAGGTTGCCATGGTGTCCTGGAAGCCCCAAACCTCCAGCACAGAGATCTGGAAGTTCTCGGAACACAGCGGAGGATTGTCGAAGGTGGAGCAACAACCCGTCTGGCCATGATTCAGCTCCGAGTCGATGTACAGAGCGTTCCCATCACCACCTCCTGCAGCAAAAACACCCACACAACCATCAATAACCATCACCACCTCCTACACCACAAACATCACCACCTCCTACACCACAAACATCACCACCTCCTACACCACAAACATCACCAACCATCACCAACCATCACCACCTCCTACACCACAAACATCACCAACCATCACCACCTCCTACACCACAAACATCTACAAACATCACCACCTCCTACACCACAAACATCACCAACCATCACCACCTCCTACACCACAAACATCACCAACCATCAACCTCCTAACCACAAACATCACAAACATCACCACCTCCTACACCACAAACATCACCAACCATCACCACCTCCTACACCACAAACATCATCAAACATCACCACCTCCTACACCACAAACATCTACAACCATCACCACCTCCTACACCCACTCACCACCACCCACCCAAACCTACACCCACCCCATCACCCATCCAAACCAGTCCTCACACCACCCCCCCCGCCTCCTACCCCACACATCCCCAACCCCTCACCCCACCACCATCCCCACCTCCCTCCAACCCCCCACCACTCACCCCATACCCCCACCGCACCCCCGGTCCTGCCCCCACCCCTCCCCACCATCCACCCACCATCCTCCCCCCCCGACCCTCCCGGCCTCCCACTCCCCACCCCTCCCCCCCCCTCCCCCACCCCACCACCACTCCCAACCCCCCACCCTCAACCCCCAGTCCTCCCCACCAATCCCCCATCCCTCACCCCCCGCTCCTCCACCCACCCCCCTACCCCCACCCTCACCCATCACCCCTCCCACCCCACCCCCCCCCCCACCCCCCCCCCGGCCCCTCGGAACCCCGAAGGTGACAAACCCACAGGATGTCACCACCTCCCCCTCCCACCCGCCCCCCCCTCTCCCCCCCCCCCTCAACCCTCCCCCCCCCCCCACCCCTCCCACCCTCACCCCCAACCCCTCCCACCCCTCCCCCTCACCACCTCCTCCACCCCCCCTCCCCCCCCCAAAAAACCCCCCCCCCTCCCCACCCTCCACACCCACCCCATCCCCCCCCTCCTCACCCCCCGTAAGGGAGGAGAGGAAGAAAAATCCTCCCCACCCCCCCCCAGAATCCCCACCCCACCTCCCCCCCAGCTCCAGGGCCGTGACTCCCCCCCCTCCCACCCCTCCCCCCCCTCCCCCCCCCGCCCACCCACCCCTCCCAACCCCCCTCACCCAACACCAAAGCCCTCCCCCCCCAAACCCTCCCTAAACCACCACCTCCGGAACCCCACCAAATCCTCACCACCCCCAAACACCATCCCCAGACCCACCCCCTCCCCCAGAGTCCAACAGTCACCATCCTCCCCCCCACCACAAAATCCAACCAGCCCCTCCTACCCACCTCACCCCCCATCCCCAACCCTCACCCCTCCACCCCCCCCCCCTACACCACCCCCTCCCCCCACCCCCAACCACCCCCCCGGACCAGCCTCCCGACAACCACCTGACCCCAACCATCCCCCCCCCCTCCTCCCCCATCCCCCCCCCCCCCGAAAACAAACAAAACCCACCAAATCCCACCTCCTCCACCTCCTACCCCCCACCTACTCCTCCCCCCCCCCCAACATCAACTCCCCCCCTGATCCCCCCCCGAGCTCCTACAAACCTCCCACCGCCCCCCCAAACACTCCACACCACCTCCCACCGAAACCACCTCACCCCCTCCAACCACCCATCACCAACCTACACCACAAACATCACCAAACATCACCAACCTCCACCCACAACACCTCTACAAACAACCACACCACCTCCTGACAAACATCACCACCAACATCCACCCACCATCCCCACCAAACATCCCACACCTCCTACACCCACCACAACATCAACCAACCATCCAACCAACCACCACCAACACACATCACCAACATCACCACCTCCTACACACAAACTCAACCAACCATCACCACCATCCTACAAACCACAAACATCACCACGCCGACCACCATCACCACCTCCTACCACCACAAACATCCACCAACCATCACCACCTCCTACCAGCCACCAACCTCACACACAACCACGGACAACCACCTCCCCACCTCCAAACACACACCAAACATCCCCAACCATCCTCCACCCTACAACCATCACCCTCCTACACCACAAAACCTACAAACCACCCACCCCTCCCCCCGTCCTCCACACCACCACCTCTACCCCAACCAGCCCCTCACCCCCCGACACCACCCGACCCACAAACACCCCCCCTCCCCACCTACACCCAAATTTTCTCCTCCCCCCCCCCCATCCCCCACCCCTCCCCACCACCCCCTCCCCCCACCCCCTCCCTCCCACCCCTCCCCCCCCCCCCTCCACCCGCCCCCCTCCCCCACCCACCCCCCCCCACAACACCCTCCCCCACCACCCCCCCCACAGGCACCCCCCCCCCACCCTCCATACCCCACAAACCCCAAGCAAACTCCCACCCTGCCCCCCCTACACCCCACCGCCAGCACCACCGCGACACCACACACCCATCCCACCACCCCCCGACACCACAAACCGACGACAACGCACAACCACCCCACCCACCCAGCACACCACAAACCCCGCCCCACCCAGACCCACGAAACAATTAGCTCCCCCCACCCACCACACTACAGCCCCCCCCCCACGCACCAAACCCCCGCCGAAGACCTCCCAGCCCCCCACCCCCATCCCCCCCTCCCCACACACAAACAGAACCACCACCACCGCCCAATCCACCAACCCCAACCCCTCGACCAATCTCCCCGCCCCGCGCTCCCCCCGCATCCTCCGCACCCACCCCCCAAACCTCCGCCCAAGCATCCACCCGACCACCACCCCGGGACAGCCCAGACAACCCCCCACCCCCCGACACCACCCAACATCCCCCCCACCCCCCCTCCCCACAGCCCTCCCCACCCCCCCAACTACCACAACCCCAACCACCCTCCGACCCCCCTCCCCCCCGCCACCCTCCCAGAACCCAAGCACAGCCGAAACCACAAAATCGCAATCCCACCACCCCCACCTCAACAGCAACGACCACCACCTCCACCCCCGGACCCCCACACCACCAACCCCCCCCCCCAAACAGCACCCCACCGCCACCACCCTCAGACCACCCCCCACCCCGACCCCCACACCCCCACCTACCCGAACCCTACCACAAACAGCACAAATAGCACCACCGCCCACACCCCCGAAGAACATGCGAAATAGCCTCACCCCCCAAACCAGCACCAACCCACCCCCAGACACCCCCCCCAGCACACCGCCACCACCCCTCCAACCCACCCCTAGGCACCACCGCCGACACGCACAACAGCACCAACCCCACGTACACACCAGCACCACCGCACACCACCGATCACCACCACCAGCGCCACACCTCCGACACGCCAAACCGAAGTAACGCCCACAGCCGACCTGCAAAAGCCGAACCACAAACAGGCACCACCCCACGCACCCCCCAGCCACACCCAAACGCCTCAAACCAGCACCACCGGCCGGCACCACCTCCGCACCACCCAAACCCACAGCCCACAAACAGACCACCAACACCACCCCTCCCCACCAAAAAAAACACACAACCCCGCTACCTACCTCCTACACCACAAACATCTACAACCATCACCACCTCCTACACCACAAACATCATCTACAAACATCACCACCTCCTACACCACAAACATCTACAAACATCACCACCTCCTACACCACAAACATCAACAAACATCACCACCTCCTACACCACAAACATCAACAAACATCACCACCTCCTACACCACAAACATCAACAAACATCACCACCTCCTACACCACAAACATCAACAAACATCACCACAAAAAACCACCTCCTCACCAACCTCCCCCCCACCTACAAACATCTCAAACACATCCCCCCCGCCAACCATCACCCCCCTCCCCCGCCACCTGCCCACCAGCCCCCACAACCCAGCACCGGCCCCCCCTACCCCACAAACACACCACAACCCCCTCCCCACCCACAAACCCAAACCCCCGCATCTACAAAGCCCCCCACCCCCCCTCACCACCTCCTCCCCCCCACATCCCCCCCCCTCTCCCCCCCATCACCACCTCCTCACCACAACACCCCAACCCACATCACCACATCACCAACCATCACCACCTCCTACACCACAAACATCTACAAACCACAAATGTATAAAACTATAATCAACCACAAACAAATCTACACAACCACAAACAAATGTACACAACTACAAACACCCACACACAACCACAATGTATACAACTCCAAACAACCAGAATCAACCATAAAACAATTTAAACAGCTATACACACAAATACACACACCCACAAACAAATGTAAACAACTACAAAAACACACAACCACAAACAAATGTAAACAACCCCACACAGCAAGAATCAACCACACAAATATATATATATATATATATATATATATATATAACACACACAGACAACCACAAACAAATGTAAACAACTGCAAACATTAAAATAATCATATATAACCATAAACAAATATACACAACTATATACGTGGTGATGAGGGTGGTGGTGATGGTTATGATGATTTTGGTGGTGGTTATGGGTTGAAGCTCAGTGGTTAAGGTATTGGGCACTGGACCAGAAGGTCGTAGGTTCAAATCCCAGCACCACCAAGCAGTCACTAGTGGGCCCTTGAGCGAGACCCTTAACCATCAACTACTCAGTTGTAAGTAAGGGCTCTCAGTAAGAGCGTCATAATGATGGTGGTGATGGTGGTGGTGGTGATCATGATGATGATGGTGATGATGATGATGAATGATGATGATGTGATGATGATGATGATGATGATGATGATGATGATGATGATGATGATGATGGTGAGGTTGGTGATGGTCATGATGATGGTAATGATCGTGATAATGGTGGTGTGATCGTGAGGGTGGTAGTGATCATGATGATGGTCATGATGATGGTGAGGGTGGTGGTGACCATGATAATGATGGTGATTATGGTGAGGGTGGTGGTGATCATCATGATGATGGTGATGATGGCGAAAGTGGTGGTGATCATGATGGTGATGATGGTGGTGATCATGATGATGGTGGTGATGTGGTGGTGTGATCTGATGATGGTGGTGATGATGATGGTGATGATGGTGGAGGTGGTGATCATGATGATGAGGGTGGTGGTGACCATGATGATGATGGTGGGTGGTGGTGATCATGATTGATGATGGTGGGTGATGATGATGGTGATGTGGTGATGATGATGTGATGAGGGTGATGTGGTGGTGGTGATGATGATGGTGATGGTGGTGGTGATCATGATGGTGATGATGGTGAGGGTGGTGGTGGTGATCATGATGATGATGATGATGGTGAAGGTGGTGATGGTGGTGATGGTGATGATGAGTGTTGATTGATGGTGAATGGTGGGTGGTGATCATGATGATGGTGATGATGAAAGTGGTGGTGATCATGAGTGGTGGTGATGGTGATGATGATGGTGGATGGGGGTGATCATGATGATCATGATGGTGATGAGGGTGGTGGTGATCATGATGGTGATGATGGATGATGATGGATGGATGGTGATGGTGATGTGGTGATCATGATGGTGATGATGGTGGTGATGGATGATGATGGTGATCATGATGATGATGATGGTGATCATGATGGTGATGGGTGGTGGTGGTGATCATGATGATCATGATGATGATGATGATGATGGTGATGATGGTGAGGTGGTGGTGATCATGATGGATGATGTGTGGATGGTGATCAGGTGATGATGATGATTGATGATGATGATGATGGTGATGATGGTGTGGTGGTGATCATGATGATGATGATGGTGGATGGTGGATGGTGATGGTGATGGTGATGGTGGTGGTGGTGGTGATCATGATGATGATGATGATGATGATTGGTGTTGATGATGGTGATGTGGTGGTGATGATGGTGGTGATGGTGATGGTGGTGGTGATCATGAGGGTGGTGGTGATCATATATGATGATGATGGTGATGATGTGACATGATGATGATGGTGGTGGATGGTGATGATGTGTGATGATGATGGTGGTGGTGGTGATCATGATGGATACATGATGATGGTGAGGGTGGTGGTGATCATGATCATGATGATGGTGATGATGGTGGTGGTGATCATGATGATGATGATGATCATGATGATGATGGTGGTGTGATCATGATGATGATGATGATGGTGATGGTGATGGTGAGGGTGGTGGTGGATGGTGGTGGTGGTGGTGATCATGATGATGGTGATGATGATGATGATGGTGAGGATGGATGGTGATCAGGGTGGTGGTGATGGTGATGATGATGATGATGATGGTGATGGTGGTGGTGGTGTGATCATGATGATGATGATAAGGATGGTGATGATGGATGATGATGTGAGTGGTGGTGATGGTGGTGGTGGTGATCATGATGATGCATGATGATGATGATGATGGTGAAGTGATTTGGTGATGATGATGGGTGATGATGGTGAGTGATGAATGGGCTGGTGATCATGATGAATGATGATGTGTGATGGGTGATGGATGGTGGTGATCATGATGGATGTGATGATGATGTGTGATCATGATGGTGATGGTGGTGTGGTGATCATGGTGATGATGGTGTGGATGGTGATCATGATGATGATGATGATGGTGATGGTGATGGTGGTGGTGAGTGGTGATCATGGTGATGATGATGATGTGATGGTGGTGATGGTGGTGTGATCATGTGATGTGATGATGGTCATGATGGTGATGATGGTGATGGTGGTGGTGGTGATCATGATGATGATGATGGTGATCATGATGATGATGGGGCGATGGTGATCATGATGGTGAGGGTGGTGGTGGTGGTGATGATGATGATGATGATGATGATGATGTGATGATGTGGATGAGTGATGGTGGTGATGATGGTGATCATGATGATGATGATGATGGTGGTGATCATGATGATGGTGGTGATGTGTGATGATGATGGTGGTGATGGTGATGATGGTGATGATGATGTGATGATGATCGGTGGTGATGATGATGGTGATGATGAGTGGTGGTGATCATGGTGATGGTGGTGATCATGATGGTGATGATGGTGATGATGGTGGTGGTGGTGATCATGATGATGATGATGATGAGATGGTGATGTGGTGTGATCATGATGATGATGATGTGATGGTGATCGTGAGTATGGTGATGATGGTGAGGGTGTGTGGTGGTTGATGATGGTGATGATGATGAGTGGTGATGATGATGATGATGATGGATGATGTGGTGGTGATCATGGTGATGGTGATGATGGTGATGATGGTGATGTGTGATGATGATGGTGATGATGGTGATGGTGGTGATCATGATGATGATGATGGTGAGAGTGGTGGTGGTGGTGATCATCATGATGATGATGATGATGGTAAGGTTGGTGATGATGATGGTGTTACTCACCGATAATGATAGATTCAAAGTTTCCCGCCATAAACATGGACGTGTTACGAGCATTCAGGTGAAAATGTCGGGCGGCAAGGAACGGTGAGAGGTGGCTGGACTGAGTTCCAGAGCTGGGTGGAGCCTCGACAGGGAGGGAGTGAATGTTCTCATCAGAGTCTCGAACATTAGGATCAGCGGCACGATCGGACGCAGAGCTCGCCAACTCTGGATGTTTAATGATGACCCACTCATAACGCTCCATCTCAGGCTTCATCTGTACACACAACACAGGTACATGTGAACTCAAACACAGGAACACATTCATCAAATAATTCACCAACATTCCAGAGAAACAGGAATATTCCAGAAACATTCCACAAAAACCCAGAATATTCCTCAGAAACATTCCACAAAAACCCAGAATATTCCTCAGAAACATTCCACAAAAACCCAGCAATATTCCTCAGAAACATTCCAGAGAAACCCAGGAATATTCCTCAGAAACATTCCACAAAAACCCAGGAATATTCCTCAGAAACATTCCAGAGAAACCCAGGAATATTCCTCAGAAACATTCCACAAAAACAGAATATTCAGAAACATTCCAAAAACCCAGGAATATTCCTCAGAAACATTCCAGAGAAACCCAGAATATTCAGAAACATTCCAGAGAAACCAAGGAATATCCTCAGAAACTCCACAAAAACCCAGAAACCAGAAACATTCAAGAGAAGCCCAGGAATATTCCTCAGAAACCAGACACATTCCAGAGAAACAGAAAACAGAAACATTCCAGAGAAAACAGAAACATTCCTCAGAAACCAGAAACATTCCTCAGAAACCAGAAACATTCCAGAGAAACCCAGTAATATTCCTCAGAAACATTCCAGAGAAACCCAGGAATATTCCTGAGAAAACAGAAACATTCGAGAGAAACCCAGGAATATTCCTGAGAAAACAGAAACATTCCAGAGAAACCCAGGAATATTCCTCAGAAACATTCCAGAGAAGCCCAGGAATATTCCTCAGAAACCAGACACATTCCAGAGAAACAGAAAACAGAAACATTCCAGAGAAAACAGAAACATTCCTCAGAAACCAGAAACATTCCAGAGAAACCCAGAAACCAGAAACATTCCAGAAACAGAAATTCCCCAGAAACATTCCAGAGAAACCCAGTAATATTCCTCAGAAACATTCCAGAGAAACCCAGGAATATTCCTGAGAAAACAGAAACATTCCAGAGAAACCCAGGAATATTCAGAAAACAGAAACATTCCAGAAACATTCCAGAAACCCAGGAATATTCCTCAGAAACATTCCAGAGAAACCAGGAATATTCAGAAATCATTATTCCTCAGTATTTCAGAACTCGTGTTTATTTTTAAATGGAATAAAATAGAATGAACTAAAGCCACACTGAATTTGAAGGTCACTTTGAGGAACATGGATGCTGCCTGGGTGTGTGTTACTGCTGACAAACAGCACCATCATGAGGTCATCACTCACACACACACACACTCCCGATCTCACATACAAGTCCATATCTTATATACACACACACATGTATATATACATATAGTGTGTGTGTGTGTGTGTGTGTGTGTGTCTTTGTGAGAGATATGTGACCAGGTGACTGACCTTAAATACGAAACACTCGCCCGTGCCAAAGAAACTCAGTGCGTTTCCATCTCGCTTCCTCTCTTCCCAATCTGTAGACAGGAACGCCCCACACACCTGAACCACACACACACACACACACACACACACACACACACAGGCAACAGTTAACATAATGTGACAGACAGCAGGACAGACAAGGACTGCATAAGACAGACAATGAGAGAATAAGACAGAGTGAGAGACAGAGAGAGAAAGTGAGAGAAAAAGCGAGATAGACAGTGAGACAGAGTGAGTGAGATACAGTGAGATCAGCAGTGCAACAAAGTGAGATAAAAAAAGAGATGGGTGAGAGACAGTGTGACAGGGTGAGATAAGACAGTGAGACAGGGTGAGATAAGACAGTGAGACAGAGTGAGACACACAGTGAAAGAGTGAGGCAGTTAGAGTGGGACAAAGACAGAAAGACAGAGTGAGAAACACAGTGAGAGAGACAGTGAGACAAGTGATATAGAAGGTGAGACAGAGTGATACAGTACTTCTCCATCAGTAGTCTTGATCAGCATTAGTGTGGGTTCATGTCCTTCACATTGTGTATAAAACCTGAAAGAAAACACACACACACACACACACACACACACACACACACACACACACACACACACACACACACACACACACACACACACACACACAATTAGATAATAGCATTGGGGCTACAAGGATAATGTTCTTAACCAGTAATGGAACCTTTCATGTCTATGTATGTATATATGTGTATACAAGTGTGTATATGTGTGTGTGTGTGTGTGTGTATTTTGTGACTGTAGCCATGTTTGTCTGTGGTGGTTCTATATATATATATGTGTGTGTGTGTGTGTGTGTGTGTGTGTGTGTGTGTGTGTGTACCGGTTGAGACTGCAGCCGTGTGTAGAGGTACTGAACAGGAGTTCAGGTTGACACAGAGCAAACCGTTCAGGAATCCATAACCACACGTCCTTGATCTCCTTCACACTGATAATATCAGAGCGGAACGTGTCCACATTCACCGTCAAGGCCACATTACACCTACAGGGGGACACAGTGAGGAGAGAGAGACCATGTTACACCTACAGCGGGACACATTTAGAAGAGAAAGTGAGGAGAGAGAGAGACCATGTTACACCTACAGGGGGACACAGTGAGGAGAGAGAGAGACCATGTTACACCTACAGGGAGACACATTGAGGAAAGAGAGACCATGTTACACCTACAGTGGGACACAGTGAGGAGAGAGAGAGACCATGTTACACCTACAAGGAGACACAGTGAGGAGAGAGAGACCATGTTACACCTACAGCGGGACACAGTGAGGAGAGAGAGACCATGTTACACCTACAGCGGGACACAGTGAGGAAAGAGAGACCATGTTACACCTACAGGGGGACACAGTGAGGAGAGAGAGAGACCATGTTACACCTACAGGGAGACACAGTGAGGAAAGAGAGACCATGTTACACCTACAGGGGGACACAGTGAGGAGAGAGAGAGACCATGTTACACCTACAAGGAGACACAGTGAGGAGAGAGAGACCATGTTACACCTACAAGGAGACACAGTGAGGAGAGAGAGACCATGCTACGCCTACAGGGGGACACAGTGAGGAGATAGAGAGACCATGTTACACCTACAGGGAGACACAGTGAGAAGAGAGAGTCCATGTTACACCTACAGGGGGACACATTTAGAAGAGAGAGTCCATGTTACACATACAGGGGGACACAGAGAGGAGAGGGTCAACATTACACCTACAGGGAGACACAGTGAAGAGAGAGTTCATGTTACACCTACAGGGAGACACGACACAGTGAGAAAACAGAGTCCATATTACACCTACAGGGAGACACAGTGAGAAGAGAGAGTCAACGTTACACCTACAGGAAGACACAATGAGGAGAGAGTCAATGTTACACTTCCTGGGGGACACAGTGAGAAGACAGAGTCCATGTTACACCTACAGGGAGACACATTTAGAAGAGAAAGTCCATGTTACACATACAGGGGGAGACAGTGAGGAGAGCGAGACCATGTTACACCTACAGGGGGACAGGGGTCCATGACACAGTGAGGAGAGAGAGAGACCATGTTACACCTACAGGGAGACATAGTGAGGAGAGAGAGAGACCATGTTACACCTACAAGGGAGACACAGTGAGGAGAGAGAGACCATGTTACACCTACAGGGGGACACAGTGAGAAGAGAGAGTCCATGTTACACCTACAGGGAGACACAGTGAGAAGAGAGAGTCCATGTTACACCTACAGGGAGACACAGTGAGAAGACAGAGTCCATGTTACACCTACAGGGGGACACATTTAGAAGAGAGAGTCCATGTTACACATACAGGGGGACACAGAGAGGAGAGGGTCAACGTTACACCTACAGGGAGACACAGTGAAGAGAGACTTCATGTTACACCTACAGGGAGACACGACACAGTGAGAAGACAGAGTCCATATTACACCTACAGGGAGACACAGTGAGAAGAGAGAGTCAACGTTACACCTACAGGAAGACACAATGAGGAGAGAGAGTCAATGTTACACTTCCAGGGGGACACATTTAGAAGAGAAAGTCCATGTTACACATACAGGGGGAGACAGTGAGGAGAGCGAGACCATGTTACACCTACAGGGAGACACAGTGAGGAGAAAGAATCCACATTACACCTACAGGGGGACACAGTGAGGAGAGCGAGACATGTTACACCTACAGTGAGAGAGACACAGTTAGAAGAGAGAGTCCATGTTACACTACAGGGGGACACAGTGAGGAGAGCGAGACCATGTTACACCTACAGGGAGACACAGTGAGGAGAAAGAATCCACATTACACCTACAGGGGGACACAGTGAGGAGAGCGAGACCATGTTACACCTACAGGGAGACACAGTGAGGAGAAAGAATCCACATTACACCTACACTGGGACACGATAAGACCCAGTGAGGAGAGAGAGTCCATGTTACACCTACAGGGAGACACAGTGAGAAGAGAGAGTCCATGTTACACCTACAGGGAGACACAGTGAGGAGAAAGAATCCACATTACACCTACACTGGGACACGATAAGACCCAGTGAGGAGCGAGTGTCCATGTTACATCTACAGGGGGACACAGTGAGGAAAAATAGTCCACATTACACCTACAGGGGGACACAGTGAGGAGAAATAGTGCACATTACACCTACACTAGGACACAATGAGACACAGTTAATAGAGTGTGTCCATGTTACGCCTACAGAGGGACATAGTGAGACACATTTGTAGAGAGGGTCCACCTTACACCTACAGGGGGATAAAGTGAGACACAGTGAGGAGAAAGTCCATGTTACACCTACAGAGGGACACAGTGAGGAGAAAGAGTCCACAATACATCTACAGGGGGACATAGTGAGACACAATGAGTAGAGAGGGTCCAAATTACACCTACAGGTGGACATAGTGAGGAGAGAGTCCATATTACACCTACACGGGGACACAGTGAGGAGAGACAGGGATACACAGTGAGGAGAAAGAGTCCACCTTACACCTACAGGGGAGAACAGTGAGGAGAGAGTCCATGTTACACCTACAGGGGGACACAGTGAGAAGAGTGTCCACATTACATTTACAGGGGGACACAGTGAGGAGAAAGAGTCCACCTTACACCTACAGGGGGATACAGTGAGACACAGTGGGGAGAGAGAGTCCACATTATACCTACAGGGGAACACAGTGAGGAGAAAGAGTCCACATTACACCATCACGAAGACACAATGAGACACAGTGAGGAGAGTGTATCCATGTTACACCTACAGAAGATATAGGGGCACAGTGAGGACAGACGTGGGACACATAGGGGGACACAGTGAGACACAGTGAGGACAGAGGGTTACACCTAGGGACAGAGTGAGGAGAAAGAGTCCACATTACATCTACCGGGGGTCACAGTGTTGAGAAAGAGTGAGGAAAGAGGGTACATTACACTATGGGACACAGTGAGGATAGAGGGTCCAGTTACATCTATAGGGGGACACAGTGAGGAAAGAGGGTCCACATTACACCTATAGGGGCAGGAAGTGAGACACAGTGAGGACAGAGGGTCAAATTACATTTATAGGGGCACAGTGAGGACAGAGGGTCCACATTACATACACCTATAGCGGGGCACAGTGAGGACAGAGGGTCCACATTACATCTATAGGGGCACAGTGAGGACAGAGGGTCCACATTACATCTATAGGGGCACAGTGAGGACAGAGGGTCCACATTACATCTATAGGGGCACAGTGAGGACAGAGGGTCCAAATTACATCTATAGACACAGGGCACAGTGAGGACAGAGGGTCCAAATTACATCTATAGGGGCACAGTGAGGACAGAGGGTCCAAATTACATCTATAGGGGCACAGTGAGGACAGAGGGTCCACATTACATCTATAGGGGCACAGTGAGGACAGAGGGTCCAAATTACACTATAGGGGCACAGTGAGGACAGAGGGTCCAAATTACATCTAGAGTGAGGAGAAAGAGGGTCCACATTACATCTACCGGGGGTCACAGTGTAGGGGGACACAGTGAGAACAGAGTCCGCCTTACACCTACAGGGAACAAGTGAGCGAGGGAGGGGCACAGTGAGGACTATAGAGGGTCCACATTACACATTATAGGGGGACACAGTGAGGAGAGGGTACCACTATATAGCGGGGCACAGTAGGACAGAGGGTCAACATTACTATAGCGGGGCAGTGAGGACAGTGAGGGGGACTGAGGATAGAGGGTCCATGTTACATCTATAGGGGGACACAGTGAGGAAAGAGGGTCCACATGAGGAAAGAGGGTACACATGAGACACATAGGGGGGTCCACAACACCTATTGTGGACAGAGGGATTATAGGGCATAAAAATTACAAGTGAGGAGGCACAGTGCACCTATAGGACGAAGAGAGAGGGTCCAAATTACATCTATAGGGGCACAGTGAGGACATTGAGGATGAGGAGAGAGGGTCCACATTACATCTATAGGGGACACAGTGAGGACAGAGGGTCCAAATTACATCTATAGGGGGACACAGTGAGGACAGAGGGTCCACATTGCACCTATAGGGGGACACATAGAAAGGGGTCCACATTACACTATAGGGGGAGAAAGTGAGACACAGTGAGGATAGAGGGGTTACATCTATAGGGAGCACAGTGAGGACAGAGGGTCCACATTACATCTATAGTGGGAGGGGCACAGTGTTACATCTATAGGGGGACACAGTGAGGAAAGAGGGTCCACATTACACCTATAGGGGGGAAAGTGAGACACAGTGAGGATAGAGGGTCCATTACATCTATAGGGGCACAGTGAGGACAGAGGGTCCAAATTACATCTATAGGGGCACAGTGAGGACAGAGGGTCCAAATTACATCTATAGGGGCACAGTGAGGACAGAGGGTCCACATTACATCTATAGGGGCACAGTGAGGACAGAGGGTCCACATTACATCTATAGCGGGGCACAGTGAGGACAGAGGGTCCACATTACACCTATAGGGGGACAGTGAGGAAAGAGGGTCCACATTACTATAGGGGGACCTATAGACAGGGGTCCACATTACACTATAGCGGGACACAGTAGAGGTTACATCTATAGGGGCACAGTGAGGACAGAGGGTCCACATTACATCTATAGCGGGACACAGTGAGGACAGAGGGTCCACATTACACCTATATAGGGGCACAGTGAGGACAGAGGGTCCAAATTACATTTATAGAAAGTGAGGACAGAGGGTCCACATTACATCTATACACAGTGAGGACAGAGGGTCCAAATTACATCTATAGGGGCACAGTGAGGACAGAGGGTCCACATTACATCTATAGGGGGACACAGTGAGGACAGAGGGTCCACATTACATCTATAGGGGCACAGTGAGGACAGAGGGTCCTATAGGGGCACATGAGGACAGAGGGTACATCTATAGGGGCACAGTGAGGACAGAGGGTCCACATTACACCTATAGGGGGACACAGTGAGACACAGTGAGGACAGAGGGTCCACATTACATTACATCTATAGACACAGTGGGGACACAGTGAGTGAGGGGACACAGTGAGGATAGAGGGTACATCTATAGGGGGAACAGTGGGACAGAGGGTGAGACACAGTGAGGATAGAGGGTCCATGTTACATCTATAGGGGGCACAGTGAGGATAGAGTGTTACATCTATAGGCACAGTGAGGACAGAGGGTCCACATTACACCTATAGGGGGAGAAAGTGAGACACAGTGAGGATAGAGGGTCCAAATTACATCTATAGGGGCACAGTGAGGACAGAGGGTCCAAATTACATCTATAGGGGCACAGTGAGGACAGAGGGTCAGTGAGGACACATTACATCTATAGACACAGTAGGGGGACAGAGAGGACAGAGGGTCCAAATTACATTTATAGGGGCACAGTGAGGACAGAGGGTCCACATTACATCTATAGCGGGGCACAGTGGGGACAGAGTTATAAATGGTTGGGTAAAATGACTGGTTATTGATTACCTCTTCTGTTGTACTGTGATGCCTTTCTGCTGAAGTGCTCTCTCATTGGCCAATTGCAATAGGTTGATCTCCTTTCTGCTGAAGAGCCTTATAGCAAATGCTTTCTCCATCAGCTTATCAGGACTGGCGATGCTGGAGATCCCCTTTACAAACTCCCGCATGTCCCCCCTGACCGTGTCCGAATCCTTCCTGGTCGCCCTCCTGTCCAGCTTGTGCTTCCTGTAGAGCTTGAGCAGGGCCAGAGCGACTCGGTACAGCACTTTAGATCCTTCCACCAGGAAGACGTCCATGACCCGGGCAGCGTGGGACAGAGGTAGATCACCAAACACCCAGCGCTGCCAGTCTCCATACACCTCTGCTATATCCTCCTTCTCGCTTGCCTGGGAAACCATGTACGCGTGAGCAGCAGGGCAGTGCTTGCGCGCAAGGTCACCAAAGGTCATGCAAGAAGCACGGTGTGCCAGGAAGGTTTGGTGTAGCATCCGCTGCTGTTGGGTCGTCGCTAACAAGCGAGCCACCGATTCAAAACACTGAGCCTCGTCCGAGCTCCAGTGAAGTAGCAGCGCAGTGACAGCGGGTAAAAGGGGGCAGTAGGAAACGTCTGGGAATTCCGAGGCCAGACGCAGCAAAAGGTTGCCCAGTGCAATCGCAGACTCGCGCTTTAAACAGTAATGCGGAACGGGTGCTCCAGCCGCCAACTCGGGCAGCGTCATGCCGAACATTTCCCCGTTCTTCAGTTTCACCTCCGCAGCACTGTCGCGTTTGGCTTGTTTTTGCGAGCCGGCCCGGTAGACGCTAGCGTCTGGTGTGACGGATCGGCACGGCAGCGATTTGAGGAGGCGCCGGTATACCTGTGCTCGCTGAGCGTGGCTCTTCACCCACTGACCCGAGCGGGCATGTCGCTTACGCTCTTTAGCATCGGTGTAGTCGATTTTTCCCGCCGCCGCATCGCGGGACACGTCACCCATCAGTGTCCAGTCCACAAAAACCCCAAAGTCCTCCCCCATGTCCTCTCACCGTGGTTTACAAACACAGAGTAGATTTTCCAGATTGAGACTAAACCTCCCTGCTTTCCCTGAGGAGAACGAGAGAAGAAACACATGAGATATGGAGCGATTCTGCTCCAACGCTACAATTCAATTAACCAATTACATTATTACATTTTCACACTAATTGAAAGTCATGCTCGGTCAGTAACCGTTACCATCCTGAGACTCCGGCCAGCCAACGAGAGAAGTGAGAACCGACACCAGGTCCCCCGTGTAACCCAAACCTCAAAGTGCACTTTAATCCCCTAAACCACTTACACTAATTACTGAGGCTGTGTTACTCCGGGATACGAGGAGTGTGTGTTACCGATCTGACCAATGATACACTCATACACAACATCTTTACACACAAACACACCGGTGTACACCCATACACACCTGTACACAACCACACAATCATACACCACATCTTTACACACACATACACACCTGTACACAATCATACACCACATCTTTACACACACATACACAACCACACAATCATACACCACATCTTTACACACACACATACACAACCACACAATCATACACAACATCTTTACACACACATACACACCTGTACACAACCACACAATCATACACCACATCTTTACACACACATACACAACCACACAATCATACACCACATCTTTACACACACACACACACCTCTACACAACCACACAATCATACACCACATCTTTACACACACATACACAACCACACACCACACACCACATCATACACACACACCACACCACACATCATACACCACATCTTTACACACACATACACACCCACACAATCATACACCACATCTTTACACACACATACACAACCACACACTCATACACCACATCTTTACACACACATACACACCTGTATACACCCATACACACATATCATACACACACTTTAACCCATACACACTATACACAACCACACAATCATACACCACATCTTTACACACACACACACATACACAACCACACAATCATACACCACATCTTTACACACACATACACACCTGTACACAACCACACAATCATACACCACATCTTTACACACACACACCCACACTTCATACACCAAAACACACACACACATACACACCTGTACACAACCACACAATCATACACCACATCTTTACACACACATACACACCTGTACACAACCACACAATCATACACCACATCTTTACACACACATACACACCTGTACATGCCAAACACAATCATACAACCCACATTCTTTACACACACATACACAGTACACACCTATAACCACCACCAATCTAACCCACATCATCCCACATCTTTACACACACAGGACACACTCGTAAACAACAAACAAATAATACACCACATCTTTTACACACACATACACACCTGTATACACCCATACCACATCTACACAACCACACAATCATGACACACATCTTTACACCACACACCTGTAGACACCCATACACCCATACACCACATCTTTACCACACATACACACATATACACCACCACACAATCATACACCACATCTTTACACACACACACACACACACACACTTGTACACACACATACACACCTGTACACAACAACACCACATCTTTACACACACATATACACAACCACACAATCATACACCACATCTTTACACACACATACACAACCACACAATCATACACCACATCTTTACACACACATACACAACCACACAATCATACACCACATCTTTACACACACATACACACCTGTACATAACCACACAATCATACACCACATCTTGACACACACATACACACCTGTACACAACCACACAATCATACACCACATCTTTACACACACATACACACCTGTACACAACCACACAATCATACACCACATCTTTACACACACATACACAACCACACAATCACACACCACATCTTTACACACACACACACACTCTACAAACCACACAATCATACACCACATCTTTCCAACACAGACCACACTGTATAACAACCACACAATCATACACAATCTTTACACACACATCAACCTCTACACAACACACAATCATACACCACATCTTACCACACACACATACACACCTGTATACACACCTGTACACAATATACACCACATCTTTACACACACACACCTGTATACACCCATACACACATATACACAACCACACAATCATACACCACATCTTTACACACACATACACACATATACACAACCACACAATCATACACCACATCTTTACACACACATACACACCTGTACACAACCACACACACATATACACAACCACACAATCATACACAACATCTTACACACAAACACACCTGTATACACACATACACACATATACACAACCACACAATCATACACCACATCTTTACACACACATACACAACCTGTATACACCCATACACACAACAACACAACCCATCACAATCATACACACCCCACACACAAACACACAACATACACATAAACAAGCACATTTACACACATACACACCTGTATATTCAATTCAATTCAATTCATTTTTATTTATAAAGCGCTTTTAACAATGTGTCATCGTCTAAAAGCAGATTTATATAATACTCTTGTGTGAAAAGTGAAAATCAGTTTATCACTAATTGTTTCTTGTTGAGTCGAAGCGACGGTGACGAGGAAAAACTCCCTGAGAACAGGAAGAAACCTTGAGAGGAACCAGACTCAACAGAGAACCACATCTCATTTGGTTGTTAGTGTTGTGTGTGGTTATACACCCATACACACATATACACAACCACACAATCATACACCACATCTTTAAACACACACCCACACACTCATACACCAAATCTTTACACACACATACACACCTGTACCCAACCACACAACATACACAACCACACAACATCCACATAAACACACACCCACACACATACACCAAATCTTTACACACACATACACACCTGTACACAATCACACACCCATACACACCTGTATACACACCCATACACACACAACCACACAATCATACACCACATCTCTACACACACACCCACACACCTCTACACACACACACTTTACACACTTCAGGACACACACACACACTCAGACACAACCACACAACAATCATACACAACATCTTACACACACATACACACCTATACACAACCACACAATCATACACCAAACCCACACACACAACCATCACAAACATAACACAACCACACAAGCAGACACCTACACACCATACACACCACAATCGTACACCCAAACACACATACACATAGACACAAACCACACCAATCATATACACACCACACAACACACATCCACACACACACACACATACACACATACACCACATACACCACATTACCACAATACACCACCACACACACACATACACATACACCACACAATCATACACCACATCTTACCACACACACATTACACACCTGTACACCACATACACCCATACACACATACACAACCACACATACACCACATTTTACACAACACATACACACCTGTACACAATCATACACCACATCTTTACACACAAGACACACCTGTACACAACAACACACATCATACAACCACACACATTTACAACACACATAACACATATACCAACCCACACACCCTACACCACACTTAATAACACAACATAGCACCAACACAATCATACACCACATCTTTACACCACACATACAACATAGTACACAACCACACAATCAATCATCCACCACACACACACACATACACACACACACAACCCACAATCATACACCACATTTTACACACACACACACACCGACACAACCACCACAATCATTACACCCATACACACACACCACACACACTGAGACACCCATACACACATATACAACAACACAATACACAACCACACAATCTACACCCCTTTACCACACATTTACACAAACACACACACACTACACACATGTATACACCCATACACACATACACAACCACACAATCATACACCACCACATATATACATATACACATATACATACACAACCACACAATCATACACCACATCTTTACACACACAAACACACCTGTATATTCAATTCAATTCAATTCTATTTTATTTATAAAGCGCTTTTAACAATGTGTCATCGTCTAAAAGCAGATTTACATAATACTCTTGTGTGAAAAGTGAAAATCAGTTTATCACTAATTGTTTCTTGTTGAGTCGAGCGAAGGACGGTGACGAGGAAAAACTCCCTGAGAACAGGAAGAAACCTTGAGAGGAACCAGAATCAACACAGAACCTCATCATCATTTGTGTTGTTAGTGTTGGTGTGTGTGTTTCATACACACATATACACATATACACATATACACAACCACACAATCATACACCACATCTTTAAACACACACCCACACACTCACACACCAAATCTTTACACAACACACACATACACACCTGTACACAACCACACACACCACATCTTTACACACCCATACACACCTGTATACATCCATACACACATACACAACCACACAATCATACACCACATCTTTACACACACATACACACCTGTAAACAACCACACAATCATACACCACATCTTTACACACACATACACACCTGTACACAACCACACAATCATACACCACATCTTTACACACACATACACACACACCTGTACACAACCACACAATCATACACCACATCTTTACACACCTGTGCACACTCATAAAAATAAATAATAATATATTTCATTGACAGATTCCTCTCTCAACACTCAAGGACACAATAAGTAATGAAATAAAGCATGAATAACACACAGAACATGGACTCTGTGACAGGACAAGAGAAAAGGAGCGAATGTGAGTTTTTATTTGTCACATAAACATTACAGCACAGTGAAATTCTTTCTTCACAACTTGTTTGGAAGCTGGGGTCAGGTGCAGGCTCAGCCATGATACAGCGCCCCCCAGTGTTAACAAGGTTAAGGGTCTTGTGGTACAGCTTGGTGGTACTAGGACTTGAACCCGCGACCTTCTGATCAGTATCCTTAAGTGCCTTAACCACTGAGATGCACTTTCATTAGGAAGAGTATGCTGTTTTAATCAGGTGAGACTTGAGTCTGGATTTAAAGAGAGACTGTGTCAATGTTTTCGAAGAGCCTATACACATAAACACTCACACACACCTGTACACACTCGTACACACCTGTACACAACTGTACACACCCATACAGACCTGCACATACACATACACACCTGTACTATATGCTATAAATGTAATACACAACTTTATCCACCCGTATAGACCTGTAACCACTCGTATACACACATACACACCTGTAACCACTCGTAGACACCTGTACACACACATACACACCTGTACACACACATACACACCATACACACTACACGTCCCACACATACGTACACATTGTACACACCTGTGCACACACACACACATACACACACACACCTGTCACACACACACACACCTGTAACCACTCGTACACACCTGTACACACACACACACACACACCTGTCAATACACACACATACACACACACCTGTACACACACACACCTGTACACACACTACACACCGTACACACCTGTACACACACATTCACACCTGTACACACATACACACATGTACACACACATACACACCTGTATCACACATACACACCTGTAACCACACACATACACACCTGTACACACTGTAACATCTACACACCTGTATACACACATACACACACACACACACATACACACCTGTACACACACATACACATCTGCACACACCTGTAACCACTCGTACACACCTGTACACACACATACACACCTGTACACACACATACACACCTGTAACACACACACACCTGTACACACACATACACACCTGTACACACACATACACACCTGTACACACCTGTACACACTACACAACACACACCTTTAACACATAACAAACACACACCTGTACACACACACACCTGTACACACCTGTACACAACTGTACACACACATACACACCTGTACACACACATACACACACACACATACACACACACACACTAACACACCTGTACACACTCTACACACCACACATAACCACCGTACACACCTGTAACACACACATGTACACACCTGTAAACACACACAAACACACACACCTGTACACACACACACATGTACACACCTGTACACACACACTGTACACACCTGTACACACCTGTACACACACATGCACACACTGTACACACTGTACACACACATACACACCTGTACACACACATACACACACACACATACACACCTGTACACACCTGTACACACCTGTAACCACCTCGTACACACCTGTAACACACACACACACCTGTACACACCTGTACACACCGTACACACCTGTACACACCTGTGTACACACCTGTACACACCTGTACCACTCGTACACACCTGTACACACACGTACACACATACACACCTGTACACACACATACACACCTGTAACCACTCGTACACACCTGTACACACACACACATTCACACCTGTACACACACACACACACTCGTGACACATACACACCTGTACACACCACACATACACACCTGTAAATCACACTGACAACATCTGTACACACCTGTACACACCACACACACATACCACTGACACATACACACCTGTACACCACTGTACACACACATACACACCTGTACACACACACACACATACACACTGTACACACCTGTCAACCACACATACACACCTGTAACACACATACACACCTGTACACACACACATACACACCTGTACACACTGTACACACCTGTACACACACATACACACCTGTACACACCACACACCTGTAATACACACACACACCTGTATCACACAGACACACCTGTACACACACACATACACACCTGTATACACACATACACACCTGTAAACACCGTAAACATACACACACTGTAAACCACAAACACAATACACACATACACACCTGTGCACACACACTGTACACACACACACCTGTACACACACATGCACACCTGTACACACACATGCACACCTGTACACACACTCGTACACACCTGTACACACATACACACCTGTACACACACACACACCTGTACACGCACACACTGTAAACACACCTGTACACACAAATACACACCTGTAACCACTCGTACACACACATACACACCTGTACACAACCACACATACACACCTGTACACACACACCCGTACACACCTGTACATACACACACATTACACACCTGTACACACACTGTACACACACATCACACCTGCTACACACCTGTAAAACACACACATACACCTGTAATACACACCGTACACACCTGTCACACATAACACTGTAACATACACACCTGTAATACACACCGGTACACACATACACCACATCTTACACACACATACACACCTGTACACACACACACCATACAACATACACACCTGTACACACACATACACACACACACACATACACACCTGTACACACACACCTGTGTACACACACATACACACTGTACACACACACTCGTACACACCTGTACACACACATACACACCTGTAACCACTCGTACACACCTGTAGCACACACACACCTGTACACACACACACACATACACACCTGTACACACATACACACCTGTACACACCTGTACACACACACCTGCACACACCTGTAGACACCTGTACACACACATACACACCTGTACACACACATACACACCTGTAACCACACACACACCTGTACACACCTGTCACACACACACACACACCTGTCACACACACACCTGTACACACCTGTAATCACACATACACACACACACATACACACCTGTACACACACATACACACCTGTACACACACACACACACATACACACCTGTACACACACACACACACCTGTACACACACATACACACCTGTACACACACATACACACCTGTACACACACATACACACTGTACATGTACACACACACATGCATCACACATACACACACACACACATACACCACACACCTGTACACACACACCTGTACACACCTGTACACACCTGTACACACACCACACACACACCTGTACACACATTACACACTGTACATAAACACACACACATGCACACCAGACACACACACACCTGTACACACACATGTACACACCTGTACACACACATACACACCTGTATACACACATACACACCTGTAACATACACACCTGTACACACACATACACACCTGTACACACACATACACACCTGTACACACACACACCTGTACACACACACACCTGTACACATACACACCTGTACACACTGTACACACACACTGTACACACTGTATACACACCTGTAACACACACACACCTGTAATCACACATACACACCTGTACACACACATACACACCTGTATACACACATACACACACACCACACACACCTGTAACACACATACACACCTGTACACACACACATGCACACCTGTAATCACACATACACACCTGTACACACACATACACACCTGTACACACACATACACAACATTAACCACCTGTACCCGCCCATACCTACACACCTGTATATAACTTTACACATATACACTCCAGTCAACACCACTACACACATATATTCCTGTTATCACCCATACACATCTGTACACATCTGCACACACCTGTACACGATTGGGCGGAGCTAAGAGAACATATACCACATTCACATGACAGGGGAAAACCCGCTGATCCTGCAGTGTGTGTGCACACGACGGAATTCGGATTATAAACAACAACAATAATTATTATTATAATAATAGTAAGTATTATAATAAATGAAATATAAAGTCCTCCGTGATATTGCCCCACACACACACACACACACACACACACACAGTAAATGTAAACGGATATTAGATGAAACCCCCGTTCGCCATTTTGCTGCATTCTGGTGTCGGTGTAAAAGAAGCGGAACAGCGCGAGCGTGCACGAGGGAATAAAGCACGGAGGATAAAAATCGGTTTGAATGTAAACACGAATCTCACCTTAATCCGCTTCCAGCTGCACTCATGTCCCTTATGTCGCCACTGCTGCGCATGCGCGGACAACCCGGGGACGGGGGGGGGTCAGAGTGTGAGAGGGGGAGCGCCTACTGCGCATGCGTACGTCTCCTTCAACGGGAAGCTTTCGGATGCGCTGTGAAAGCTAAAACATGACCAAGTTTTCTTTATATTATGATATTAATATCTTATGTTATAATCATTTCTTACATTCGCGCATTTATTTATGTATTTATTTATTTATTTAAGCGCGCACAATAACATTTATGGACGCGTTCATTCTCACAGCTGATAGGTCAGGTGTCAGAAAGTCTAGCCAATCATATCGCGAGATGCGTCACACGCGCTAATACAATCCAGCCTATCATTGTAACGGAGGCGGGAGTTCTCGGAGGTAGGGCGGGAAAGTAGATCGTCACCATGGCAACGCCTCAGCTGCTCAGCGCGTGATTCCCGTTAGATGAAATGTAATTAGGAAGCGAAATGCGCTTCATTTTCCTGTCAGGAATTCATCAATTATTCATTTATCATCTTATTAAAGTCCTGTTTCTTCCTCACAAATAACAACATGTACACTCTACTGAGGAAAAGGCGTCTCATGGGAGTCAGTCACACGCAGGAGGAATGGTGAGGAATGGTGGAGAGTGGTGAGGAATGGTGGGGATGGTGGGGAATGGTGGGGAATGGTGAGGAATGGTGGGGAATGGTGGGGATGGTGGATGGTGGTGGGGAAGTGGTGGTGGTGGGGAGTGGTGGGGATGGTGGGGAGTGGTGGGGAGTGGTGGGGAGTGGTGGGGAGTGGTGGGGAGTGGTGGGGAGTGGTGGGGAGTGGTGGGGAGTGGTGGGGAGTGGTGGGGAGTGGTGGGGAGTGGTGGGGAGTGGTGGGGAGTGGTGGGGAGTGGTGGGGAGTGGTGGGGAGTGGTGGGGAGTGGTGGGGAGTGGTGGGGAATGGTGGGGAGTGGTGGGGAATGGTGGGGAGTGGTGAGGAATGGTGAGGAATGCTGGAGAGTGGTGAGGAATGGTGGGGAATGGTGAAGAATGGTGGGGAATGGTGGGGAATGGTGGGAGGGGGGAATGGTGGAGGAATGGTGAGGAAGTGGTGGGATGGTGGGGGAGTGGTGGGGAATGGTGGGGATGGTGAGGATGGTGAGGAATGGTGGGGAGTGGTGAGGAATGGTGGGGAGTGGTGAGGGATGGTGGGGAGTGGTGGGGAGTGGTGGGGATGGTGGGGAGTGGTGGGGAGTGGTGGGGAGTGGTGGGGAGTGGTGGGGAGTGGTGGGGAGTGGTGGGGAGTGGTGGGGAGTGGTGGGGAGTGGTGGGGAGTGGTGGGGAGTGGTGGGGAGTGGTGGGGAGTGGTGGGGAGTGGTGGGGAGTGGTGGGGAGTGGTGGTGAGGATGGTGGGGAGTGGTGGGGAGTGGTGGGGAGTGGTGGGGAGTGGTGGGGAGTGGTGGGGAGTGGTGGGGAGTGGTGGGGAGTGGTGGGGAGTGGTGGGGAGTGGTGGGGAGTGGTGGGGAGTGGTGGGGAGTGGTGGGGAGTGGTGGGGAGTGGTGGTGGGGAGTGGTGGGGAGTGGTGGGGAGTGGTGGGGAGTGGTGTATTGAGGAGTGGTGGGGAGTGTTGAGGAATGGGGAGGAAGATCTGACTGGTGTCTGTTCGGAGAAGGTGTTACTGAGGTAAGGAATGAAACCTGACAGAAATATCACCTCATAGAGAACAGAGGAACGAGACATAAGATGTTTACAGGACAAATACAGACAGAAGATGGTTTCCATGACCTCTGGAGCTGTGTGAGATATCTCCACATTCATGGAAATCTCCCTCCAAAGAGCCGAAATAAATGCAGTGTACAATTACTGATCAAAAACCGTTTCATTTTAAGGCACGGTTCCTGAGAAACCTTCCTATACGTATTGTTTCTTTACCACAAACAAACGACAAAAACACCAAGAACAAGTGAAGAAAGTTGTGTTGAGTCTAAATGTTTGTGTGTAAATGAATGTGTGTGAGACGGAGAACGTGGAGAAGATGTGACGAGACTCCCTCAGACCCCTACACACCATCATGTGGTATGGAGTTGTTTTGGGATGGTGGGAAGGTTCCAGAAAGTGTCCGTATCAGAGTCCGTCTGCAGAGGTAACGGAGTATAAACAGTTTGTTACTGAACTAGATTTTTCTAGTATCAGTATTTTACTTTTACTCATTACATTTTTACACAAATATCTGCACTTTCTACATTTTATCACCAGGCTCCTTACTTTACTTTTAATCGATTTGCCAAAATGTCATAATAATAATAATAATAATAATAATAATTAATGGCATTTATGTAACGCTTTTGTAGACAGATAAGAGCCACACATCATTTGAATCTGAGAGTGTAGAAAGCTAGAATTGGAATATACTGTTTTATATTCCTCCATGATTGATTCTTTGTTTTGTTGTTGAGTGATCCTTAGTCTTCATGATACTGCTGCTTTAGGTTCCTCCAGGAATAGAGATAAATGAGAAAAAGGATAAATTCATATACAGGCAGAGGAAGTTTTTATTTTTTAATAATTTTCCAAACTGAATTGATTTTATGGGACATTATGAGCAAATCTATGACACAAAATACAAACACTGTCCATTTCAGTAACAGTTATTTTTTTATGAAACACACCTGTGGGGGGGGGAGGTGTGTTGGGTGGTTGTCTAAGGTGTGGGGGGTGAATACTTATGCAAAAAATGCTGTTCCAGATGGGAATTTGAACCTCCATATAAATAAAACATACATCACATATTGTTAGAATAAATAATAAGCACTAAAGCAGGATGGGGAAGGTTCTAGTGTTCCTCTTCCATCTCCTCCAGCTTGTCTGCTAGCAGACCCTGGAAGTTCAGGTAGAAGGCATTGCAGTAGCTCATCTCTTTGTTGGGACTCGACTGCACCTGCTCAGGCTTCTGGGAACTGAAAGGGTTCGGACCAGTTCCTTTAACGTCCACCTCCAACTCCACCAAGATCTGCAGAGAGTACTTCAACTCTCCATCACTGAGGAGAACATCACAGGAGAATATCATTCTTACTTTAGGAAATGTGTAAAATATGTACAGTGAATGATATTGACGTTAATCTTCTCCTTACGTGGTCATAGTGAATAAGGTAGGGATGTTGTAGTCTCTGAGCAGCAGCAGGGTTGGTAACCATCCATCTGTCATTCCCTGCCTGGACTCAAACCCTAAACATACACAACAAATATTTAACAGATATTTAGAAGGTCTTCACTAAGCTGTGTTTATTATGTGCACCACAGTGGTCAACTTTGGGACTTCCTGTTTGTTTTATAATCCCTGATCTATAGTTCCTCAGATTGTATTCTCAGATAAATCTGCTCACTCCACTCAGTCCTAGGATGTTTCTTCTCGTTCTACTCTGGCTTGAACATGATCACAGTTGGGAGATGATATATCTGAACAATCAGGCTTAAAGACTTGCTGCGATTTCACCCCCCAAAATGTCTAAACCCAAGAGCCACCACATTAATCCATCTCTAGTTCTCTTCTGGTTCCTGTACTTCCACTCTACAGTACAGTACCATGACTCCCACTAGCTGTGGTCTCAAAGTAGAGATTGCTTGGCCCTGGTCCAGTCAGGAGACACTGCACCTACCAAGGAACATCTCTCTCTGGAACCTGAAAGTAAATGCTACTTGATTGTATTCTCATTACTGATACCTGCTTCAGTCACAGTCTGTAGACTCATCTCATCCTGGTCCCTTATTCTTCATCCAGAATATCTCTTGTTACACTAATCTATTCTGTACTGTTCTTCTGACATGAAAATGTAACCTCACTACAAATGTAGGAGAAATCTGCATTGTTGAGAAATAAATTCACACTCATTCCTTGGAAATGTTATACCTGGATGAAAGCCCACCACAAGGTCTGGTCTGGCTGCCTCTCCTTTCTCCACAAGCCCCTCCCAGAACTCATGGTACAGACCCTTGTGGGCGCTGATGTAAACTCTTCCTCGTGGACCAAATGCCCTTAATGGAGGCCTCATGATTTTCCCCTTCACCACCTCGGGTCCCACCATGACCACCTCCAAACCCTGGTGTCCAGGGAACATGCGACTCAGCTCATCCAAATCCGTCGTCCTCGCACCCAGGGTCTCGTTATGTCCAGCTCCCACCAGGTGGATGGTGAGAGGTCTGGAATACGGATCAAGACCAAACATCCGAATTCCGAGACCTATGGTCAGTGGACGTGAGAGGAACTCGCTACACACTCTCCACACAGATTCACGAAGCTCCGCCTCCTCTGGGCGTGGTCGGCACGCGTTGTTCCAGAGGTCTGTCATGTTCTTTCCAGAAGAGATAGGGTCTACCCGGGCCGTGAGGTCCCCCTGCATGGAGAGCCAATCATCCCAGGACCGAACCTCATTCACAGGACGAGACCACGCCTCTGTAGGGAAGGGAAGATCTCCTGTTGAGGAAGAAGATCCACAGTGAGGCACAATAACACAACTACACAATTACACTACGTATACTCTCCATCCAGATAATTCTGAAATTTGACAAAAATTCTTCCCAGAATGCTGGAGCTTATTATAACACTAGACTAACTGTGGAATGTGCTGTTCAAAGAGAAGCACATAAATGTTATTGTAAGGTGTCCACAATCTTTGGTCCATACAGTGTATGTTTACTATAAATCCTCACAGGAATGGGTATAGTTTGTCAGGGTTTTTTAGCCAGGTCTGAGCGAGTAGATGTGCTGATGCTCACCCTCACCTGTATAAACGAGCCACTCCACCAGTCTGTCTACTGCAGCCATGCGCAACTTCGTACAGAACTTCTTATGAACAGCCCAATTCTCTTTCTGACAAGATTTACTGCAGTAATACACATTCACACACCTGCAGGAAGAGAAACCATGTGATATCAACCTCTCGGAACCTTCAGCAGTGATGGAAATGCTCTACTCTTCAATGCTTTATCCTATAAAATGAGCTTTGTTTTCACCTTGCACAGCGTTTCAGAATGTTGCTGGTCTGTGAGGGTCTTTTTCCACATCCTGCACAAAATTTGAAGGATTCCTCCATCTTTTCAAACATTTCCTTCTGAGTGTGGAAAGTGAGAGGTTCAGCTTGAGAAGAACTGAGAGAGAGATGGAGAGAGAGAGAGAGAGAGGACCTTGTCAGACCTGCAAACTATAGCAACACCCAGTTCCATCCACTCTCTTACGAAGCTCCATGGAGAAGTTGTGTGAGGTGAATAGTGTGATTTTGGTTACTCGAGGCACTTCTATGGAGAAGAACTGAAATATCTAAATAAGAAACAGTGGAAAACAATCCTAGGATATATCTCCAACAGCTTCCTGATTGTGACTGTTCCTCAGCATTGTAATGATCTGTGGGTGTAGCCCTGTTCCCCATTCTCAACCACATGACACCCTGGAGGTCTGGAGCTAAAAATACATGTGCGGTCTGGTGGGGGCTGTAACACCTGTTCCATCATGTTACTTGTGTATTAGGTTTCTGATGTTCAGATATTTCCCCCACAAACACACCATAATGTTGAGAACTATCAAACAAAATCAACTTTAATAAAACCATGAAGCTCTGAGTGGTGATGAACTTTCAATACCTCCTTCAGACCTCACATCACTTCCTGTGTGTCACATTCTAACACGTACTGCATAGTGCACACTATATCAGTATAGCTCCGGGTTCTAGACCTTCAGTAGGTGGTATGAGGACATGTGATTAGAATGATGTGTGGTGGACAAACTGAAGGACTCTCATCATAGTAAACACTTGTCCTCGTGTGCTTGTAACATTCCTAAAGTAAGTGTCTATAAAGTGCTTGGTCCCTTACCTGCTGCACTCCGACATTCTGATCTTATTCTGCTTCCTCAGATCCTGATATTTAATCTCTTGTTGTACTGAGAAGCTCCAGCAGTAACACAGAGAGCTTTATATTCTCCTTGTCGACCTTCTCAGACCTTCTCCCGTCTTCTGGTTCCCAGGGGGTGGTGTGTGTGTGTGTGTGTGTGTGTGGAGGGAGGATGGGCTTAGCCTGAAGACAGATTACAAACACATGCGAGAAGGTGCAGGAGACTGCCGAATCTTTAACACTGTGTGTGTGTTCATCAAAACAAGGCTCCTTAAAAATAAATGAAAATAATGAAATATAAAGTGGATCCTCACATTCCAACACTCTGTTTCACTACAAACTCCATTAGAAACCATCATGTAACCAGCAACACCATTACACTCTCCATTAAAACCAGTACAGTTCCCATTAAACACACTGTGAGGGGTTTCTATTGATTTTCTTCCCTTTTAGAGTTTCATGAAAAAATTAATCTGTCCTGAAGATTCACCTCTGACTCCATCCATAAGGGCTAGGGAAGTAAACATCTCATCACTTCCACACGGATTCTATTATTCTGTTTATTTACAGCTGCACTTCACCCAGAGCTGCTGTTAGACACCTTCTGACCAATCACAATCCAGAATCAAACATCACGTGGACACATCTCATCTACACACTGGATTACATGTGAAAAAATAAAAGAAATGCGCAGTTACTCAGTGTGTCCACCAGAGGGCAGGGCAGGATGAACGCCTGAGGAACATCTTTCACAGCATCACTTCAGTAACATGGAAAAACACCGTGTCCTCCTGAAGAAATGAATCACTGTAAACTGAGAACATCTACATGCTGGAAATGGAACATTCAGATCAAACCCTGGATCTGCAGATTTCCTTAAAGCTCCCTGTATGTGGAGATTTACACGGAACCTACTGTAGATTTTTTTTTTATTTCAACACTGAAACAGCTCAGATGTTTGATGGTTCCTCAGCGATGTCTGGTAGCAGAGCCGTTTTCAAGGTTGTGCAGTTTCTACTTATTTTTTATTTGTATAAATGTGAAGTGATGCAGTGAAATGTTCTTCAGAGCTGGATTTGGAAGATGGTTTATTATGACGTTCTTGGTGACTAAAGGCTGAAGAGTATCCATGGAGATCAAAGGTTTTTACTTGTACAGTCTCAGGGTTCGATATGGAGGTTAAAGGTTCTCCAGAGTTTTGTGAATTTCCTCAGGATTTGTTAAAGGTTTCTGTGAAGGTTCTAGTGTTCCTCTTCCATCTCCTCCAGCTTGTCCTCTAGCAGACCCTGGAAGTTCAGGTAGAAGGCATTGCAGTAGCTCATCTCTTTGTTGGGACTCGACTGCACCTGCTCAGGCTTCTGGGAACTGAAAGGGTTCGGACCAGTTCCTTTAACGTCCACCTCCAACTCCACCAAGATCTGCAGAGAGTACTTCAACTCTCCATCACTGAGAGAGAGAGAGAGAGAGAGAGAGGAATGAACATCTGTTTCTATATATCTGGTGTGTGTGTGTGTGTGTGTGTGTGTATGTGTGTGTGTGTGTGTGTGTGTGTGATGAGACTCACTTGTACATGGTGAACAGTGAGGGAATGTTGTAGTCTCTGAGCAGCAGCAGTGTGGGAAGCCAGCCTTCTCCTAAACCCTGAGACGCATGAAACCCTGCACACACACACACACACACACACACACACACACACACACACACACACACACACACACACACACACACACACACACACACATTACTGCTGAGTTTTGGATTCTGATTGGTCAGAAAGTGTATTATTTAAACTTTCACACAGTGATTTGAGTCGAATGTTTATAAGTCATTTTCTGTAAAGGGGCGGGGCTTCCAGTATGACACTTACATTCAGTACAAAGCTCATAAATGCTCACAATCACATGAAGTACCATTTTAATTAAAGTACTCACAATCTCTAACAGTTAATGTTTTTTTTTTACTTTTTTAACACAAATAAACAAACAAAACAAAAATAGCTTTTAGTCTCTGATCCAGAACACACACTCGTTGAAATCAGTATGGAGAGACGTTCGGAGTGTGTCGTGTGTAATGGTTTTAAAATAAAGCTTTTTTGATAAGTCATTTTCAGGAGTCATGAACCAATCACACACCTCTCTGACTGAATCCCTAATTAGGCCACACCCTTAAAATGTCTGATATCCCATGGTCTGATATTGATACGTCTAACAGCTGCTGCAGTCAAGATCTCACTAATGTGTTAAACACCATTAAACTGTCAAAGAGTGACCACACACACAAACGCACACAAACACACACAAACACACACAAACGCACACAAACGCACGCTCACGGCACCAGTTTGGACACACTCGTCTTATTTGTGTTCATTAATGGTGATGCATCTAAGCTATGAAAGAATACGTCTGTAACTTATATATATATATATATATATATATATATATATATATATAGATATATATCTTATACTTATATCTTGTGTTAAATCTTGTGTTAAATTGTGATTGTAGAGTTCGGATCATCTGATACACATACTGAACCCTGAGGTGTGTTTGGGGTGATTGTTCTGGTGTTAAACACTGTGTACAGAATGGTGTGGAAGCAGTGATGGTTTAGTGTCTCCTCAGTTTACACTAAATCACTAACAGTGTCACCAATAAAGCACCAATAAAACACCATCACAACTCCCTCTCTTCACAGTGGAAACTTTCATCCTCTGTAGGGCTAACAAACATACAGCACTTATAACCAAACATCTCTCCATCTCTATCTCTCCATCTCTATCTCTCTGTCTGTCTGTCTGTATCTATCGTTTCTACTGATCTAATGTTCATTCCTTGTGTTTTTCCTCTTCTGCTTGTTGTTCTTCTGAAATGATGGTTTCTTTGTCAGAATTCCAACATGAAGGTCTGACTGATACAATTCAATTTTATTTTATTTATAAAGCGCTTTTTACAATGTGTCATCGTCTAAAAGCAGCGTTATATAATCCTCATGTTTGAAAAGTGAAAATCAGTTTATCACTAATTGTTTCTTGTTGAGTCGAAGCGACGGTGACGAGGAAAAACTCCCTGTGAACAGCAAGAAACCTTGAGAGGAACCAGAATCAACAGAGAACCTCATCATCATTTGTGTTGTTAGTGTAGTGTGTTTATAGTTGAGGATGTTGATTGTTGGATTGTTGAGGTGTATTGAGGATGTATTGTGTAGTTGAGGATGTATATTGTGTAGTTGAGGGTGTATATTGTGTGTGAGGATGTGTATTGTGTAGTTGAGGATGTATATTGTGTAGTTGAGGATGTATATTGTGTAGTTGAGGATGTATATTGTGTAGTTGAGGATGTGTATTGTGTAGTTGAGGATGTTTATTGTGTAGTTGAGGATGTATATTGTGTAGTTGAGGGTGTATATTGTGTAGTTGAGGATGTGTATTGTGTAGTTGTTGTGTAGTAGTTGAGGATGTATATTGATTGTAGTGAGGTGTATATTGTGTAGTTGAGGATGTGTATTGTGTAGTTGAGGATGTATATTGTGTAGTTGAGGATGTATATTGTGTAGTTGAGGATGTATATTGTGTAGTTGAGGATGTATATTGTGTAGTTGAGGATGTATATTGTGTAGTTGATGATGTATATTGTGTAGTTGAGGATGTATATTGTGTAGTTGATGATGTATATTGTGTAGTTGAGGATGTATATTGTGTAGTTGATGATGTATATTGTGTAGTTGAGGATGTATATTGTGTAGTTGATGATGTATATTGTGTAGTTGAGGATGTATATTGTGTAGTTGATGATGTATATTGTGTAGTTGAGGATGTATATTGTGTAGTTGAGGATGTATATTGTGTAGTTGAGGATGTATATTGTGTAGTTGATGATGTATATTGTGTAGTTGAGGATGTATATTGTGTAGTTGAGGATGCTGAGGATGTATATTGTGTAGTTGAGGATGTGTATTGTGTAGTTGAGGATGTATATTGTGTAGTGAGGATGTATATTTGAGTTGATCGGATGTATATTGTGTAGTTGAGGATGTATATTGTGTAGTTGATGATGTATATTGTGTAGTTGAGGATGTATATTGTGTAGTTGTATATTGTGTAATTGTGGAGTGTATATTGTGTAGTTGAGGATGTATATTGTGTAGTTGATGATGTATATTGTGTAGTTGAGGATGTATATTGTGTAGTTGATGATTGTGTGTGAGGATGTATTGTGTAGTTGAGGATGTATATTGTGTAGTGAGATGATGATGTATATTGTGTAGTTGAGGATGTATATTGTGTAGTTGATGATGTATATTGTGTAGTTGAGGATGTATATTGTGTAGTTGAGGATGTATATTGTGTAGTTGAGGATGTATATTGTGTAGTTGAGGATGTATATTGTGTAGTTGAGGATGTATATTGTGTAGTTGAGGATGTATATTGTGTAGTTGAGGATGTATGTGTATTGAGGATGTAGTTGATGTATAGTTGTGTGTATGTGTATTGTGTAGTTGAGGATGTATATTGTGTAGTTGATGATGTATATTGTGTAGTTGAGGAGTGTATATTGTGTAGTTGAGGATGTATATTGTGTAGTTGAGGATGTATATTGTTGTGTAGTGTATATTGTGTAGTTGTGGAGTGTATATTGTGTAGTTGAGGATGTATATTGTGTAGTTGAGGATGTATATTGTGTAGTTGAGGATGTATATTGTGTAGTTGATGTATATGTGAGGATGTTTATTGTGTAGTTGAGGATGTATATTGTGTAGTTGATGATGTATATTGTGTAGTTGAGGATGTATAGTGTGTGTGTGGAGTGTATATTGTGTGTTGATGATGTATATTGTGTAGTTGAGGATGTATATTGTGTAGTTGATGATGTATATTGTGTAGTTGAGGATGTATATTGTGTAGTTGAGGATGTATATTGTGTAGTTGTATATTGTGTAGTTGAGGATGTATATTGTGTAGTTGTATATTGTGTAATTGTGGAGTGTATATTGTGTAGTTGTATATTGTGTAGTTGTGTATGTATACAGTGTCTCCTCTGAAAGTGGATGGTGGTCTGTGAGAAGCTTTGATGGTAATTGTAATAGACGCGTCTCCTGCAGAAGCTCTTTGTGTTTCCTGTGACGTTCCTCATGAGATCCCGTTTCCTCACAGTGAGTGTTTGATTGGGAAGTTTGGGATTGAGTGATCCTCAGAAAGTAGTGCTGGATCTTTCCTGAACTGAGTGCTATGATACGGGTTTGTACAGTAATGTGTAGTAACACTAATACTGTACACTTTATACCAGTGATACCGGACCGGTACCGGACCTCACAAGAAATCATTCATCATTTCCGTTTGATTTCATCTGAGCGACCTTTTATTTTGCTAAATCTTTAATTTCGTATTTTCTCAGGTACATTTCACTCATGTACTCGCTCATACTCATGTTATGTTATTGGTGCAATTTTTACGAGGAAGCTGCTAATAAAGTACACAGTGGATTGATGTTTATTATTACCCCCCCCCCCCCGCGTTGTCACGTGTTGACCGGTCCGCAGTGATAAAACACTTGGGGAACACTGCAGTACACAACACAGTGATGTTCCAAAAGCACATGAAGGTCAGAAATGATGAGACACACCTGTGACCTGAATTCCATTCCAGGTGAACACCATGTGACTGATGAGAGTATCACTTTTTACCTACAGAATTCCAGACATGAACTTACATGTGAGTGTGTGTTTTTGTGTGTGTTTGTGTGTGTGTGTGTGTGTTGTGTGTTGTGTGTGTGTGTGTGTGTGTGTGTTTGTGTGTGTGTTGTGTGTGTGTGTGTGTGTGTGTGTGTGTTGGTGTGTTTGTGTGTGTGTGTGTGTGTGTGTGTGTGTGTGTGTGTGTGTGTGTGTGTTGTGTGTGTGTGTGTGTGTGTGTGTGTGTGTTTGTGTGTGTGTGTGTGTGTGTGTGTTGTGTGTTGTGTTTGTGTGTGTGTGTGTGTGTGTGTTTGTGTTTGTTGTGTGTGTTTGTGTGTGTTGTGTGTGTGTGTTGTGTTTGTGTTTGTGTGTGTGTGTGTGTGTGTTTTGTGTGTGTGTGTGTGTTGTGTGTGTTGTGTGTGTGTTGTGTGTGTTTGTGTGTGTGTGTGTTGTGTGTGACTCTGTGTGTGTGTTTGTGTTGTGTGTGTGTGTGTGTGTGGTGTTTTGTGTTGTGTGTGTGTGTGTGTGTGTGTTTGTGTTTGTGTTTGTGTGTGTGTGTGTGTGTGTGTGTTTGTGTGTGTTTGTGTCTGTGTTTGTGTGTGTGTGTGTGTTTGTGTGTGTGTGTGTGTGTGGTGTGTGTGTGTGTGTGTGTGTTTGTGTCTGTGTGTGTGTGTGTGTTTGTTTGTGTGTGTGTGTGGTGTGTGTGTGTGTTTGTGTGTGTGTGTGTGTTTTGGTGTGTGTATGTGTGTGTGTGTGTGTGTGTCTGTGTGTTGTGTGTGTGTGTGTGTGTATGTGTGTGTGTGTTTGTGTTGTGTGGGTGTGTGTGTGTGTGTGTTTTGTGTGTGTTGTGTGTGTGTGTGTGTGTGTGTTGTGTCTGTGTGTTGTTGTGTTTGTGTGTGTGTGTGTGTGTGTGTGTGTGTGTGTGTGTGTTGTGTCTGTGTGTGTGTGTGTGTGTGTGTGTGTGTGTGTGTTGCAGAGTATGAAACTTCACTGATCACAAATCATGGTCACCATTCTAAATAAGAATGACCGAGTTAGACCATTGTGTGTGTGTGTGTGTGTGTGTGTGTGTGTGTGTGGTGTGTGTGTGTGTGTGTCTGAGTACCTGGATGAAAGCCCACCACAAGGTCTGGTCTGGCTGCCTCTCCTTTCTCCACAAGCCCCTCCCAGAACTCATGGTACAGACCCTTGTGGGCGCTGATGTAAACTCTTCCTCGTGGACCAAATGCCCTTAATGGAGGCCTCATGATTTTCCCCTTCACCACCTCGGGTCCCACCATGACCACCTCCAAACCCTGGTGTCCAGGGAACATGCGACTCAGCTCATCCAAATCCGTCGTCCTCGCACCCAGGGTCTCGTTATGTCCAGCTCCCACCAGGTGGATGGTGAGAGGTCTGGAATACGGATCAAGACCAAACATCCGAATTCCGAGACCTATGGTCAGTGGACGTGAGAGGAACTCGCTACACACTCTCCACACAGATTCACGAAGCTCCGCCTCCTCTGGGCGTGGTCGGCACGCGTTGTTCCAGAGGTCTGTCATGTTCTTTCCAGACAAGATGGAGTCCACCCGGGCCGTGAGGTCCCCCTGCATGGAGAGCCAATCATCCCATGACCGAACCTCATTCACAGGACGAGACCACGCCTCTGTAGGGAAGGGAAGATCTCCTGAAATATAAAGAACACGCAGATAAGATTCAAGAGACCAAACATCATCAGACCACACCTACTTCTTCCATCACTCCATAGTCTAAGAAGGTTATGTAGAAAGTCACTACTATTGGTAGATACTAACCCCTGCATGTATGACCTGATGCTGTATGATAAAGCTCGCCCCCTGCAGGCAGTGAGTGGTGAGTCGAGAGTCTCACCTGTGTGTAGCAGCCAGTCTACCAGCCTGTCTATGGCCACCATCCTTAACGTCTTACAGAACTTCTTATGAAGACTCCAGTCCTTCTTCTGGCACTCTTTACTGCAGTAGTACACATTCAGACACCTGGTACACAACAAAGTACAAAACAAAACAAATGATGAGCAACACAAAAGTGCCAGACTTTACACAACTGTTTTAGCGACTGCTCTCATGCTTTTTGCCAGTTTAGGTGTTTTCCTATCATCATGACTTCATGCTGCGTGTGACACCAGCAGAGCCAGGAGATCGTAAAGTGCATTAGATCACTCCGAGCACCACAGCAGGACATGTCAGGTATTTATGGCTTTTATTACTGCACAAGTCCAACATTTCTATACCAGTCAGATGCTAATCTCAGAGAACCAGATGCTCCTCAACCCTAAAACTATGACCTTTACCACACCAGCTGCCTGCATGCTAAGATTTAACCTCCTGCTTTAACTGCTTCTCCTCCTGATACATGAAACACACACACACACACACACACACACACACACACACACACACACATGCCCACACACACACACACACACACACACACACACACACACACACACACACACACACACACACACACACACACACACACACACACACACACACACACACACACGCACACACATGGAATATCAATATAACTATCTATTGCTTCTACACTTTTAATTAAAAATATAAACATCATGAACATCAGAGACGATTGTTCACTAAACATTGAGAAATTTCCTTCACTTGAAGACCAACGTCTGTTCCAGCATGAAATAAAGATCCATGTAGACCTTTTTTTCCTGGGTGGAACTGTGTGGAATTTCACCTGATATAAATCTTATTGAACACTGAATGTGAACGCTGACTGTACACCAAGAACCTTCTCACGGACATCACTACCTGACTGAGCCCATTTCACTATCACTACCTGACTGAGCCCATTTCACTATCACTATTTCACCATCACTACCTGACTGAGCCCATTTCACTATCACTATTTCACCATCACTACCTGACTAAGCCCATTTCACTATCACTACCTGACTGAGCCCATTTCACTATCACTATTTCACCATCACTACCTGACTGAGCCCATTTCACTATCACTATTTCACCATCACTACCTGACTGAGCCCATTTCACTATCACTATTTCACCGTCACTACCTGACTGAGCCCATTTCACTATCACTATTTCACCATCACTACCTGACTAAGCCCATTTCACTATCACTACCTGACTGAGCCCATTTCACTATCACTATTTCACCATCACTACCTGACTGAGCCCATTTCACTATCACTATTTCACCATCACTACCTGACTGAGCCCATTTCACTATCACTACCTGACTGAGCCCATTTCACTATCACTATTTCACCATCACTACCTGACTTTACATCTGAGGCTGAATCAATCTCCACAACATCTTCCCACAAGTGTGGAGTCCATTTCTGAGGTTCCTCTCTCTGAGATGTTTCCACCAGAACCTTCCTGCAGAGTGAAGTCTAGAAGGTGCATCTTCATCATGAGAGTAAGAAGCTCCGAGTGATTTATATAATTAATAAGCTGAGCACTTCAGGATTAAGGGCCTTGCTCAGGGGCCCATCAGTGGCAGTATAGTGTTGCTGAACTTTGACCTCATGATATTCTAAATCCAACATCTTCACCACTGAGCTCTGACTCATTTCTGAAGTTCCTCTCTGTGAGATGTTTCACCATAAACTTCCTGACCGACCCACACATCTTTACCCATCTAATATATCAATGTCTGTATAAGTGTGATGATGACGATGGTGTGATACTGATACTGGTGGTGACACTGATGATGATGATGATGATGATGGTGATGATGTGATACTGATATCGGTGGTGATGATGATGGTGATGATGATGTGTTGCTGATACTGGTGGTGATGTTGGTGTGAGTGATATGATTTGATGATGATGATGTGTGCTGTGTGGTGGTGATGTTGGTGATGATGTGATGTGTTGCTGATACTGGTGGTGATGTTGTATGATGTGATTGATATTGGTGTGTGATGGTGATGAGTGTGTGATGATGTGGTGATGGTGATGTGGTGAGGGGATGAGGTGTGATGTGGTGATATTGTGTGATGGTGATGATGTATTGCTGATACTGGTGGTGATGTTGGTGATGATGTGATACTGATATTGGTGGTGATGGTGATGTGTTGCTGATACTGGTGGTGACTGGTTGATGTGATATGATTGGTGGTGATGATGATGTGTTGCTGATACTGGTTGATGTGTGATATTGGTGGTGGTGGTGATGATGTGTTGCTGATACTGGTGGTGATGTTGGTGATGATGTGATACTGATATTGGTGGTGATGGTGATGATGTGTTGCTGATACTGGTGGTGATGTTGGTGATTATGTGATACTGCTGGTAATGATGATGATAATGGTAATGGTAATGATGTGAGCACTTGATGATGATGATGTGATACTGCTGTTACTGTGATACTGCTGATGTGATGTTGCTTATACTGCTGGTGATGATGATGGTAATGATGTGAGCACTTGATGATGGTGGTGATGATGATGATGTGATACTGATACTGATAATGCTGGTGATGATGTGATACTGATATTGGTGGTGATGGTGATTATATTTGGTGATGATGTGATGCTGATACTGTGATGGACTGATGTTGGTGATGATGTGATACTGATATTGGTGGTGATGGTGATGATGTGTTGCTGATACTGGTGGTGATGTTGGTGATGATGTGATACTGATATTGGTGGTGATGGTGATTATATTGGTGATGATGTGATGTGTTGCTGATACTGGTGGTGATGTTGGTGGTGATGTGATACTGATATTGGTGGTGATGATGATGTGTTGCTGATACTGGTGGTGATGTTGGTGATGATGTGATACTGATATTGGTGGTGATGGTGATTATATTGGTGATGATGTGATGCTGATACTGGTGGTGATGTTGGTGATGATGTGATACTGATATTGGTGGTGATGGTGATGATGTGTGATGATGCTGATATTGTGGTGAGTGTGGTGATGTTGGTGATGATGTGATACTGATATTGGTGGTGATGGTGATGATGTGTTGCTGATACTGGTGGTGATGTTGGTGATGATGTGATACTGATATTGGTGGTGATGGTGATGATGATGTGTTGCTGTGGTGATTGCTGTGATGCTGATACTGGTGGTGATGGTTGATGATGATGATGATACTGATACTGATATTGGTGGTGATGGTGATGATGTGTTGCTGATACTGGTGGTGATGTTGGTGATGATGTGATACTGATATTGGTGGTGATGGTGATGATGTGTTGCTGATACTGGTGGTGATGTTGGTGATGATGTGATACTTTTGTGATATTGGTTGTGTGGTGATGGTGATGACTGGTGGTGTGGTTTGAGCTGATACTTATTGGGGTGGTGAGTGGTGATGAATATGTGTTTTGGTGGTGTGTGATGCTGTGATACTGATTGTGGTGATGGTGTGATGATGTACTGGTGGTGATGTTGGTGATGATGTGATACTGATATTGGTGGTGATGGTGATGATGTATTGCTGATACTGGTGGTGATGTTGGTGATGATGTGATACTGCTGGTAATGATGATGATAATGGTAATAGTAATGATGTGAGCACTTGATGATGCTGATGTGATACTGCTGTTACTGTGATACTGCTGATGTGATGTTGCTGATACTGCTGGTGATGATGATGGTAATGATGTGAGCACTTGATGATGATGGCGATGATGATGATGTGATACTGATAATGCTGGTGATGATGTGATACTGATATTGGTGGTGATGGTGATTATATTGGTGATGATGTGATGCTGATACTGGTGGTGATGATGTGATGCTGATACTGGTGGTGATGATTATGATGATCATGATGATCTCCCTGGCAGTCAGGAGTGTTGTGCAGCAGTACACGAGAACTCATGTCCGCGGAAAATAAGCGGAACATCAGCGGAAAAGATTTCATCAAATATTTTCTTCACTACTCACCCCCTCTACCCCACCAGCTTCTTCCTCCCTGACAGCAGAAGACTTCGCCTCCGTCTATGAAAAGATTGAGGAGATCTGCTTGACCTTCACTCTCTCCCAGACGACGCTGTCACCCGACACCCAGGAATGCTATAACACCTTAACAGACTTCTCACTCGTCACTGATGATGAGTTGCTGCAAGTCATCCAATCTTGCAACCCCACCTAGCTTTCATCTTCACTATCATCAATGGGTCCCTAACTTCTGTACATGTACCGGCTTCCTTCAAGCAACTGTCACTCCCATCTTAAAGAAACCTGCTCTGGACCCATCAGATATCAACAACTACAGACCGGTATCTCTTCTCTCTTTCCTCTCTAAAACTCTAGAACGTACTGTCTTTAATCAACTGTCTGCCTATCTCTCTCAGAACAACCTTCTAGATCCCAACCAGTCTCTCTTCAAAGCAGGACATTCCACAGAGACTGCTCTCCTGACAGTCAGGGAAAAGCTTCATGCTGCAGATCCGACAGATTGTCCTCCGTCCTCATCCTGCTCGATCTCTCAACAGCTTTTAATACAGTGAACCACAAGACCCTGTTAGCTACCCTCAGGAGTCTCGGTATCTCTGGAGCTGCATGGAATTGGTTTTCCTCATACCTGGAAGGTCGATCATTTCAGGTATCATGGAGAGGATCAACATCTGCTCCACGCAGACTCACCACTGGTGTACCACAAGGCTCAGTACTCGGTCCTCTTCTCTTCTCACTCTATACTCTTTCTCTTGGTAAAGTCATCTCCTCTCATGGATTTGACTATCACTGCTATGCTGATGACACTCAAATAATCTTCTCCTTCCCTCCATCAGATAAAACAGCGTCTGCTAGAATATCAGCCTGTGTATCTGACATCGCTTCGTGGATGAGCTTTCATCAGCTGAAACTCAACCCGAAGAAAACGGAAATGCTGGTGATCCCATGTGATTCATCTCCTGGTCAGGATCTCAGCATAACTCTCCATAACTCCCTACTTTCTCCCTCCACCACTGCTCGTAATCTCGGGGGAACGATAGACAATCAATTGATCTTTCTCTTCCCATATTTCTAACGTTTCTCGCTCTTGTACGTTACCTTCTCTACAACATCAGAAGGATTGGAGTGTTTTTACCCACACAGGCTGCTCAGGTCCTGGATCAGTCTCTCGTCATCTCCAGACTGGACTACTGTAACTCTGCTGGCAGGTTCTACCTCAGAACGCTATTCGTCCACTGCACATGATTCACAATGCAGCTGCGCGACTCGTGTTCAACCTGCCTACATTCTCTCACACTACCCCACTACTGCGCTCGCTCCACCCACTCCACCCACACTACCCCACTACTGCACTAGCTCCACCCACTCCACCCACACTACCCCACTACTGCACTCGCTCCACCCACTCCACCCACACTACCCCACTACTGCACTCGCTCCACCCACTCCACCCACACTACCCCACTACTGCGCTCGCTCTACCCACTCCACCCATACCACCCCACTACTGCGCCAGCTCCACTGGCTTCCTGTAGCTGCACGCATTCAGATTCAAAACACTGACACTCGCCTACAAAGCCAAAAATGGATCTGCACCTTCATACCTCAGAAATCTCCTCATCACCTCCCGTACTGCACATCGCTGCCTGAGAGCGTCTCGCACTGCTCGCCTGGTTCCACCTTCTCTCAGGGGAAGAGTTAAAGATCAGCTCAAGGCTCTTCTTCTCTGTTCTGGTTCTGGTACCGAGGTGGTGGAATGAACTTCCCCTGGACGTCCCAACAACAGAGTCACTGCTGCATCTTCAAACCACCGACTGAAAACCCCGATCTCTTCCAACAACATCCCATAATAACACTTCTTCCTTCTCACTGTCCAGTGAAAAAACATCCCTCAACCATGTTTATGTTTATTTTGTACCTTAAGTTTGTAATCAGATGGAGACTCGCACGGCTGATGGCGGCGCGGCAGTAGCTCGCAGCGGCCTCTCCGGCCTCTGTAGCATGTCAGCTACATGGACACCAGAGACAACTGGGTTCATGTATACGACCGCCAGACAATTTTACAACGGAGAAACCATGCAGCAACCAGTCTGCATGGGGATGTTATTAATAAACTTCATGACCTCGGCTTGCTGCGACCTCGACTGCTCAAACCAGGCCCCCAGTCCTCGGCGTCGCCCGATGCCGGTGACCGGGAGAGGAGACATAGGAAGCGGTGCTCGAGGAAGCGGAAGCGAGGCAAGCGGGCGGGGGTCCGTGCTAGGCTAAATGCTAACCCTAGCCGGCCGGCACTCCCGTCCATTTTTCTCTCAAATGTCTGCTACCTGGATAATAAACTGGACTACATCCGACTCCAGCGGACTACACGGCGAGAGCTCAGAGACTGCTGCGTCTTTGTTTTCACCGAGACGTGGCTCAGCGACAGAGTTCCGGACGCCGCCATTCAGCTAGACGGGCTAGCCGTGTTTCGAGCCGACAGAGATGCAGCTTCTGTGCGGTAAGACTCGCGGCGGTGGCGTGTGTGTTTATATCAACACGGAATGGTGAAAGAACTCTGTGCTGGTTTCCAGCTTCTGTTCATCGCTTGTGGAGTTTGTGACTGTAAGGTGTAGACCATTTTATTTACCACGGGAATTCACCACTGTTTTCATTGTCGGAGTGTACATTCCACCTAGCGCTAATGCTAAGGAGGCGCTATGTGAACTCTATGGGGCTATTAGTGACCTACAGAATGCGCACCCCGACGGATTATTCATTATCGCCGGAGATTTCAACCATGTGAATCTCAAAACAGCGCTCCCTAAATACCATCAGTATGTGGACTTTGCTACGAGAGGGGAAAACACGCTGGATCTTGTTTACACAAACATACCCGGCGCGTACCGTGCGGAGCCCCGCCCCCATCTCGGATACTCAGACCACATCTCTGTTATGCTAATGCCAGCATACATACCGCTCATCAGACGCTCGAAACCGGTTCTGAAACAGGTAAAACCTGGCCTGATGGAGCCATCTCTGTTCTTCAGGACTGTTTTGAGTGCACTGACTGGGACATGTTCAGGGACGCTGCAACCAACGGCGACTCCATCAACTTGGAGGAGTACACATCATCAGTGACCAGCTACATCGCAAAGTGCATTGATGACATGACCATCTCCAAGTCCATCACTACACGCTCCAACCAGAAACCAGTGGATGACTGCAGAGGTACGTGCGCTGTTGAGAACCAGAGACTCCGCCTTCAGAGCAAAGGACAAGGTGGCCCTAAGAACAGCAAGGGCCAAACTATCCCGAGCCATCAGAGAGGCGAAACGCGCACATGCCAAGAAAATCCACGGTCACTTCCAGGACAGTGGAGACACTCGGCGCATGTGGCAGGGCATCCAGGCGATCACAAACTACAAGACACCATCACCAGTTTGTGATAACGACGCCTCCCTCCCAGATGTGCTGAACGACTTCTACGCCCGGTTCGAGGCGCAGAACAACGAGGCAGCAAGGAAGACCAACCCTCCTTCCAACGACCAGGTGATCTGTCTAACCACAGATGAGGTGAGGAAGACTCTACGCAGAGTCAACCCACGGAAGTCTGCTGGACCTGACAACATTCCTGGCCGGGTGCTCAGGGAATGTGCAGAACAGCTGGCAGATGTTCTTACTGACATCTTCAACATCTCCCTGAGCAGCGCCGTTGTTCCCACATGCCTCAAGACAACGACCATCGTCCAAAGAAATCTTCAGTCTCCTGCCTCAATGACTACCGTCCCGTTGCACTCACACCCATCACCTATGAAGTGCTTCGAGAGGCTCGTCATGAGGCACATCAAATCCCACCTTCCACCCTCACTGGACCCACTGCAGTTTGTGTATCGTCCTAACCGCTCAACGGACGATGCCATCAACACCACTCTCCATCTGTCTCTCACACACTTGGACAAAAAGGACACATATGTTCGAATGCTGTTCATTGACTTCAGTTCAGCATTCAACAACACAGTCATTCCTCAGCACCTGATCGAGAAGCTGAGCCTACTGGGTCTGAACACCTCTCTCTGTAACTGGATCCTGGATTTCCTGACTGGGAGACCTCAGTCAGTCCGGGTCGGGAACAGCATCTCCAGCACCACCACACTGAGCACTGGAGTTCCTCAGGGCTGTGTGCTCAGCCCTCTGCTGTTCACTCTGCTGACTCACGACTGTGCTGCAACACACAGCACAAATCACATCGTCAAGTTCGCCGATGACACGACCGTGGTGGGTCTCATCAGCAGGAACGACGAGTCAGCATACAGAGAGGAGGTGGAACATCTATCAGCCTGGTGTAAAGCCAACAACCTGTCTCTGAACATGGACAAAACTAAAGAGATGGTTGTTGACTTTAGGAGAGCACAGAGTGACCATTCTCCATTGTATATCGATGGATCCTCCGTGGAGATCGTAAAGAACACCAAATTCCTCTCGGTGTCCATCTGACGGAGAAGCTCAACTGGTCACTCAACACCAGCTCCATCAGCAAGAAAGCCCAGCAGCGTCTCTACTTCCTGAGAAGGCTGAGAAAAGCACATCTGCCAACCCCCATCCTGACCATGTTCTACAGAGGGACCATCGAGAGCATCCTGAGCAGCTGCATCACTGCCTGGTTTGGGAACTGCACCGTCACGGATCGCAAGACCCTACAGCGGATAGTGAGGACAGCTGAAAAGATCATCGGAGTGTCTCTCCCCTCTGTCACGAACATTTACAGCACACACTGCATCCGCAAAGCTACCAGCATTGTGGACGACATCACACACCCCTCACACACACTCTTTACACTACTGCCATCAGGGAAGAGGTTCCGAAGCATTCGGGCTCTCACAACCAGATTATGTAATAGTTTTTTTTTTTTTTCCCTCAAGTTTTTGCACATTTCACTTTTTATCACTGCTGCTCTACTTGTTCCTTTGCACACTCGCCAAACTGACAACTGTGATACTTTGCACTAGGTTGTTGTTGTGTTTTTTTATTTTATTTTATTATATTGTGTTAGTTGTTTGTTATGCACTGTCTTGTGTTGTGAACACAGTCTTGTTGTGTCTTTGCGCTGTTTGCACCAGGTTACACACGATGCACTTTATGTAGCGAGGACAAACTTAGTCTCGTCCTCAGCATTGTGTTGTTGTGTTTTTGTTATATGTTGTTTTGTGTAAGCACCGGGGTCCTGGAGAAACGTTGTCTCATTTCACTGTATACACACTCAGATATATGTGTTGAAATGACAATAAAAACCTCTTGACTTGATTTAAAGCACGTCACCATGGATAAGCGAGTCTGTTAAATATTTTAAATGATGATGTGATACTGGTGGTGGTGGTAATGATGATGTGATACTGATACTGGTGGTAATACTGGTGGTGATGATGATGTGATACTGATACTGGTGGTGATACTGGTGGTGATGGTGATGATGATGATGTCGATTACATCAGGTAACATGGAGAGGATCGACATCTGCTCCACGCAGACTCACCACTGGTGTCCCACAAGGCTCAGTACTTGGTCCTCTTCTTTAATCACTCTATACTCTCTCTCTCGGTAAAGTCATCTCCTCTCATGGATTTGACTATCACTGCTATGCTGATGACACTCAACTAATCTTCTCCTTCCCTCCATCAGATAAAACAGCGTCTGCTAGAATATCAGTCTGTCTATCTGACATCGCTTCGTGGATGAGCGTTCATCACCTCAAACTCAACCCGAAGAAAACGGAACTGCTGGTGATCCCATGTGATTCATCTCCTGGTCAGGATCTCAGCATAACTCTCCATAACTCCCTACTTTCTCCCTCCATCACTGCTCGTAATCTTGGGGTAACGATAGACAATCAATGATCCTGATGATACTGATACTGGTGGTGATGGCATGATGATGATGTGATACTGATACTGGTGGTGCTACTGTGATGATGATGATGTGATACTGATACTGGTGGTGATGTACTGATACTGTGGATGATGATGTGATGATTGTGATGATGATGATGGTGGTGATGGTGATGATTATGATGTGATATACTGATCTGGTGGTGATGTACTGTGATTGATGTGATGGTGATGATGTGATGATGTGATACTGATACTGGTGGTGATGGTGATGATGATGATGATGATGGTATGACTGATACTGGTGGTGATACTGGTGGTGATGGTGATGATGATGTGATACTGATACTGGTGGTGATACTGGTGGTGATGGTGATGATGATGTGATACTGATACTGATACTGGTGATACTGGTGGTGATGATGATGTGATACTGATACTGGTGGTGGTGATGATGATGTGATACTGATACTGGTGGTGATACTGGTGGTGATGGTGATGATGATGATGTGATACTGATACTGGTGGTGATGGTGATGATGATGTGATACTGATACTGGTGGTGATACTGGTGGTGATGGTGATGATGATGTGATACTGATACTTGTGGTTATGATGATGATGATGTGATACTGATACTGGTGGTGATACTGGTGGTGATGGTGATGATGATGTGATACTGATACTGGTGGTGATACTTGTGGTTATGGTGATGATGATGATGATATGATACTGGGGTGATACTGGTGGTGATACTGGTGGTGATGGATGGTGATGATGATGTGATACTGATACTGGTGGTGATACTGGTGGTGATGGTGATGATGATGTGATACTGATACTGGATTTGGTGATACTTGTGGTTTGGTGATGATGATGATGTGATACTGATACTGATACTGGTGGTGATACTGGTGGTGATACTTGGTGGTGATGATGGTGATGATGATGATGTGATACTGATACTGGTGGTGATGATGATGATGATGATACTGGTGTGATACTGTGTACTGATGATGGTGATATGGTGGTGGTGATGGTGATGATGATGTGATACTGATACTTGTGGTTATGATGATGATGATGTGATACTGATACTGGTGGTGATACTGGTGGTTATGGTGATATGATGGTGTGTTATGGTGATGATGATGATGTGATACTGATACTGGTGGTGATACTGGTGGTGATGGTGATGATGATGTGATATTTATACTGGTGGTGGTGATGATGAATTTTTTAGAATACTCACTTGATGCAGCGTCTGAGTGCTGAGGGATCTGCCCGCTCAGAGGGGAGTCTGGAGCAGCAGGAGCAGAATTTAAACGTCTCCTCCATTTTCTCAAACATCTCCTTATTAGAACGGAAGCCAACCTTGCCCTTCCCCTCCAGAGCCGCCCTGGTGGACAATCAGACAAATAGGCAGATTGGCAGATAGACACACACACACAGAGATAAACATTGAGATAGAGAGGTGAAGAGACAGACATATAAACAGACAGACAGTTGGACAGAGACAGAGACAGCTGGACAGAGACAGAGACAGCTGGACAGAGACAGCTGGACAGAGACAGTTAGACAGAGACAGATAGACAGAGACAGATAGACAGACAGACAGAGACAGTTGGACAGATACAGAGACAGTTGGACAGATACAGAGACAGTTGGACAGAGACAGTTAGACAGAGACAGTTAGACAGAGACAGTTGGACAGAGACAGCTGGACAGAGACAGTTGGACAGATACAGAGACAGCTGGACAGAGACAGCTGGACACAGAGAGTTAGACAGAGACAGTTAGACAGAGACAGATAGACAGAGACAGACAGTTGGACAGGACAGAGACAGTTGGACAGAGAGAGACAGTTGGACAGAGACAGAGACAGTTGGACAGAGAGTTAGACAGAGACAGTTAGACAGAGACAGTTGGACAGAGACAGTTGGACAGAGACAGCTGGACAGAGACAGCTGGACAGATACAGCTGGACAGAGACAGTTGGACAGAGAGAGACAGTTGGACAGAGACAGAGACAGCTGGACAGAGACAGAGACAGCTGGACAGAGACAGTTGGACAGAGACAGAGACAGTTGGACAGAGAGTTAGACAGAGACAGTTAGACAGAGACAGGACAGAGACAGTTGGACAGAGACAGTTGGACAGCTGTACAGAGACAGTTAGACAGAGACAGTTAGACAGAGACAGCTGGACACAGAGAGTTAGACAGAGACAGTTAGACAGAGATAGTTGGACAGAGACAATTGGACAGAGACAGTTGGACAGAGACAGAGACAGTTGGACAGAGATAGTTGGACAGAGACAGGTGGACAGAGACAGTTGGACAGAGACAGACAGTTGGACAGAGATAGTTGGACAGACAGTTGGACAGAGACAGTTGGACAGACAGACAGAGACAGAGACAGGTTGGACAGAGTTGGACAGAGAGAGACAGTTGGACAGAGACAGAGACAGTTGGACAGAGATAGTTGGACAGAGACAGTTGGACAGAGAGAGACAGTTGGACAGAGACAGAGACAGTTGGACAGAGAGTTAGACAGAGACAGTTAGACAGAGACAGTTGGACAGAGAGTTAGACAGAGACAGTTAGACAGAGACAGTTGGACAGAGACAGTTGGACAGAGACAGCTGGACAGAGACAGTTGGACAGAGACAGTTGGACAGACAGAGACAGTGAGTGATTTGTATAAAGTTGTTCTTCAGGACAACAAAGTCTCGTGTTAAAGTTTTTACAGATAAACATAAACTGTGTAATAGAACTGTATGTGTATTTATGGCTCTGTGAGGACCCAAACCAACCAAATCATAATCACGTAGTCCTCATAATGTTCAATACCAAAGTGTGTGTGTGTGTGTGTGTGTGTGTGTGTGTGTGTACCTGTACTCTGAGTAGTCCTTCATGTTCAGTTGGTCCAGGATGACTCTGGAGAGGCCAGGAACATTCGAGTCCAACGAGTAGAATCCAAACTGATCAGAGAAGACGCTGTCCGGACTCGGAGCAAATGATTCTGGGTACGCTGGAGCCTTACCTGCCATTTTAATCACTCTACACACACACACACACACACACACACACACACACACACAGGTATAGTAGCCATAATATAAAACCATCTAATCTCATATATGATAGTTGAAAGGTGTGGATTTTATTTAGTGACATAACACACTGTTGTGTGTGTGTGTGTGTGTGTGTGTGTGTGTGTGTGAGTTTATTAAGCCCCGCCCCTTATTCTGAGTTAAATAAAAGTAATTATATAATTTAAAAACATAAACCTAAAAAAAAAACCCTTAAAAATTCAGTGCCTTCTGCTGAAAATCATCTCTATGATCTGTTATAAGAATTATCTTCAGTCCAACTTCACCAGTCAAATATATTCATACAACAGGTTTAAACCCATTATAACAGGTTATAAACACAAACATATTTCACTATGATCAAAATTTAATCCTGTAAATCTGACACACACTTTAAACTACATTTATAATATATTTACATTTAGAATACGATATACGTGTGTTTTTCATTACTAATCCTGCACATCATAAAGTGTTTATGGTTTAGAACACACAAAAGTCACATGACTAATTATTTACACTTTTATTATTTACATCACTTTATTACACAAACATGTGACAAGATTTAAAAACAGATATCAGGAGTTACTTACCAAATACGTCACACCTCTGTTATCCCTCTCTCCCTCTCTCCGTCTCTCCGTCTCTCTCTCCCACACCCTCTCCCTTTCTCCCAAACTTTTACTCTCTCCTTTTTTAGCCTGCACTTTCTCCAGGTTCAGTATCGAAGGGGAAGATAGTGTTACTGCTCTGACTTTTATACCCCTCATTAAAACCCTCTCCCAAACACCAGTCTCTCACACCACTTAACACTTTACTGCCCTATACATTAACACCTCACTGCCTCTAACACCTCACTGCCTTTAACACCTCACTGCCTCCGACCTCACTGCTCCAACACCTCACTGCCTTTAACTCCTCACTGCGTCCGACACCTCACTGCCTCTAACACCTCACTGCCTCTAACACCTCACTGCCTCCGACACCTCACTGCCTTTAACACCTCACTGCGTCCGACACCTCACTGCATTTAACACCTCACTGCCTTTAACACCTCACTGCCTTTAACACCTCACTGCTCACGCCTTTTAATCATAACACCTCACTGCCTTTAACACCTCACTGCCTTTAACACCTCACTGCCTCTAACACCTCACTGCCTCTAACACCTCACTGCCTCTAACACCTCACTGCCTTTAACACCTCACTGCCTTTAACTCCTCACTGCCTCCGACACCTCACTGCCTTTAATCCTCACTCCGACACCTCACTGCCTCCGACACCTCACTGCGTCCGACACCTCACTGCCTTTTACTCCTCACTGCGTCCGACACCTCACTGCCTTTAACACCTCACTGCCTTTAACTCCTCACTTCGTCCGACACTCACTGCCTCCAACACCTCACTGCCTCCAACACCTCACTCCTAACACCATCCTGCCACTCAGTCCTGTCCACCTCCTGCTTAAACCTCTGCCTTTCACCTCACTGAGACTCACCTCACTGCCTTTAACACCTCCTGGTCCGACCCACTGCCCTTAACACCTCACGGCCTTTCACTGCAAACTCACTGCCTCACTGCCTTTGTAAACACCTCACTGCCTCCGAACACCTCACTGCCTCACTGAAACACCTCACTGCCTTTAACCTCACTGCCTCCGACACTCACTGCCTTTAACACCTCACTGCTCGACCTCACTCCTGTAACACCTCACTGCCTTTAACACCTCACTGCCTTTAACACCTCACTGCCTCACTGCCTCCAACACCTCACTGCCTCCAACACCTCACTGCCTCCAACACCTCACTGCCTCCAACACCTCACTGCCTCCAACACCTCACTGCCTCACTCCTCCAACACCTCACTCCTCACTGCCTAACAATGCCCTGCCTTAACACCTCACTGCCTTTAACACCTCACTGCCGTCCGACACCACTCCTCACTCCGACGACCTCCTTTAACACCTCACTGCCTTTAACTCCTCACTCACTGCGTCCGACACATCACTGCCTCCAACACCTCACTGCCTCCAACACCTCACTGCCTCCAACACCTCACTGCCTCCAACACCTCACTGCCTCCAACACCTCACTGCCTCCTTTAACACCTCACTGCCTCCTTTAACACTCCTCACTGCCTCCAACACCTCACTGCCTTAACACCTCACTGCTCCGCCTTTAACACCTCACTGCCTCCGACACCTCACTGCCTTTTACTCCTCACTGCCTTTAACTAACACCTCACTGCGTCCGACACATCACTGCCTTTAACACCTCACTGCCTTTAACTCCTCACTGCCTCCGACACCTCACTGCCTTTAACACCTCACTGCCTAACACCTCACTGCCTTTAACACCTCACTGCCTTTAACTCCTCACTGCCTCCGACACATCACTGCCTCCAACACCTCACTGCCTTTAACACCTCACTGCCTCCGACACCTCACTGCCTTTAACTCCTCACTTCGTCCGACCTCACTGCCTCCACACCTCACTGCCTCCAACACCTCACTGCCTTTAACTCCTTTAACTGCCTAACACCTCACTGCCTTTAACACCTCACTGCCTTTAACACCTCACTGCCTCCAACACCTCACTGCCTCCAACACCTCACTGCCTCCAACACCTCACTGCCTCCTAACACCTCACTGCCTTTAACACCTCACTGCCTCCAACACCTCACTGCCTCCAACACCTCACTGCCTCCGACACCTCACTGCCTTTAACACCCTCACTGCCTCCGACACCTCACTGCCTCCAACACCTCCTCCTTTAACACCTCACTGCCTCCAACACCTCACTGCCTCTAACACCTCACTGTCTCCGCACTCACACCTCACTGCCCTTAACACCTCACTGCCTAACACCTCACTCCCTCAATTCCGAACACCTCACTGCCTCTGCTGCCTCAACACCTCACTGCCTTTAACACCTCACTGCCTCCACTGCCTCCGACACCTCACTGCCTCCAACACCTCACTGCCTCCAACACCTCACTGCCTCCGACACCTCACTGCCTTCTAACACCTCACTCCCTTTAACACCTCACTGCCTCCGACACTGCCTCACTGCCTCCAACACCTCACTGCCTTTAACACCTCACTGCCTAACTTACACTCCTCACTGACACCTCCGCATTCTAACACCTCACTCCCTTTAACACCTCACTGACCTCCGACCATCACTCCCTCCAACACCTCACTGCCTTTAACTCCTCACTTCGTCCGACTGCCTCCACACCTCACTGCCTCCAACACCTCACTGCCTCCAACACCTCACTGCCTCCAACACCTCACTGCCTCCAACACCTCACTGCCTCCAACACCTCACTGCCTCCAACACCTCACTGCCTCCAACACCTCACTGCCTCTAACACCTCACTGCCTCTAACACCTCACTGCCTTTACTCCTCACTGCCTAACACCTCACTGCCTCCGACACCTCACTGCCTCACTGCCTTTAACACCTCACTGCCTTTAACACCTCACTGCCTCCAACACCTCACTGCCTCCAACACCTCACTGCCTCCAACACCTCACTCCCCTGCCTTTAAACCTCCTGCTCCACCTCACTGCGTCCGACACATCACTGCCTCCAACACCTCACTGTCTTTAACACCTCACTGCCTCCGACACCTCGCTGCCTTTAACTCCTCACTGCGTCCGACACTCACTGCCTTTAACACCTCACTGCCTCTCACTGCCTCACTGCTCCGACACCTCACTGCCATTTAACACCTCACTGCCTTTAACTCCTCACTGCCGTCCGACACACCTCACTGCCTCCAACACCTCACTGCCTCCAACACCTCACTGCCTCCAACACCTCACTGCCTCCGACACCTCACTGCCTTTTACTCCTCACTGCCTCCGACACCTCACACTCCTCACTGCCTTCACTGCCTCCACACCTCACTGCCTTTAACACCTCACTGCCTTTCCAACACCTCACTGCCAACACCTCACTGCCTCCAACACCTCACTGCCTCCAACACCTCACTGCCTCCAACACCTCACTGCCTTTAACACCTCACTGCCTCCAACACCTCACTGCCTCCAACACCTCACTGCCTCCAACACCTCACTGCCTCCAACACCTCACTGCCTCCAACACCTCACTGCCTCCAACACCCACTGCCTCCGACACCTCACTGCCTCCAACACCTCACTGCCTCCAACACCTCACTGCCTCCAACACCTCACTGCCTCCAACACCTCACTGACACCTCCTCCAACACCTCACTGCCTCCAACACCTCACTGCCTCCGACACCTCACTGCCTTAACACCTCACTGCCTCCTGACACCACCTGCCACCTCGCTGCCTCCGACACCTCACTGCCTCTTTAACACCTCACTGTACGACACACCACCCTCCGACACCTCACTGCCTCTAACACCTCACTCCCTTTAACACCTCGCTGCCTCAGACACCTCACTGCCTTTAACACCTCACTGCCTTTAACACCTCGCTGCCTCCGACACCTCACTCCCTTTAACACCTCACTGCCTCCGACACCTCGCTGCCTCCGAAACCTCACTCCCTCTAACATCTTGCTGCCTCCGACACCTCGCTGCCTCCAACACCTCACTGCCTCTAACACCTCGCTGCCTCCCACACCACACTCTTGCAAAACCTCTCTGCTCCAACATCTTGCTGCCTCTAACACCTCACTGTTGTAACTCAGTGGTTAAGTGTGTGCTCAGTGGTGTGTGTGTAGGTGTGTGTGTGTGTGTAGGTGTGTGTGTAGGTGTGTGTGTGTGTGTGTGTGTGTAGGTGTGTGTGTGTGTGTGTGTGTGTGTGTGTGTGTGTGTGTGTGTGTGTGTGTAGGTGTGTGTGTGTGTGTGTGTGTGTGTGTGTGTAGGTGTGTGTGTGTGTGTAGGTGTGTGTGTGTGTATGTGTGTGTGTGTGTGTGTGTGTGTAGGTGTGTGTATGTGTATGTATAGGTGTGTGTGTGTGTGTAGTGTGTGTGTAGGTGTGTGTGTAGGTGTGTGTGTAGGTGTGTGTGTAGTGTGTCTCGGTGTGTGTGTGTCGGTGTGTGGTGTGTAGGTGTGTGTGTGTCTGTGTGTGTGTGTGTGTGTGTGTGTGTGTGTGTATGTGTATGTATAGGTGTGTGTGTGAGAGAGAGCGAGCGTCTGGACTCGGCATTGGTCTCTGGACGAGAAGGTCATGGGTTTAAATCCCAGCAGATGCCTCTTGAGCAAGTCGCTGTGGATTCTGGAGTCGGTTCCAAATACTGTAAATATAAACACCTCAGCTACAGGACCTGAGAGAGATCAGTGTGGAACAGCAAACTTTATCTCCGAGAATGTAGAGAACTTTTACAAATGACGTCAGAGGTGAACCAGAGCGCGCTTTACACCAGTACAACAGATAACACATGTATTAGCGCCATCTAGTGGTAAAAACATCAACAACAATTTCCTACATAAGAGGTTTGGGTTCTCAAATCTGCAAACCAGTGATTTGATTTAATAAAGATCAGTAAAATACATGAGCAATATTAAATCAGATTATTAATCCGACAACTTCAGATCACGTGATTTAAAGGTTCTTCAGATCACGTGATTTAAAGGTTCTTCAGATCACGTGATTTAAAGGTTCTTCAGATCACGTGATTTAAAGGTTCTTCAGATCACGTGATTTAAAGGTTCTTCAGATCACGTGATTTAAAGGTTCTTCAGATGAATTGTGAAAATGATGTGAAAGTTCTTCAGTAAAAACACGTGTTTGTAAATTTCATGTGGTTTTTTTATTAACAATATTCATTTACAGTTTTACACGCATTATTCAGAACATTACACTACCTGTATGCATTGTGTAGCGTCTAAACCCCGCCCCCAAAGCTATAAACCCCGCCTCTACACCCTGAGTCCTGCCTCCACTGCTATAGGCCACCCATACCATATACGCCACAACCCGACATCTCTAAGCCCCGCCCACACTGCAGCAAGACCGTACTGTCCCATTAAAAATCTTTATTTGGTCCTGTGGAACCTGAGATTACACACACACACAATCATCCTGATCTACACACACACACACACACACACAATCATCCTGATCTACACACACACACACACACAATCATCCTGATCTACACACACACACAATCATCCTGATCTACACACACACACACACAATCATCCTGATCTACACACACACACACAATCATCCTGATCTACACACACACACACACACACAATCATCCTGATCTACACACACACACACACACACAATCATCCTGACACACACACACACACAAACACAATCATCCTGATCTTATCACACACACACACACAAAACATCATCCTGATCTCACACCATGCACACACACACACACACACACACACACACACACACACACACCACACACTGACACACACACACAATCATCCTGATCTACACACAACCACATCACACACACACACACACACACACACACACACACACACACACAATCATCCTGATCTACACACACACACACACACAATCATCCTGATCTACACACACACACACACATCATCCTGATCTACACACACACACACACAATCATCCTGATTTCACACAACACACACACACAATCATCCTGATCTACACACACAACACACAATCATCCTGATCTACACACACATACATACACACAATCATCCTGATCTACACACACACAATCATCCTGATCTACACACACAGTTCATCCTTATCTACACAAACAAAATAAAAACAGATGGGAACAGTGTGTGTTTGTGTGTGTGTTTACAAGTAAAATGCTCAGATGTGTGTATGAGGTAGGACCGTGTGTGTGTGTGTGTGTGTGTGTGTGGGTTCATATGAAGGATCCTGCATGTGTGTGTGTGCGTGTGAGAGAGATGTGTATTGAACAGCAGAGGGCACTACTGAGCTGATTATATTAAAAGGACGTGTGTAAGAGGACAGATCAAAAGAAACCATGGCAACACCCACTGACCAATCAGAGCTTGCAGTTTCTCTACATCATTTTGTGCTTTTCTCACCATGTGACCTCTCTCTCTCTCACACACACACACACACACACACACACACACACACACACACACAGCCTTGTTGACTTCCCCGGCGTGAGTGGAGTTCTTGTCCCCTCACACACACACACACACACACACACACATCCACATGACGGTTTATATCCTGACGTAAAGAGACTAGCATGCTCGTGCACTACAGCTAATAAAGGAATGAGCCGCTGGTGAACCCGAACCGCTACGTGTGATGTCACAATCACATCCTAATGAGTTCACACGTTCCCTAACGAGCCCGTAACAGCCACACACTGCATTATCAATGAGCCGAGAGACAGAGGGGAAGTCATCAAGGGCTAGAGAATGAAGATTGGAACACAGCCACGATGTCTACGTGCCATCATCGCACCCAGCATTCACTTCAATTCAAGTATTTGTCCTAATGGCTCCCTGATTGGCTGTGGCAAATGAAGCCCCGCCCACACACACATACATACATATATATTTGCTAATGAGAATACATGACACAAAAGAAAAACACAACACATTTAATTTGGATTTCTGACAGAAATAAAAACAAAGGAGACGCTCACACTTCCTGCAGGTTTGGCTCCATGTCCCCCCCCCCCCCCCCCCCCCACACACACACACACACACACACACACACAGTGTGTATCAGTAACGGCGGTATCCTCGAGCGCCCCGCGTGTCCTTGTGTGTGTGTGTTTGGCTCCAGGAGCAGTGGCTCCAGGAGCAGTGGTGTGATTGGATTGGCTCAATAGTTCGGCTAAGCTCCGCCCCCTGGTGAGTGGGCGTGGGTGGGCATGTGTCAGAGTGGGCGGGGCTTGTGCAGTCCCTCAGTGTCAGGTGTGAGGTGGGGCGAGTGTGTGGCTTTGGTGGGAGTCCAGTCGCCCAGGTTTGCCTGTGCTGCTTTACGATGAGCTAACCGGTGTGTGATGGAGAACCCGGCGTTCCCCTCCAACTGGGAGAGAACCACAAGAACCTGCCTACACACACACACACACACACACACACACACACACACACACACACACACACACAATTAATACATGTAGTACACAATGTCAAACACAAGAGGACAGCACTGAAGTGGTATAGTCCTGTTCACTGTGGTGTGTGTGTGTGTGTGTGTGTGTGTGTGTGTGTGTGTGTGTACCTGTGTAGTGGCGGTACACTGTCTATGGTCTTCAGGCTCCCGCGTGTTGAAACCACGTTAAAGCTGTCCGTGCAGTCACATGACACGTGCAAGTGGAACTTTGGGTGTCGGTTCTCCACGACGACGATAAGCCCCGCCCACCCATGTGTGAGGTAATAACAAGTCATACCTTCACGACCCTGAGACAGAGAGATTCAATCACGTGTGTGTGTGTGTGTTTGTGTGTGTATGTGTGTGTGTGTGTGTGTAGTGTGTGTGTGTGTGTGTTGTGTGTGTGTAGGTTGTGTGTTGTTGTGTAGGTCGGTGGTGCGGAGCGTGTAGTGTGTGGTGTGTGTGTGTGTAGTGTGGTGCTGTGTGTGTGGGTGTGTGTGGTGTGTGTGAGTGTTGTGTGTGTGTGTGTAGGTGTGTGTGTGTGTGTGTAGGTGTGTGTGTGTGTGTGTGTGTGTAGGTGTGTGTGTGTGTGTGTGTGTGTGGTGTAGGTGTATGTGTGTGTGTGTAGGTGTGTGTGTTGGGTTGTGTGTGTGTGTGTAGTGTGTTGGTGTGTGTGTGTGTGTGTGTGTGTGTGTGAGTGTGTGTGTGTAGGTGTGTGTGTGTGTGTGTGTGTGTGTGTGTGTAGGTGTGTGTGTGTGTGTGTGTAGGTGAGTGTGTGTGTGTGTGTGTGTGTGTAGGTGTGTGTGTGTGTGTGTGTGAGTGTAGGCGGTGTGTAGGGTGAGTGTGTGTGTAGGTGTGTGTAGGTGTGGTTGTAGGTAGGTGAGTGTGGTGCTGTAGGTGGGTGTGTGTGTGTGTAGTGTGTGTGTGTGTTTGATGTTTGTGCCTGTGTGGTGTGTGTGTGTGTGTGTGTGTGTGTGTGTTGTGGTGGTGTGATGTGTGTGTGGTGTGTGTGTGTAGGTGTGTGTGTGGTAGTGTGTGTGTGTGTGTGTGTGGTGTGTGTTGTGGTGTGTGTGTGTGTGTGTAGGTGTTGTGTGTGGTGTGTGTGTGTGTGTGTGTGTGTGTATGTGTGTGTGTGTGTGTGGGTGTGTGTGTGTGAGTTGTTGGTGTGTGTGTGTGTGTGTGAGGTTCTGGTGTGTGAGTGTGTGTGTGTGTAGGTGTGTGGTGTGTGGTGTGTGTGTGTGTGTGTGTGTGTGTGTAGGGTGTGTGGTGGTGTGTGTGTGTGTGTGTTGTGGTGTGTGTGTGTGTGTGTGTGCAGTGTGTGTGTGTGTTATGTGTGTGTTGTGTGTGTGTGTGTGTGTGTGTGTGTGTGTGTGTGTGTGTGTTGTACTCGTGACAGACCTTTACATTGTTTAATCACTGATGTTTCTGAGTTATGTGGAATGTTAAAGAATTGTTTAAAGGATGTGTGTGTGTGTGTGTGTGTGTGTGTGTGTGTGTGTGTGTGTGTGTGTGTGTGTTGAAAAGGTTAAACTGTATAAAAAGTTAAAGGGATATAAATAGATATTTAAGGAATTGAGAATGCTAATCGACAGTGTTCTCACACAGAAGAGGAAAATGAGCGGTTGTTTTAAAACTCAAACATGTTTAGGATTTCAGCCACATCCGGTCAGAAAATTGTTGAAGATGCAAAGAAAAAGGCACCAATAAGTCCAGGAGAAGTGCAGGACTCTCTATAAGTGTCCAGTGTGAAGTGCAGGACTCTCTATAAGTGTCCAGTGTGAAGTGCAGGACTCTCTATAAGTGTCCATGTGAAGTGCAGGACTCTCTATAAGTGTCCATGAGAAGTGCAGGACTCTCTATAAGTGTCCATGTCCAGGAGAAGTGCAGGACTCTCTATAAGTCCATGAGAAGTGCAGGACTCTCTATAAGTGTCCAGTGTGAAGTGCAGGACTCTCTATAAGTGTCCAGTGAGAAGTGCAGGACTCTCTATAAGTGTCCAGTGTGAAGTGCAGGACTCTCTATAAGTGTCCATGTGAAGTGCAGGACTCTCTATAAGTCCATGTGAAGTGCAGGACTCTCTATAAGTCCAGGTGTGAAGTGCAGGACTCTCTATAAGTGTCCATGAGAAGTGCAGGACTCTCTATAAGTCCAGGAGAAGTGCAGGACTCTCTATAAGTCCAGGTGAAGTGCAGGACTCTCTATAAGTCCAGGTGAAGTGCAGGACTCTCTATAAGTGTCCAGGTGAAGTGCAGGACTCTCTATAAGTGTCCAGGTGAAGTGCAGGACTCTCTATAAGTCCAGTGTGAAGTGCAGGACTCTCTATAAGTGTCCAGTGTGAAGTGCAGGACTCTCTATAAGTGTCCAGTGTGAAGTGCAGGACTCTCTATAAGTGTCCAGGTGAAGTGCAGGACTCTCTATAAGTGTCCAGGTGAAGTGCAGGACTCTCTATAAGTGTCCAGGAGAAGTGCAGGACTCTCTATAAGTGTCCAGGTGAAGTAGTGCAGGACTCTCTATAAGTCCAGGTGAAGTGCAGGACTCTCTATAAGTCCATGAGAAGTGCAGGACTCTCTATAAGTCCATGTGAAGTGCAGGACTCTCTATAAGTGTCCAGGTGAAGTGCAGGACTCTCTATAAGTGTCCATGTGAAGTGCAGGACTCTCTATAAGTCCAGGTGAAGTGCAGGACTCTCTATAAGTGTCCATGTGAAGTGCAGGACTCTCTATAAGTCCATGTGAAGTGCAGGACTCTCTATAAGTCCATGAGAAGTGCAGGACTCTCTATAAGTGTCCATGTGAAGTGCAGGACTCTCTATAAGTCCAGGTGAAGTGCAGGACTCTCTATAAGTGTCCATGTGAAGTGCAGGACTCTCTATAAGTGTCCAGGTGAAGTGCAGGACTCTCTATAAGTGTCCATGTGAAGTGCAGGACTCTCTATAAGTCCATGAGAAGTGCAGGACTCTCTATAAGTCCATGTGAAGTGCAGGACTCTCTATAAGTCCAGGAGAAGTGCAGGACTCTCTATAAGTCCAGGTGAAGTGCAGGACTCTCTATAAGTCCATGTGAAGTGCAGGACTCTCTATAAGTGTCCATGTGAAGTGCAGGACTCTCTATAAGTGTCCATGTGAAGTGCAGGACTCTCTATAAGTGTCCAGGAGAAGTGCAGGACTCTCTATAAGTCCAGGTGAAGTGCAGGACTCTCTATAAGTCCAGGTGAAGTGCAGGACTCTCTGTGACGGGCGGTGCGGACGCTTCCAGATACACAATAAGGAGGCACGTGAAAAAAGATGGGCTGTAACATCGAGCTGCCAGAAGAAATGCCACAAAGTTTCCCGACACAGCAAAACTGTACAGAGACAAAAGTCAAATCTTCTGGAAGAAAATCATTTGGAGTGAAAATGTAACTTTATGGCGGCGATGATAAAGATTACATTTGGAGAGCAGTCACACAGGCGTATGATGAAAGGTCCACCGTTCCTGCTGTGAAACACTGCGTGGAGGTTTCGGGGACATGATCGCTATTAATGTGAAGATGAACGCAGTATTTTATCCAAAAATGTGCCCTCATCAGTGCGTATGGGGACGTACTCGGACATTTCAACATGACAATGATCCAAAACACAAATCCGAGTCCACCTGTCACCGGCTACAGCAGAATAGAGTGCAGGTTCTGGAGGACCGTCTCAGTCTCCTCACCTCAATGTCATTGTGCCACTCTGGGGATCTCAAACATGCAGTCCATGCAAAAAACACCTGCATCGTCCACAACGACCACAGCACACTTCAGACTGTCGCTGATGTTAAAGGAGGTGATGCAGGGTATTGAGAGGTGGGGTATGTAAACTTTTGATCAGGGTCATTTGGGTGGTTTCTGTTGTCATTATGATTTAACACTAACCATGAATAAAAAGTCTTTATCCTTCATATTCTCTGATTTTATAGACATCAAATCACAGATTCTAACAGGGTGTGTAAACTTATGAGCACAAGTGTGTGTGTGTGTGTGTGTGTGTACCTCATGTCTCTCTCCTTTATTCTCAGTCAGGAGTATGATGGCGTCAGCGAGTATGGTTGCCGTGGCGTCGACCTGCTCCACCATCACCTGTCTGGAGCTGTAGATGGCCAAAATGAAGCCTGGAGAATCAGGACACGGCCGAGGGGGGGCAGTGGGGCTCGACACTGAAAACACACACACACACACACACACACACACACACATCAAAATAAACACTCTTATAGACTGAGACAGAGAGAAAGAGAGAGACAAGCAGACAGAGACAAAGAGAGATAGAGAGAGACTAGAGAGAGATAAACAGAGAGAGAAAGAGACAGAGATAAACAGAGAGAGACAGACAGAGACACAGAGAGAGACACACAGAGAGACAGAGAGACACAGGCAGAGAGACAGAGAGAGAGACACACAGAGAGAGAGACACAGAGAGAGAGACATATACTAATGTTAGCTAGCAGGTCTGATATAAAGATCATTTCATGCAGGGTGAAATACTGAAATAAATCATCTCCTGAGGCGGCTCTCAACTGCTGAGAGAGAGGACACACAGGACGATGCGCATGAGGACAGAAATGAGGACACGCAGGACGACATGCAGGAGGACATTTAGAAGGACACGAGAGAGAGAGAGAGAGAGAGAGAGATGTTAGATGACATTCACGTTTTGATAAGTGTCTGTGAAACTCAGAACACTGCAGTCCTGAAAGTCATCAACACTGAATCACCGGATCATCAACACCCTGAGGACGAATACAAACCACACGTCTCTGAGCGACCACCAGGGGGCACAGTCACATCTCCATTTACATACATGAGGGGGGGGGGATATTTATGCACACAGCTGTGTATTACACCTCTACTATATCATATGGGAATACATTGCATCGTGTGCGCATTTATGTGTATGTGTGTGTGTGTGTGTGTGTGTGTGTGTGTGTGTGTTGATGTGGTGTTTGTGTGTAAATGTTCATATGGTGTATGCGTTACTGTGATGTGTGTGTGTGTGTTACTGTGATGTTTGTGTATGCATCACAGTAACTGTGCTGTGTGTGTGTGTGTATTATTATTGTGCTGTGTGTGTTATTATTGTGCTGTGTGTGTGTGTGTTAATGTGGCATGCCTATGTATGTGTTATTGTGGTGTGTATGTGTTAGTGTGGTGTGTGTGTATAGGTGTTATTATTGTGGTGTGTGTATGTGTTATTGTGTTTGTGTGTGGTGTGTAGTGTGTTTTGTGGTTTGTTATGTAGTGTGTGTGTGTGTGCGCATAGTTTGTATTATTGTTGGGTGTGTGCACGTGTGTTATTATTGTCTTGTGAGCTGTGTGTGTGTGTGTGTGTATTGTGTGTGTGTTTTTATTGTGCGTGTGTTGTTATTGTGCTGTGTGTGTAGTGTGGTTGTTGTGTGTGTTGTTATTAGTGTGTTTGTGTGTGGTGTTATTATTGTGCGGTTGTGTGTGTTTTATTGTGCTGTGTGTGTGTGTGTTATTATTGTGCTGTGTGTGTGTGTGTTATTATTGTGCTGTGTGTGTGTGTGTGTTATTATTGTGCTGTGCTGTGTGTGTGTTATTATTGTGCTGTGTGTGTGTGTTTTATTTTGTGTGTGTGTGTGTGTGTTAT
>JACRUU010000002.1:5363918-5376418 GCA_030449085.1 Kryptopterus vitreolus | reverse complement strand
TAGAGTTCGGGGTACGTCTCTGGGTAGGTCTCGGGGTAGAGTTCAGGGGAGAGTTTGGGGTACGTCTCGGGGTAGAGCTCGGGGTAGGTCTCGGGGTAGAGCTAGGGGGAGAGTTCGGGGGAGAGCTTGGGGTACGTCTCGGGGGAGAGTTTGGGGTACGTCTCGGGGTAGAGCTAGGGGGAGAGTTCGGGGGAGAGCTTGGGGTACGTCTCGGGGGAGAGTTTGGGGTACGTCTCGGGGTAGGTCTCGGGGGAGAGTTTGGGGTACGTCTCGGGGTAGAGCTAGGGGGAGAGTTTGGGGTACGTCTCGGGGTAGAGCTAGGGGGAGAGTTCGGGGTCAAGAGGCAGTTTCATTCCTTTTTACAAAGTGACTCTAAATCAGCATGGCCATTCTTCCTGAGAGCAGTGTAAAGTTATCTATTATGAAATGAGCTTCAGTAGTACTTTAAATCAGCGCGCACACACACACACACACACACACACACACACACACACACACACACACACACACACAGGACTGGATTATATCTAGAACACTGAACGTACTTATGGCTGCTCCTAGACGGTAATCATTAACAGCAGAGGTAATTACTACCGCGAGTCAGCTATGCTAATATACACGCTATAGATCCACCCGGAAATGTCAGTTGAAGGAGCTGCAGACAAGTCTGAAGGTCATCACAGCGGACAGAATCAGGAGCCTCGGGTATGTAAACATCAACTGAAATTACAGACACGCTTTCATGGAGGTGCAGAAATCAGAGAAGAATGAAGCACACATCTCTTTGGGGGTCGATCCAATGTCCAAACCTTCATATTCCTCAATTCCTCCCCCATCAGAACGCCTCCAGAACCGTCTGGGAATAGACGTTTAGTCACCTGTAACCCTGTACGTCCCGAACATCTAGTATGGAGTACGCGTGTCTTGGACGGAGACCCAGAGACTCGTATACAGCATCATCCACCTTCATGTTTTCCCTCCCCCCCCTCCCCCCCCTTCCCGCCTCCACATGACGCCCCCATCAGGAAACTGAGCAAAACAAACAAACACACAAACCAGATTTAACAGTTTAACTATTTGAAGGCATTAATATTACACAGGTAATAAGCATGCAGGTGACATGAGGATGGTAAATGACGATGGGCCTCCTGCCAGTCAGGACTGAATGGAGAATGTGCTAGCTGTACTCCTGGCTGTATAATGGGGGAGAATGGCTGTGGGAGGGAATTGGTACATTGTGTTACTACCTAAATTAAGTGGCAGGAACACTTTGAGGTTACATGGAGAGTTTTAAAACGTATTTTGAGATGAACTCAGGATGATGCGTGATACAGAGGTTATCCAGGACGTGCCGGTCCGGGTCGGTGGAGACTATAAAAACATCAACACGGTGTCTAAACTCCACACAAAGCTTTTTTATTTTGATGTCATTAACTGTGTCTCAAACTGTCTTTACAATGTCCATTATACAAATAAAAATTAATTGAATCATTTAAACGGTACCTCAAGCCAACCTGCTGAAAACGCCATTGATTAACCTCTGCTGACCTCTGCTATCGTAGCCTCGCCCACCCCATGTGGACTTGTCATGTATAATGTCATGTATAATGTCACTGCTACACTGTTATAAACGTCTTCATTACAGCATCATTTCTTTTCTTACAACATGCATCTGATGTTTCACATCAATGTGCTGCTCCATTGGCTCAGAGAAACCCCGTGTGTAATGGGGTGGGCGTCCTCATGGGTCATGTACAGGTGCTGGATATGACCGCACCGAGCGCAGCCTGGCTCAAACCCAAAACCAAAAAGGAGGGAAGACATTTTCTGGAGTTTGCTGGCTTTTATCAGAGGTTTGTGCCTAATTATTTAGATATTACCAGCCTGCTGATTGATCTCACGACAAATGGATCACCAGATCCCGTCCACAGGAAGGCGTTATGCCAAATAGTATTCACTTGGGTAAAATCTGTGGTCGACACCTTTTACAGTTTCCTGATTTTCCTCACCCTTAGTCACTTCTTAAGACAAGGGTTTGGGGGTCGTGTTGGTGGTAATGGGGGGGGGGGGGGGGAGGGGGGAGGGGGGGGGGGGGGGGGATCCTCCTGCTGTACATTAATACACATTACCTCTGGAGGTGGGTGATCTGGTACAGCACTATTGGGAACAAGTGCTTGGTGATCAAGTAAACGGTCTCGAATTCAATAAACACCATCTTTTTGTAACTTGTTGCTACACAATCACAAACACAATCTCCCACACATGACAAGAGATCACACACAGACTATCTGTGTGTGTGTGTGTGTGTGTTTGTGTGTGTGTGTGTGTGTTACCCACCCCGCTTCCTTAGAGCTGATCATCTTGGCCCAGATGAGGTCGGTGTCGATGGGTTCCTCGCGGGGGTTGGTGTTATTCACCTGCAGGTTGAGGCTGTCACATGGAGCTCCAGTCAGCGTGGCCAAACCCTCGATGGCTCGACCCGCCTGCAGCGCAAAATACGAGCCATGCAGCTTCGCTAAAGCCTTTTCTATCAGAGCCACCCACAACTGTCTCCTCTGAGCCTAAGGGGAAGAAGAACACAATGACTGAAAGGACAGAAAGATGGGGACCATGTCCTTACTCCTACCCTCAGACAGACAGAAGACATGGATGATGGATGGACTGAGATAAATGGATGGATAGTTGGATGGAAGGATCCATGCATTAATAACGTGATTAAGGTTTAAAGAGAACCTGATCCACAGATGGACATTTTGTCAATGGACCAGCAGAGAGATGGACATTACTGGGGGGATACATGAGAGATAAACACATACAGACATGGAGTGATGGAGACATAACTGGGAGAGATAAAAGCATGCATGGATAGATGAATAACTGGAGAAATGGATAAAGGGGTAATTGGGATGGGATCAATAAATAACCACAACAAACACACACACACACACACACACACACACACACACACACACACACACACACACACACACACCTGGGAGAACAGCAGGTATCCATACTCATCACACGGCAGCATGTCATCCACCAGCACAGTCGTCCACGTTCCGTCTTTACACAGCCGAACCTGATATGCTCCCTCAGGACAGATGGAGCGGGTGATCATCACTCGCTCCACCAGCTCAGGACGCTCCGCTAACACGGCTAGCGCACTCAGGAACCTCTCAATCACACACACAGGTACGACTTATAACAAACATAAAAATACTCTTTACCAGCACATAGACACCTCTCCTTTGCTTACCAGCAGTTACCCAGAAGCCCTTGCAGTATATCAGACGGGCGTGGCGTTCGGAACACTGACCACTTCACCCCGCGGTCCTTAAAGTTGTTGCAGTTGATCTCGTGTGGGCGGAGCCACTTTTTGATTCGCTGCTGGACGCTGTCGCTCTCCGGGAAGCCCACTGATCTGGGACCAGGAGGAAAACTGTCATCTACGAAGTTCACTGCATTCTGAAACACACACACACACACACGTGTGAAAGAATTCTGCTGTCGGTCTCACAGCGATGATTTGGATTGGTTTGGTAGTTGTACCTCTCGGCAGAAGCTGACGATGTTCTCCCACAGTTCTTTGGCTTCCCCCTCGTCGCTTTTCCTCCGCTGTTCCACGTGAACGCTCTCTCTGCGGCGTAGCGCCTTCACCTTCCTGTTCCTCAGATAACGCTGTGCTGTGTGACATGCCACGCAGTGTTTTACACACACTTCATTTAGGAGTGTGCACGCTGGACACGCCCACTTCTCCCCTTGCTCTGTCCCTCGAGGTGTCTTTTTGACAAAGGGTTCAGTGAATCCGTGTAGTTTGGAGGTTCCACAGGCGCTGCAGTGTCCCGACCCTGTAGGATTCCGTAATGTGCACTTGGAACACGCCCACGACGTAAAATCGGGACTCGAGGGCGTGGCTGGTGTGAACCGAACCGATTCACCAAGGACATCAATAACATCTGTGTTTGGCCCCGCCCCCTGGCGCGGTCCTCTACAGGCGTCACACCGTCCTGCTGAAGATACTGAAGGACCGGATGGAGCAGCACATCCAGGACATTTCCAAGAAGGTGGGGCTGGGTGATTAGGACTTGGCTCCTCCTCTTCCAGAACACTAAGGCGTTTGATTGGTTCTGTGGAAGGGAGAGGCTTAGGTTTCGGGGCGGGTCCTGCCGAGGGGGACGTTGGGGGTGGGACTTCACGTCTGCTGCGAGGAACGGGGTTATTCTGCAAAGAGGACAAGGAAGGAGGAAGGAAGTGGGCGTTGTTTGGAGGTGGAGAGGGTGTCTGAGGAGGGGCGGGGTTAGAAGGTGAGTCTTCAGTGAGGTCGATTAGAACCGCTCCAGCATTCTGTGCAGGAAACCCAGACAATGGCGTCCGGACCTCTGGTACCACCAGTGCCTCGGGTGGGATTTTAGGAAGCGAAAGTTTGCGTGGGCCACCACAAGCTGAGCAGGACATGGCTGTTGGCGTATTGAAAAGAGTGCAGCGAGGACACGCCCATCCTGATAGCACACCCTCTTCTGTGTTTCTGAGGTCCCCATTAGGCTCCACCTTTTGTACCAAGTCCTCGTCCACATGCTGTCGCTTCGGCTCAGAGTTAGAAGTGACGGGTTCAGAAATGGCGGGAGAGGAAGAAGAAGGGGTGGGTCCATTAGATGAACTAGGTGGCGCCCCACAGACCGAGCATGCGCCTGATGCGCTGTGATTGGTCAGTGTGCAGCGTGGGCAGGTCCAGCAGCTGCTGAGGCGCAGAATTCTGTTCAGGTCAGGTTTGTTACGTGGCGCTTCACAGATGGAGCAACGTGGAGATCCCGCAGGGTTCAAGAAGGTACAGCGGACACACGACCAATCAGAACCAAGAACCATGGCCTCCATCATCGATCCACGAGAGTGAGAGAGACTGAAGGAGAGACAAAAGGAAAGAAATTAGCCGCTATAATACACCAACGCAAAATGCAAGAATAAAACCAGATTCCCCATCACAAGCCACACACTGCTCCACCCAACAACCCCCAAACACTGGAGACTCCAAGCAGGTCCTGCTGAGGAAAAAGAACATCAAGTGTTCATCAGGAGAAGAGAATGAGAGAAAATCCTCCAGCACAGAGATTCAGAAAAAACTCTCAAACTCCGAATGAGTCACGCCACGTCATGTCCATAAACAATAAACTACATCTCCCACAATGCATGTGACCCGCAATGTGACGGAATCCCACCACTAGAGTGCAGTGTATCCTGTTTCCATCCCAAAATATGCAGGAAGCGTAAAATGGATGCAGATGGGAAGAACTTCAAAGAAAGATGTGAAAATAAAAACATGTTTGTGTTTGAAGGAGAAAAAGCGCTGTGTGTGTGTGTGTGTGTGTGTGTGTGTGTGTGTGTGTGTGTGTGTTTTGTGTTATGAGGCGACGTCACTCATCACACACTATATACTGTTTTATATAGTCTTATAGTTACACCTGGACCTCCCAGAGACACCATAATGCTGATGTGGAACACGATGATGATGAATTTCACTATCCTGCATTTAATCCTTCCACTAACCCTGTTTATTACTGTAAACAAACCTCCAGACAGGGTCCAGACAGGGTCCAGACGGGGTCCAGACAGGGTCCAGACCTACTGCACTTGAACAGAAAAGTGACCATATAGGGAGTGTGTGGGTTTGGGTGTGGCTGATTGTGATCTCGTTCACACTGTGTGTGTATCAGCAGCTGGGCAGAATGAGGGATTTACAGGTATCTCGTTACGTTCTCCATCCTTGAGATCTCCTCATGATTCAACCACCACCTTCTGCGTCCTCAAGTTTCCCTCCTGCTCCTGTATCAGTTTCAGGATGTTGTTTTGATGCCTGTCCAACCTCACAGTTATTTGAAATATAAGGTGATTGAAAGAAAACCTTTAAAGTGTGAGATGAAGCAGAGAAACAGACTTTCCACAGCTGCAGTGTACACGAGTCATCACATATCATTCACCGAGCTGTCAGATCGAGTTCTGCTGCACTTTTCATACCAGGTTCAGCTCCACCAGCCTCAGAGATCATTCCACACAATAAAGAACAGATCTCTGATCTGGAGAAACGATCCCACATTACAACACACAAGCTGTTAATCAATTCCACAAAGCACATTTTGGCCCACGAGTTTGTTCCTCCAGTTCAGCAGTATCATGTTCACACCACTCTGATCTGGTGATCTGTTGAGGCAGTGTTCAGCAGGATTCACACTCCTGTTCTCCATCATCCCTCCTCACCAGATCACACTCCTGTTCTCCATCATCCCTCCTCACCAGATCACACTCCTGTTCTCCATCATCTCTCCTCACCAGATCACCAGATCACACTCCTCTTCTCCATCATCCCTCCTCACCAGATCACACTCCTGTTTGTTTCTCCATCATCCCCCTCCATCACACTCCTGTTCGCCCATCCTCCCCCTCACCAGATCACACTCCTGTTCTCCATCATCTCTCCTCACCAGATCACACTCCTGTTCTCCATCATCCCTCCTCACCAGATCACACTCCTGTTCTCCATCATCCCTCCTCACCAGATCACACTCCTGTTCTCCATCATCTCTCCTCACCAGATCACCAGATCACACTCCTGTTCTCCATCATCCCTCCTCACCAGATCACACTCCTGTTCTCCATCATCCCTCCTCACCAGATCACCAGATCACACTCCTGTTCTCCATCATCTCTCCTCACCAGATCACCAGATCACACTCCTGTTCTCCATCATCCCTCCTCACCAGATCACCAGATCACACTCATGTTCTCCATCATCTCTCCTCACCAGATCACCAGATCACACTCCTGTTCTCCATCATCCCTCTTCACCAGATCACCAGATCACACTCCTGTTCTCCATCATCACTCCTCACCAGATCACACTCTTGTTCTCCATCATCCCTCCTCACCAGATCACACTCCTGTTCTCCATCATCTCTCCTCACCAGATCACCAGATCACACTCCATGTTCTCCATCATCCATCTTCACCAGATCACCAGATCACACTCCTGTTCTCCATCATCCCTCCTCACCAGATCACACTCCTGTTCTCCATCATCCCTCACCCATCACCAGATCACACTCCTGTTCTCCATCATCTCTCCAGATCCAGATCACCAGATCACACTCCTGTTCTCCATCATCCATCACCTCACCAGATCACACTCCTGTTCTCCACCTCCCTCCTCACCAGATCACACTCCTGTTCTCCCATCATCCCTCCTCACCACCAGTTCTCCATCATCCCTCCTCACAGACTCCTGTTCTCCATCATCCTCTCCTCACCAGATCACACTCCTTTCTCACATCCTCACCAACTCACACTCATGTTCTCCATCATCCCTCCTCACCAGATCACCAGATCACACTCATGTTCTCCATCATCCTCTTCACCAGATCACCAGATCACACTCCTGTTCTCCATCATCACTCCTCACCAGATCACACTCCTGTTCTCCATCATCCCTCCTCACCAGATCACACTCCTGTTCTCCATCATCTCTCCTCACCAGATCACCAGATCACACTCCTGTTCTCCCTCATCCCTCCTCACCAGATCACACTCCTGTTCTCCATCATCCCTCCTCACCAGATCACACTCCTGTTCTCCATCATCCCTCCTCACCAGATCACCAGATCACACTCCTGTTCTCCATCATCCATCCTCACCAGATCACACTCCTGTTTTTCTTCTCCATCCATCCTCCATCACCAGATCACACTCCTGTTCTCCATCCCATCCTCACCAGATCACCAGATCACACTCCTGTTCTCCATCATCCCTCCTCACCAGATCACACTCCTGTTCTCCATCATCCTCACCAGATCACCAGATCACACTCCTGTTCTCCATCATCCCTCCTCACCAGATCACCAGATCACACTCATGTTCTCCATCATCCTCTCACCAGATCACCAGATCACACTCCTGTTCTCCATCATCCCTCCTCACCAGATCACCAGATCACACTCCTGTTCTCCATCATCCCTCCTCACCAGATCACACTCCTGTTCTCCATCATCCCTCCTCACCAGATCACACTCCTGTTCTCCATCATCCCTCCTCACCAGATCACACTCCTGTTCTCCATCATCCCTCCTCACCAGATCACCAGATCACACTCCTGTTCTCCATCATCCCTCCTCACCAGATCACCAGATCACACTCTCTGTTCTCCATCATCCCTCCTCACCAGATCACCAGATCACACTCCTGTTCTCCATCATCCATCCTCACCAGATCACCAGATCACACTCCTGTTCTCCATCATCCCTCCTCACCAGATCACCAGATCACACTCCTGTTCTCCATCATCCCTCCTCACCAGATCACCAGATCACACTCATGTTCTCCATCATCCATCTTCACCAGATCACCAGATCACACTTCTGTTCTCCATCATCACTCCAGATCACCAGATCACACTCCTGTTCTCCATCATCCCTCCTCACCAGATCACGAGATCACACTCCTGTTCTCCATCATCCCTCCTCACCAGATCACACTCCTGTTCTCCATCATCCCTCCTCACCAGATCACCAGATCACACTCCTGTTCTCCATCATCCCTCCTCACCAGATCACCAGATCACACTCCTGTTCTCTCCATCATCCCTCCTCACCAGATCCAGATCACACTCCTGTTCTCCATCATCCCCCTCCCATCACCATCACCACCTCCTGATCATCACCAGATCACACTCCTGTTCTCCACCATTCTCCATCATCCATCTTCACCAGTTCTCCACCATCCATCACCAGATCACACTCCTGTTCTCCATCATCCCTCCTCACCAGATCACACTCCTGTTCTCCATCATCCCTCCTCACCACCAGATCACCAGATCACACTCCTGTTCTCCATCATCCCTCCTCACCAGATCACCAGATCATACTCCTGTTCTCTATCATCCTTCCTCACCAGATCACACTCCTGCTATCCCTCATCCCTCCCTCATTATGCATTTTATAAGAGCTTCACATTCAGTCCTGCTGATCCCCGACCCGATACAGATCCACAACCTGATACTGATCAAGGCCCCCGGTACCGATCCACGACCCGGGGTTGGAGAACACGGATGTAGATGAGTAACGAACAGAGCAGTATATGAGAGAAATGTAAATTCTATTTGCACACGCCTGATCCGCCTCGACATGTCTGATCCTGTAAACCTTCTCTGGAGGTGAACTGTCTAAATCCCAGAGCCCTCACTACACACCTCAAACAAATACACAATACTACACAACACACCACATACTACATTAAACTACACAACACTGTACACTATACTACATCAAACTACACAACACTGCACACCCCTACATAACACACCACACTACATTAAACTACACAACACTACACAACACTGCATATCACTACCTAACACACCACACTACATTAAACTACACAACACTGCACACTATACTACATCAAACTACATACCACCACACATCTCTACACAACACCAAATTATACAACACTGCACATCACTACATAACACACCACACTAAATTAAACAACACAACACTACACACCACACCACATTCCACTAAACACCACACATCGATACACAACAAGGTTATACAACACTGCACACCACTACGTACCACAACTGTAGTGTTGTGTGGTGTGTAGTGTTGTGTAGTTTAATGTAGTCTTGTGTTTGGTAGTGATGTTAAGTGTTGTGTAGTGTTATATAGTGGTACAGTAGGATAAGGGCCAGATCTTGTGTTGGTGCTACAGAGACTACAAATATCTTACTGTGTGTGTGTGTGTGTGTGTGTGTGTGTGTGTGTGTGTGTGTGTGTGTGTGTGTAGAGTCAGCGCTAACTGCTCTTTGGTGTCTGAAAGTGAGCGCCTGAAGTGCCTGTAAGTGCTACACAGATCTGTTTCTGAAGGTCTTTGACATAACACTTTAAACACACTAACAAAACACTACACACACACACATACACACACCCACTAAATAACACTACATAACACTACACACCACTACATAACACTACACACCACTACATAACACTACACACCACTACATAACACTACACACCACTAACATAACACTACCCAACACTACATAACACTACACACCACTACATAACACTACACACCACATAACACACCACCACTACATAACACTACACACCAATACATAACACTACACACCCACATAACATAACACTACACTACACACCACTACATAACACTACACACCACTACATAACACTACACACCACTACATAACACTACACACCACTACATAACACTACACACCACTACATAACACTACACACCAATACATAACACTACACACCACTAAATAACACTAATAACACTACACACCAAATAACACTACACACCACACTAACACTAACACAATAACACACACACCACAATACATAACACTACACACCACTAAATAACACTACCACAACACTAACATACACACTACACACCACATAACATAACTAACTACAACACGAACACCCAACACTAAATAACACTACACAACACTACATAACACTACACACCAATACACTACACAACACTACACACCACACCACATACCACTAAACACCACTACCACATACATACCACAACCAAATAACACGAAACACACCACGACAGAACACTACACACACCACTAACATACACACCACACACTAACACACACCACTACATAACACTACACACCACTACATACCACTACACACCAATACATAACACTACACACCAATACATAACACTACACACCAATACATAACACTACACACCAATACATAACACTACACACCAATACATAACACTACACACCAATACATAACACTACACACCAATACATAACACTACACACCAATACATAACACTACACACCAATACATAACACTACACACCAATACATAACACTACACACCAATACATAACACTACACTAACACCACACACTACATAACACTACACACACACACTACCCAACACTACACAACACTACACTACACACACTACATAACACTACAACTACATAACACACAACCACATAACACTACAACAACACTAAATACACTACACACCACTACATAACACTACACACCAATACATAACACTACACACAATACATAACACACCACCTATACATAACACTACACACCACTACATAACACTACACAACACTACATAACACTACACACCACTACATAACACTACCCAACACTACATAACACTACATACACTACACACACTACACACACACATAACACTGACACACCAACAACACGACACACACTACTACACTACACACTACCACACTACATAACACTACACACACTACACACCACTACATAACACTAACACTACATAACACTACACACACTAAATAACACTACACAACACTAAATAACACTACCCAACACTACATAACACTACACCACTACATAACACTACACACACTACATAACACTACACACACTAAATAACACTACCCAACACTACATAACACTACACAACACTACATAACACTACATAACACTACACACCACTACATAACACTACACAACACTACATAACACTACCCAACACTACATAACACTACATAACACTACATAACACACATACATACACACCACTAAATAACACTACACACCACATAACACTACATAACACACAACACTACATAACACTACAACACTACCAACACTACATAACACTACACACCACTAAATAACACTACACACCACACAACACTAAATTAAACTACACACTGTTACACAACACTATTAAAAAAAAAGATTACATTTAACTACACAACACTACTACACTAGTCGGCCTGTTGAGACCCTTGGCAAAACAACAGTTAGTACCAACTCTACAAACTCACACACACACACACACACACACACAACACACACACACACACACACACACCAGTAGGATAAAGGCCAGATCTTATGTTGGTGCTACTGATTGAGACAGAGACTACAAATATCTTGCTCTGTGTGTGTGTGTGTGTGTGTGTGTGTGTGTGTTGTGTGTGTGTGTGTAGAGTCAGTGCTAACTGCTCCTCAGCCAAATGTCTGAACATGAGTACAGAAGTGTCTGTAAGTGCTACACAGCTCTAGATCTTTGTTTCTGAAGAGCTCAGGGTTCTGCAGGAGAACTCTGCAGTGAGGGAACATTTTGGAGCTCTAGAACTTCATGTGAGGTTCTGTAGGTTCTGTGTGCTGGAACAGGCTGAGGGTTCTGTGCTGTACACTGCTGGAGCTCTAGACCACATGGTGTCCAGCTCGGAAAGGATGCAGTGAATACACTTCTCCAGTTCTTATGTCTGAGACCTTCTAGAGCTGAATGTTCTGTTAGGAATTATACAGCCAAGACTGAGTGTTAGTTAACACACAACACACACACACACACACACACACACACACACACACACACACAAACCCTAGAGGCTTGCTTTCATTTATTCATGGTAACAGCTGTTCTAAAGCAACA
>JACRUU010000002.1:5339114-5360918 GCA_030449085.1 Kryptopterus vitreolus | reverse complement strand
ACATTACACAACTCCAGCTACACATATACACAACTCCACACACACAACATCTACACAACTCCACCTACACATATACACAACTCCACACACACCCACATCTACATACTCCACCTACAATATACACAACTCACACAACATAATCTACATAACTCCACCTACACATATACAAACTCCACACCACAATCTACATAATCACCTACACACATACACAACTCCACACACACACACATTACACAACTCCACACACACACACCTACATAACTCCACTACACATATAAACTCTCCACACACACATCTACACAACTCCATATCTACACAACTACACCTACACAAAAACAAACTCCCCACAAAATCTACACAACTCCACATCTACACACTCCAACACACACAAGCCAAATTACACAACTCTCCTACACATCTCCACATATTCACAAATCCACCCATACACAACTACACATCTACACAACTCCACATTTACATATATAACCAACTCCACCTACACATATAAACAATTCCAGCATTTACACATCTACACAACTCCACACATTTTCGTCTACACAACTCCACATTTAAACAACTCCACACTTACACAGCTCTACACACACACATCTACACAACTCCACACATACACATGTACACAACTGCACATTTACACATTTCCACTACTCCACACCCGCACGTATATACAACTCCACATATACACATCTACACAACTCTACAATTCTACACTGTACGTCTCTGTGTGTGTTTCTCAGAGTAAGGAGGAATCATACACTCTGTCTGCGATGACGTCTGGTATCAGGAGGAACTGGATCCAAGCCATAATGAAGAGTGTGAGACCGACCATCTCCCCCGATGTCACACGGTACATCTCACCTTCTTCTCTTTCATCTGCTGTAGTTCACTGTGATATCTCTCCAACAACCTGATTACAGTGTGTGTGTGTGTGTGTGTGTGTGTGTGTGTGTGTGTGTGAGAGAGATATTACGCTAGGTGAGTGTGTGAGTGTCTTGTGAGTATTTTGCATGGTTTTGGTTTATATATGATAAATAAAAAATAATAATAATTAAAAAAGAAAAAAGGTGGTTTGTGTCTTAGGTTTGTAATCAATCAAACCAGTGTTAATTTATTGATAGATTGAGACTGAAAGCACTTTTTTGTGCGTCTGCTAAATGCTGTAAATGTAAATGTAATCACAATAGGTGTGTGTGTGTGTTTGTGTGTGTGGGGTGTGTGTGTGAGATATAACACGAGTTGTGTGGATGTGTATGATATTGCACAAGTTCCCTTTCAGGAACTTGACCTGCACCTGTATGGCCTCTACGCGGCCACGCGCTGAACCACATGTGTAATGTACCCAAAGTGAAGGCGTGACATCACCGGAGGTGGGGCTTGTGCTTTACTTCTGTCAGGCTCGGGGGGAAACATGCTGCCCTGTGGTTGCTTTCACAGCCAGTTCAGCTCACTGAGGTGTCCAGATCATGAAATAACCCTTAAGCGAGCTGGGCAAGCGGGCAATGCCCGCAAGGACACCCCCGAGGGGATGCATCAGGAAGAAGGTGTGGCAATCTGTGCGAGTGGTGGGCCAATGTCTAAGGGAAGTGGGGAACCATGGTAATGTGGGTGTTTTCCAGCGTGAGTATGAGGGAAGGAAAGCCCTGGGGCACAAAAAGCGAAAGTGAATGAAGACTTCACCTCTTGGTGTACTGTAGCTTGTCTCTCTACATTCTCCTTGATCCTTAAGTGATTGAGGCAATTCCTCCTTTGCCGCACTGACGGGGCTCCTAGGCAAGCCCCAGCCAAGTACTAGTGCACATTGTGAGGTCAACTTGCCACACATGGTGTTTCAGGGCACAGTGATCTGCATTGACTGCCTCCCTCAGCTTTCCACCCTGGAACGTGGTGTATTTAAGGGGTGTCAATAGACTGATTCCTCTAGGGGACTTCCTAGGGGAAATGCCTGCCAAATGTGTCTTAATGGGCCCTGTGCATGATTCAGCTCAGGGTTTGTCCCACTTTGGTGGGATTCAGGCAGGTTCTGGTTTGGAAATAGGAGGTTGGCCCGTTAACCTTGCCGTACATGCTGTTTCAGGGCACACTCATCTCCATGAGTGCCTCTGTTTCTGCGTCTGGTAGAACTTGAGCAGACTCTGGTTATAGAACAAGAATTACATCTTTAGGATGTAGGCCATTTAGGTGGCTCCTCCACTCAAAAGAGAATCTGGATTCGCATCCCGTCATAGATTTGTGTCGGCTCAATTGCTACGAGACTCTGGTTGAAGATGCTCAGGTCGTTTCTCAAATTAGGTCCAAGGACTGATTCGCCATAACAGACTGAAAAATGTGCACTTTCATGCCCTCTGTTCTTCATGCTCTGTTTTCAGAGCAGTCGCTAGGGAAGAACTTGTTAGTGACATGGGTAGTGATAGACCCCCTCTACACTCTGGACTTGACTGACCTCCCATGATAATCTAACTGTGGACACGTCTACACTGCCATGGAAACACTCCACCCAAAATAAACATTTCTGCATACACCCAAATGAGGATGAGGTTCTCTGTTGTGTCTGGTTCCTCTCAAGGTTTCTTCCTGTTCCCATCTCATGGAGTTTTTCCTTTTCATTGTCGCCTTGGCTTCCTCAACAAGAAACAATCAGGGATTGTTGGCAATGACAATTGTAAATAGTGCTCTACAAATAAAACTGAATAGAATTAGTGCGGCCCAGGGTGCCAGTGTGGAACCTGGCTGTGGTGTGCCAGCATGCGACAAACTTGAAGAATGGTGGCCTCTAAGGCATTTTCTTCCAGAGTGTACCCCCAGGACTCCTGCAACGCTGCACACTGGTCTACCTCACTGACCTTCATTAGGTTCCATAGTCTTGACATTAGTGCCGCTCCTGGCGTCTCGGTTCTCCGACCTATCTCCGCCCATCCACCTTATACAGGGATTGGTCAGTCTGGCAGGAATGGGCACTCGGTCCCATAGTGTTGTTGACGCAGCTCTAATTTCTGAAAAGAAATGTTTATAGGTTACATATGTAACCCTGTAACTCTTGTGCTCTTCTGCTCCCTGGTCGTGATGTCATCCCGCCAGTGACGTTGCTCCGTCCCTTTGGGTGAAGTACTCACATGGTTCAGCTCATGTTCACTCAGAGGCGATCTCATAGCATTGATGATGCAGCGTCTCGTTCCATCAGGGAACCAGTGTTACCTACATAACCTAGAGATGTGTGTGTGTGTGTGTGTGTGTGTGTGTGTGTGTGTGTGTGTGTGTGTGTGATAAAATAGGTGTGTGTTACTCCTCCACTCACAACTGCTGTGTATCTTATCCTTCTCTTCCTTTTTTCCCTCCGTCTGATCGCAGGAAAAACGTCTCTCTCAAACTCTCAGTTCTCAAAACGAGGTTGGAGTTCGCCTTTCTCTTTCTCTCACTCTCTGTCTTTCTATCCCTCTCTCACTCCCTCACCACACACACACACACACACACACACACACACACACACACCACACAACACACACACCACACACACACACACACACACACACACACACACACGTCGTGTGTTCAGTTGTGTCAAGATTAAGTGACGTATCAGTATTATGCGTGGCATCTCTGTACACTGTGTGCCTGGTGTGTGTGTCTGTGTGTGTGTGTGTGTGTGTTGTGATGTATATACGTCCTTAAGGCCACCTGTATTATAGTTTTCCATCAACCTCAATCATTCACACACACACACACACACACACACACACACACACACACACACACACACCCCACACGCTTATCCTAACTGTCTCTCTGACACTCTCATTCCTTGTTTTTTTGTTTATATGTCTTATGCTTCCTGTCTGTCTGTTTGTCTCTCTATCTTTCTCCGAGTCTCTCTGTCTCCCTGTTTTCCTGTCTGTCTCACTGTGTGTCTGTCTGCTCTCTGTCTCCATGTCCCTTCTTTTTCTGCTCGTCTTGCTGTATATTTTTCTCCCCGTCTGTCTGTCACTATGTATTTCTGTCTCAGGCTGTGGAGAATGTAGATCACTAATTAAGGTGTTGGAATTTAGATCTGAAGCTTAAGTTTAAACCCACGTCCACAATAAGATGCCGCTGGTGGGGTCCTGAGCACGGCCCTTAACCCCAAAAATTCTCTCCCCCTGTCTGACGGAGTCTCTGCCTCGCTGTCTCACGCGTATGTGTGTGTGTGTGTGTGTGTGTGTGTGTGTGTTTTGAGTCTATGTTTATAAGACTGTCTGTCTATCTCTGTCTCTGTCTATATTTCATTCACTGTCTCTTACACACACTCTCTGGAATGTTCTCTTAAAGATGAAAATGCAGCACTGCGTAAGCAGCCAGTTTTAACCTACTCACACACACACAACACACACAACACAACACACACACACACACACACATACACAAATACACACAGTGTGCACATGGCAGACACATTCTTATCCACATTCTTACTCTCTTCTCACATGTTTTAGGATCGTGTCTGTGTGTATGTGAGTGTGAGTGTGTGTGTGTGAGTGTGAGTGTGCATGAGTGTGTATGTGTGTGAATGTGTGTGAGTGTGTGTGTGTGACTGTGTGAGTGTGTGTGTGTGTGTGTGTGTGTGTGTGTGTGTGTGTGTGTGTGTGTGTGAGTGTGTGTGTGTGTGTGTGTGTGTGTGTGTGTGTAAGTGTGTGTATGTGTGTGTGTGTGTGTGTGAGTGTGTGTGTGTGTGTGTGTGTGTGTGTGTGATATGTGAGTGAGTGTGTGTGTGTGTGAGTGTGTAAGTGTGTATATGTAGTTGTGTGTTTTGTGTGTGTGTGACTGTGTTAGTGTGTGTGTGTGTATGTGTTTGTTAGTGTGTGTATGAGTGTGTGTATATGTGAGTGTGTGTGACTGTGAGTGTGTGTGTGTGTGGTGTGTGTGTGAGTGTGTGAGTGTGTGTGTGAGGTGTGTGTGTGTGTGTGTGGTGTGTGGGTTAGTGTGGTGTGTGTGTGTGTATGATGTGTGTGTGTGTTGTGTGTGTGTGTGTGTTGTAGTGTGTGTGTATTTGTTGTGTTTTTTTGTGTGTGTGTATGAGTGTGTGTATATGTGAGTGTGTGTGTGACTGTGAGTGTGTGTGAGTGTGTGTGTGTGTGTGTGTGTGTGTGTGACTGTGTGTGTGTGTGTGAGTGTGTGTGTGTGTGTGTGTGTGAGTGTGTGTGTGTGAGTGTGTGTGTGTGTGTGTGTGTGTGTGTTTTTTTGTGTTTGTGTGTGTGTGTGTGTGTGTGTGAGTGTGTGTGTGTGTGTGAAACAAATGAGTGTGTGTGTGTATGTGTGAGTGTGTGTGTGTGAGTGTGTGTGTATATGTGATGTGAAGTGTGTGTAGTGTGTTGTAAGTCTGTGAGTGTGTGTGTGTGTGAGTGTTGTAGTGTGTGTGTGTCCCTTTATTTTTGATTTGTTTCTTTTTCCTTTTTCTACACTCTCTCTCTCTCTCTCTCTCTCTCTCTCTCTCTCTCTCTCTCTCTCTCTCTCTATTAGTTCTGTTCCAGATGAGCATGTGAATACTAAAGCAGCCCCTCAAGCTCCCGACGTATCTCGGCCTTCGCACGTGTGGGGTCAGAGGTCATGCGATGCCACTGTGGATTCCGCCTCTGATCACCGTAAGCCCCGCCCCCGCGACCGCAGGCGAGAGGGCCGGTCGAAAACGTTTGACTGGGCGGAGTTTAAAAACGAGAGGGCGGAAACTTTGGATACAAGTTCTTCCCCCTCTCCATCTTCTGTTTCATCTTCTGCTTCCTCTCCCTTCCTCGTACATCTCAGACAGGAAGTTAATTAATCGAGAACAGGAAGCTCCAGAGGACATTAAAGAGAGTGTGGGCGTGGCCGGCGGAGTTAATCAGAACTCTGATGTACAAGTGGAGATCGAAGAACGATGGCATCAGGTGGAGACCACGCCCCTAAGGGAGGAGAAGCAGGTCCCAATCTCTGGAGGCTCCACCCCTTTTTCAACTGGAGACAAGATTTGTGCAGAGCTCACAGAGGTGCTTTACTATAAAACAATTACTTAGATAGGAAAATGTTAGATAATAGTTTTAAAATATTTCATCGCGATTAATCGCGATGTTGACAGGTTGACCGGGGTATTTGTGTGTGTGTGTGTGTGTGTGTGTGTGTGTGGTGTGTGTGTGTTTGTGTGTGGAGTTTGTGCATGTTCTCCCCGTGCCTCAGGGTTTTTTTTCTCCGGGTTCTCCGGTTTCCTCCCCCGGTCCAAAAACATGCACGGTAGGTTGATTGGCACCTTGGAAAATTGTCCCGTGTGTGTGAATGTGAGTGTATGTGTGTGTGTGTGTGTGTTGTGTGCGATGGGTTGGCATTCCATCCAGGGTGTATCCTGCCTTAATGCCCATAGACTCCTGAGATAGGCACAGACTCCCCGTGACCCGAGGGAAGATCGGATATAGCGCTAGAAGATGAATGAATGAATGATCGTGTGCCATAAATGAATACTTTGTATGTTTTTAATGCTATAACTAATATTATGTATTATATTATATTATATTATAAATGTATGAATGTGTTAATATTAATTTCTTGTTAATTTCTATGTAATTTTTTAGATGTGTGTTTTAATTGTTAAATACGATACATGGATCCTTTAAGAATGATGTTAGGGTTTTGGTTACTTTCCAAATAAACTAGTGATGTGTTTATGTTCCATACAGTAATAAACAGTTAATATACAGTAATATACAGTTATATACAGTAATATACAGTAATATACAGTAATATACAGTAATATACAGTAATATACAGTAATATACCGTAATATACAGTAATGTACAGTAATATACAGTTTTATACACTAATGTACAGTAATTTACAGTTATATACACTAATAAACAGTAATATACAGCAATATACAGTAATAAACAGTAATATACAGTAATATACAGTAATAAACAGTAATATACAGTAATGTACGATAATATACAGTAATATACATTAATTTACAGTAATTATACAGTAATATACAGTAATGTACAATATACAGTAATGTACAGTAATGTACAGTAATGTACAGTATTATACAGTAATAAACAGTAATAAACAGTAATACAGTAATATACAGTAATATACAGTAATATACAGTAATACAGTAATAAGTAATAGTAATCTACAGTAATGTACAGTAATGTACAGTAATGTACAGTATTACAGTAATACAGTATACAGTAATATACAGTAATATACAGTAATATACAGTAATGTACAATAATATACAGTAATATACAGTATATACAGTAATAAACAGTAATATACAGTAATATACAGTAATATACAGTAATATACAGTTATATACAGTAATATACAGTTATATACAGTAATATATAGTAATATACAGTAATATACAGTAATAAACAGTAATATACAGTAACATACAGTTATATACAGTAATAAACAGTAATATACAGTTATAAAGAGTAATATACAGTAATATACAGTAATAAACAGTAATATACAGTAATGTACATAATGTACAGTTATATACAGTAATAAACAGTAATATACAGTAACATACAGTTATATACAATAATATACAGTAATATACAGTAATATACAGTAATGTACATACAGTAATATACAGTAATATACAATAATATACAGTAATATACAGTAATATACAGTAATATATATACACAGTAATATACAGTAACATACAGTATATACAGTAATAAACAGTAATATACAGTAACATACAGTATATACAGTAATATACAGTAATATACAGTAATATACAGTAATATACAGTAATATACAGTAATATACAGTAATACAGTACAGTAATGTACAGTAATGTACAGTAATGTACAGTACAGTAATAAACATAATATACAGTAATATACAGTAATATACAGTAATATACAGTAATATACAGTAATATAACAGTAATATACAGTAATATACAGTTATAAAGAGTAATATACAGTAATATACAGTAATAAACAGTAATATAAAGTAACATACAGTTATATACAGTAATAAACAGTAATATACAGTAATAAACAGTAATATACAGTTATATACAATAATATACAGTAATACTACAGTAATATACAGTAATAAACATACAGTAATATACAGTAATATACAGTAATATACAGTAATATACATACAGTTATATACAGTAATATACAGTAATATACAGTACAGTAATGTACAGTAATGTACAGTATGATACAGTATTATACAGTAATAAGGTACAGTAATATACAGTAAGTACATATATACAGTAATATACAGTACAGTAATATCGTAGTAATATACAGTAATGTACAGTATGTATAATATACAGTAATATACAGTAATATACAGTAATATACAGTAATATACAGTAATATACAGTAATATACAGTAATATACAGTAATATACAGTAATATACAGTAATATACAGTAATATACAGTAATGTACAGTAATATACAGTAATAAAGAGTAATGTACAGTAATATACAGTAATACAGTAATAAACAGTAATATACAGTAAATATACAGTAATATACAGTAATATACAGTAATATCAGTAATTACAGTAATGTACAGTAATACAGTAATAAACAGTAATATAATATACAGTAATGTACAGTAAATATACAGTAATATACAGTACAGTATATAGTACAGTAATGTAATACAGTAATGTACAGTATGTACAGTAATGTACATAGTATTATACAGTAATATACAGTAATATACAGTAATATATATACAGTATATACAGTAATGTACAGTAATGTACAGTAATGTACAGTAATATACAGTAATATACAGTAATACAGTAATATACAGTAATATACAGTAATATACAGTAATATACAGTAATATACAGTAATATACAGTAATGTACAGTAATGTACAGTAATATACAGTAATATAAGTGATTATACAGTAGAGAGATGTAATTAATGCTGTAATGAATGTGAGGTTTGTAGGTGTAATTGGGGGTTACTGGTGTTTTTTGTTAATAAAACACATTTATCACCCATTTTATATTCCATCCTAACATTATAAGCGGTAAACGCGGCGAGGAAAGATCAAAGCTGAAATGATCTGGGAACGACGTTTCTTTATGCATTTGGGTTTTTTTTTTTTTTAATTTGTCCAGAATGAAAAGTTGCCCAGAGACGTCGTTGTTGTTCGAATTTTGTTCATTCACCAACACAACACAGAGTGAAGGAACAAATCACTCACATAGTAATGCACACTGCGTTATAACGCCTTAATAACATTAGTGCCGTTAAAGTCCATTTGTGTTAACATGTTAATAACTTAACCCTTGAAAAAATATTAGAATAATTCATGAGTAGTTCTCATTTTTATCCTAATTTATATTTAAAAAGTATTTCAAATATTTAATAATAATAAATATTATAATTTATACAAAAATATCCACCAAAATCCACCATGAGGGAACATCCGGCAATTAAATGTGTCCGTGTGGAAACATAGTAAAAGTAGTGTTTGGCGTCTTTTAAAACAGCGTCATTACTTTTAAAACATTTACAGGAATATTTTGCCTTCATGCTGCATGTTCAGTTTGATTTCACTAATAATCACAGATTTACATAAATCTCCATATTTATGAATATGTTAATTAGATAATTAAACACTTATAAAGGTTTCATTTAAGATTCATTACAGATACACGTGTACAAACTTACAAAAATTGTAATTAATGTCATACTCTGCATTAATGTGTGTGTGTGTGTGTGTGTGTGTGTGTGTGTGTGTGTGTGTGTGTGTGTGTGTGTGTGAAACAGACCCAGGACGAGTTAGTGAAGCTACAGGACCAGAACTCACTCCTGCAGGAACAACTCCATAATGCAGAACAGAACGCACGGGAAGGTTATGTGTTACAGGTACACACACACACACCACACACACACAACACACACACACATACAAACACCCACACACCACACACACACACACACACACACACACACACACACACACACACAAACACACACACACTGGGAGGAGACGAGCATTAAAGTGTAAGAGATGTTTATCGACCACATTCAAGCATAAATCATAAATGTATTTGTAAAAGTATATATTTATAATATATATAATATACATTTATAATATAAAATAATAAATAAATAATACATGTATTTGTAAAAGTTTATAATATAAAATAATAAATAAATAATACATGTATTTTTAAAAGTTTATAATATCAAAGTTTATTTCTAATCAGAGCAGATCATTAATAATCAATAAATAATAATTGCTGTAAATATTTTTTGTGATTCGGGATGAAAACGATTTCAGTAATGTCTAATAATTTAATAATTGAGGACGTTATATTTGTTCACCTTCAGGATAAGATAATATTATTACTATTACACACAGAAATGTTGTTTATTTTAGTTTATTTGTGTAAATAACTTGAAACACTTTTTATATAATAATTATAATACGAATCTTTGAGCTTAGTGAGTAAGATATTCTTCTTCTGATTGGAATGTCATAAGTTCAAATCCCAGCACCACTAAGCTGCCACTTTTGGGGCCCCTGCGCATGGCCCCTAACACTCACATGCTCAGTGGTGTATAATTTGAAGTCTTTCTGGATGTAATGTTTGATATATTAAATGAATGATGGATTGATTTAATTCAGTGCATGACTAATCTCTCTCTCTCTCTCTCTCTCTCTCTCTCTCTCTCTCTCTCTCTCTCTCTCTCTCTCTCTCTCTCTCTCTCTCTCTGGGTTTTGAGTTCTGCAAACTGTTTGGCAAAATACAAACCAAATCCAGCTTCAGGCTGTGCTTTTTCACCTCATTTGTTTGTTCCTTCTGAAATCTTCATTAATCATTATTGTGTTGCATGTCTTCTGTTTGTCATCACTAATCATCCTTGTGTGTTTATGTAGATTATACAATAACACACTTTTTAACATCCTTATACGACATTCACAACCTTCCAGTGTTTTTAGATCCTGTTGACTCTGAAGGACTACACACTTCCATTTTCTCCACAAAAATTCACCCTCAAGCCTCCATTTCCTTTTTCCATTTCACAGTTTAGAAAAAGCACTGCAGAACGCTCGAGTAAAAAACAGTCAATTGGAGAAAACCTTGAATTCCCAGCACAAGCCCCAGAGATGGAGATCCCAAGGCTTCCTGATCACAAGTGCCATTAACCACAATTTTCTCTTAATCTTTTAAAGTGTACCAATGAACCTTCATCCGAGTCTGCGTCTCCTTCCTCCCGAGCTCCGTGGAAACATCTCAGCAAGCTCAATCTGGAACTGAAGTCCGAACTGGAAGCTCAGAGACGGAAGCATGATCTGGCTAATCAGCAGGTCAGCAACCTGAGACGGAGCTACAGCGAGGCGCAGGGAATGCTGGGTCATCACGAGGCTGAAATCGAGGTTCTTCAGGCCAAGCTTGTTTCTGCGATGGATGAAATCGTAGCCACCGAGCAGGCGGTGGCTCGCATGCGCAGTGAACTAAAGCTGGAACAGAGTCGATGCCTTGAACGCGAAGAAGAGTGGAATCGCAACGAAACAACTTTACGTGCACAACTGCGGGAGAGCGAGGATCGCCTCCGAGACGTGGAGGCCAGCTTGTTGGAAAAGACTCAGGCCCTGAGACTCCTGGAGAGACAGCAGGCCTTGCAACGGGATCGGCACAAGGAAGTGCAGCGGCTGCAGGAGAAGCTAACCGAGGTAACTAAATGTCTCATCGCGACAGAGGAAGCACAGGCTTTACGGGAGGAGCGGGAAAAGAAAGAGCATCGCTGCATGGAAGAAAATTATGAGCGCGAGCGGCAGGGACTGAGCCGGAGACTGGCGGAATCCGAGGAAAAGAGGCACGAGGCTGAAGAGCAACTCCGGGAAGCTCGGGAACAAGTGGAAACTTTTCTCAGAGGTGGCACAGGTGAGAAGGGAGAATCACAAGTCAGGGAGGAGATGCTACATCTTCAGCAGGTTCTGAACGAGCAGGCAGATGTGATGGAGAATCTTCGGGAGAGTGTGAGAAGGTTGGAAACCGAGAGAGACCACCTTACGTGTCGTTGCCAGGAACTGGTGAATCAGATTGCGGAGGCAGACAGGGAAGTAGGAAAACTGCAGGCACAGTTAAAAACAGAAGAAATGGAATACTACTCGCTGGAAAGCTCATATGAGAGGGTTTCAGAAGAGTTGGCAAGAATCAGCCGGGTTCTGAGGGAGAAGGAGGAGGAAGTCCGACAGACCAAGGAGACATATGAGAAGCTGGTGAGACAAAAAGACCAGGATTTGAATGAAGCTCTTGTGAAGATGGCTGCTCTCGGAAGCAGCCTGGAGGAAACTGAACAACGCCTGAAGGCAAAGGATGATCTTTTTAGTCATATTGGGCAAAGGGAGGTGGAGCAGGAGTTGCAGGTGAAGCTGGCTGTAGCAGAGAACCGAATATCTGAACTGGAAGAGCATCTCAGCGCCTTGCGTTTGGGCTACGCAAACCTTAAAATGGAGCGGTGCTGCTCTCAACAGGATGTCCTTGAAGCACTAAAAGAACAAGCGGAGCATGATATATCCTTTTCCACAACGTCCTCTTTGTCTCTGGTAAGAAGCAGCTCAGAGACAGAAGTGTCCTTTGCCAAGCGGCAGAGGATTCGCTTCTCCAACATCCAGTGTCAGAAATACCACCAGTCTCACTGCATCGAACGCGTTCAGAGAGACAACACGTTAATAGAATTTACTCAGGAGGAGAGACAGGACCTTGTTGCAGATACGAGCCTAAACGTCACAGATGATACCATCCAGGACTTGTCCCAGGATATCAGCTTGGTAAGTGACAACTCCTTCCAGTATTGCAGCGATACAGAAAAATTTCTGTCCATCATCCATGCACTAGAATCAAAACTTCAGGCAACAGAGGTGAAGCTCAGAGAGATGACATCAAAGATGCAGAATGACAATAAAGTATTAATGGAAGTGTGCAAGGATGATGATATGTCTGCAGAACCAGACCAGGATGAACCTGATGGTATGTCCAGCTCTCGCTTGGGTCACATTGTACAGGAAAATGTCAAAATGCAAGATTATAAGAAAGCTCTGGGTTGTGTAGAGTCCTGCAGGTTGAGAGTTAGGGATCTTCTCATCGATCATAATCGTGAGAGAGGAGCACAAGCACAAGCTGACATCTTAGCCGAGATTGAGAAAGACTTGGTTAAAGCTGCTTCACACATTAGGCAAGTTGTCACAGGATATGAAGTTCCTCCTGCCATTCACACCGAGCCCCAAGACCAGACGGATAAAAGTGCAGTAGAGCTTCTTGGCAGAATGTTATCCTTTGAAGCAACTGTTTTGGAAAAAATGGCATTTTCTCTTCAAGATCCGAAATCAGAACTAATGCAAAGCCTGAGAGAGATAAATCATGAATCCCACCAGGTTAAGACGAGCCACCAGGATTGTCTTTCTGCAATTTACACTGATATTCTCACAAAGAAACTGAAACTCCAGAACATGTTGGTAACTGAGCTGAATAAAAGTGACCTCCGAAAAGCACATGGTCTAAGTGACCAGTCAGACAATTTACAGACTCCTGATAATAGTGCCTTTGCTCAGAAGTCTGTTCACAATGCTTGTGTAAGTGCTGAACTTGCCTACTCCCTTCAGAAGTTAAAGCACTCTTACCAAGACAAGTTCGAGGAACTTCAACGAGACTTGGTGAAGGTAAAAGAGATCTTGCAGCATAGGGATATTGGTGTAACCCCAGACATTGGAGATAAGTTTGATGCTGACGCAGGCATTCTTTCAGATGTCACTCCTTCTGAACTCGCCCCTTATGAACATCAGGTTGAGGTGGAAGAAGCCCAAACTCTTGCTGAAGAAATTGTAGAAAGACACTTAGCTGAAATCATGCAGTCTTGTGTTACTGAATCGGTGGCATCGCTGGATACCACACGTGAGAGTCTCATCACCGAGTTAAACAGACAAGCAAAAGTCCTCCGGCACTTGTCTGAGCAGCTGGAGAAGGCATGTGAAGAAGATAAGAGCTCTGTCCTTTATGGAGTTGCAGGACAAATCCAGGCAGATTTAGGACCCAGAGACTCGCTCAGCATGCACGAGGCGCTGATTCAGGTGCAGGTAGCATATGTTGCCTGTCGACTGCGAGCTGACCACGAGAGGGAGCTGTCAGTCTGCCAGGAGACCAGCCACAATATGGCCACTTTGGTCCAGGAGCATGCACAGCACGTAGCCGCCATCCAGCAACGTTTCCAAAGTAGCCTAGAAGAAGAACGGATCCAGTACTTCAAAACAATAAACTCCATTCAGGAGGAAAATGAAAGTCTACCGAGAAGAAGCAGCGATGCAGCTGAAGGAGATGAGCAAGAAGCAGAAGCAGATGGTACAGATGGAGGAGGACTTCCAGAAGGAGATTCAGGAGAATTAAAAGAAAGCATGCAGAAGAATTGGATCAGGCAGATCACGGACGAGCGACCAGCGAGCTTGTGTTGCTCGAACGTGCCGAAAATACCCAACAGAAACTCGAGACCTTGCTGCAAGACATCGAAGAAGCAGAGCTCAGGCACAAGGAGCACATCTGCAAGCTGGAGCAGGAACTCCGTGGGAAGGTTCAGGAACTGGAAAGCGTACATCAGGAAGAGATTCAGAAACTTCATGACCGCTACAGTCAGACTATTCTCACTCTCGGGGAGAGATTAGAGACAATTGCAGACGATACGCAACCTCCATCCACAACAGAACAACAAGATGCAGGTCATCTACAAGAGGATAAGGTGCATGAGCAAGAAGTGAGCAGGGACTCCATGTCACTGCTGAGAAGCCGTGTACAGGAGCTGGAACTACAGATGATGAACATGCGTGATGAACTGGAAAACAAGCCTCCAGATGGAGACATGGCCGGGCTGCGAGAAAAGTACCAGAGAGACTTCGACAGTCTTAAGGTTCAGATTTTAAACAATTTTCAAGAATGTGTAGAACTTCACTTCATAGCTCAGGAACGTAGCTGACATGATGAAATCCATCACAAACTTTTTCATGCCACGATTTTAATCATGCAATAAGAAAGGCAATGATTATTTAAATCTCACTCGTGTTCTGTTCGAGTAGACTTTACACACAGTACAAACAAGTAGGCTTAGAAACACTAACAAGCACATGGTCAGTGATTGAGGGCGTGGTCATGGTGGAGCTATAAATCAAATACAAGTACCATCAAATCACACTGTCCTTTATCATTAATGACTAGACCTTCCTCAAATTACCCGACCTGGTCGACACTTTATGAACCGTTGTTATAATTTTTTATTTATTTTTATGTCTGAATCTGTGGTTGATTGTAAGTCCATGTACATAACGGACTTGACACCTTACTAGCATGCTGCATATGTCTTCTACTACCACTACTAATAATACCACTACTACTACTACTAATGATAATAATAACAACAACAATAAAAATAATAATAATAATAATAATAATAATAATAATATAGTAGTAGTAGAAAAGCCCAGCCATTAGTGCCGATCCCAATCCTGTATAAATGGAGAGGGTCGTGTTAGGAAGAACATCCAGCGTAAAGCACATACCCAATCAAAAATGTAGATCATAAAACAGAATTCTATATTGGAGGGGTCAAGGCCCGGGTTAACAACGACCGCCACAGGTATCATTACCCAACAGGGTACCGGTTTAAATTGGGCAAGGGTTGTTGGCCAGAGGAGGAGAAGGAGAGCAGAGGAAGGAAAGGAGAAGTTGAAAAGGGTGGAGGTTTGGGTGGAGAATTTAAAAACTGGTACTATGACTGATGAACAGAGAGAGTAATCTTATATGATATGAAAAAGACATGATGTGTGTTCAGGAAGACCAGTGGAAAGGGAGCAAGAGCAGGAGGAGGATTAAACTGTTCTGTCATGGTGTGGATGGAGAGAGAAATGGTGTAGGTGTAATGAAGATAGTTTCTGACACGGTGATGAACATGAAACTATAAGTTGAAGGCGTGATGAAATCATCATCAGTGTTTATGCTCCACAAGTAATATTGTGAGATGGACAAGAAGGAAAGATTGTGGAGTGAGTTTGATGGAGTGATGGAGAGTGTAGTTAGGAATGATATATTGGTGATAGGTGTGGACTTCAGTGATCATGTTAGTGAAGAGAACAGAGGTGATGAGGAGGTGATGAGGAGATGATGAGGATAGATTAGGATGGTGATAAGAGATGATGTGATATGAGATTGATGAGGAGGTGATAAGGTATGAGAGGTGATGAGGTGGTGATGAGGAGGTGATAAGGAGATGATGAGGAGGTGATGAGGTGGTGATGAGGAGATGATGAGGAGATGATGAGGAGGTGATAGGAGGTTGATGAGGATTTGGGTGAAGATGATGATGAGTGATGAGAGGTGATGTGGTAATGATGGCGAGGAGTGATGAGGTGATGTGGTCATGAGGATGAGGTGATGATGAGGTGGTGAGGAGGTGATGAGGAGATGATGAGGAGGTGATGAGGAGGAGGTGATGAGGTGGTATGGAGTATTTGATAATGAGGTTGTATGAGGATGTGATAAGGGGTGATGAGGTGATAAGGAGGTGATGTGATGAGGTGTTGAGAGATGATCCTGAGTGATGAGAGTGATAAGGTCCAGGTGATTGGATGTGATAAAGGATGTTGATACCAGGATTGATGATTCCACGTTCATGACCGCGGTGCTGAGTTGGTGCTGAGCGGTGATACGGTGTTTGGAGGTGCGTATAAGGATGGGGTGATTGGTTCATGATGGATGTGATAAGGAGATCGAATGAGGAGGTGATCAGGAGGGTGAATGAGGAATGAGAGATGATGAGGTGGTGATTAAGGAGGTGATGATAGGTGATGAACGGATGGTGATGAGGTGGTGATGATGAAATGATGAGGTGGTCACCTAGGAAATGATGAGGTGGTGATGATGAGGTGATTAAGTGGTGATGAGGTGGTGATGAGGATGGTGATAAGGAGGAGGTGATAAGGAGGTGATGAGGTGATGAGGAGGTGAATGAGGAGAGTAAAGGTCATGAGGGTGTGAAGAGGAATGATAAGAGGATAAGGAGGTGATGAGGTGGTGATGAGGAGGTGATAAGGAGATGATGAGGAGGTGATAAGGAGGTGATGAGGTGGTCATGAGGAGGTGGTGAGGAGGTGATCAGGAGATGATGTGGTGATAAGGAGGTGATGAATTGGTGATGAGGAGGTGATAAGGAGATGATAAGGAGGTGATAAGGAGGTGATGAGGAGATGATGAGGTGGTCATGAGGTCATGAGGAGGTGATGAGGTGGTGATAAGGAGGTGATGAGGAGGTGATGAGGAGGTGATGAGGAGGTGATGAGGTTGGTGATGGTAGGTGAGGTGTGGTGAGAGTTGGTCATGAGGTGATGAGAGGTAGGTGATGAGGAGGTGATGATGAGGTGGTCATGGTGGTGATGGAATAGGAGAGGTGATGAGGTGTGTGAATAAGGAGGTGATGAGGTGGTGATGAGGAGATAAGGTCATGAGGTGGATGATGGTGGTGATAAAAGGTGATAAGGAGGTGATGAGGAGGTGATGAGGAAATGATGAGGTGGTCATGAGGAGATGATGAAGGTCCGGTGCCTTGGTGGTGGTGAGGTGATGGTGTAGGTGGTGTGATGAGGTGATGAGGAGATGATTGGTGGTGCTAAATGAGGTGATGAGGAGATTGATGAGTGTGATCATAAGAGGTGGTGATAAGGAGGTGATGAGGAGATGATGAGGTGGTCATGAAGAGGTGATAAGGAGGTGATGAGGTGGTGATGAGATGATGAGGTGGTCATGAGGAGGTGATAAGGAGGTGATGAGGACGTGTGGCCTTGAGGAGATGATCCTTTACATGTCACATATATATTATAGCAGAGTGAAATTGTTTGTTTGAATTGAAATTGTTTGTTTGGAAGCTGGAGCCAGAGCGCCCCCTGGAGTACAGAGGGTTAAGGTCCTTACTCATGGAAGTGATTGGAGACTGTAAAGTGATGGCATGGGATCTAGACAGGATCAGCTGGTGGTCTGTAAGATGGCCTTGGATGTGATGAATAAGAGAGAGCGGTTCAGTAATGTGAGACAGAACCTGTGAGAAAAAGGATGGAGATCAGCAGAGAGATGATAAAATGAATGAGGAAAGAGGAATGGAGGAGTAGTTTGTCAGGTGGAGCAGAGACGTATGTGAGGGTGGTGCAGGTAATGCATGAGGACGGTGTAACAGCAGTGACGTGTGCAGTAGACTGACTGGTTCAAGGTGGAGTTTGATTTGGATCAAGACGAGGTGATGGAGGAGAGATTGAGATGGTTTGGACATGTACAGAGGGGGGACATGGGGGACAGAGGGAGAAGAATGATGAGGATGGAGGTACCAGGAAGGAGGAAAAGAGGAAGGACAAGGAGGTTTATGGATGTGGTGAAGGAAGACATGCAGGTCCTGGGAGTGAAAGAGACGGGTGTAGAGGAACAGGGTGGTGTAGAGGAGGATCTTATTATTATTATCAATAATAATAATACTAATAATAATAATAATAATAATAATAATAATAATAATACAACCCCAGAAAATTGGGTTAATGAGATTTAGAAATGATTAGAACTATTTTTACCTTGAGTTATACTTGTTGTGGATGTAGATTTTTGTAGAGAAGTAATGGGGGGTGGGGGGGCAAGAGGGTGTGGCCTTCAACATCCTCAACACTGATGATGATGATGATGATGGTAGAAAATCAACCAGTTATGTCTTTAACTTTAACTATAATCACTCCAGAAGGTATTTATGACCATTTCCCAAATGAAGAACCAGTAAAGAACAGCTTTCCTCCTGAACTTTTGAATGAGTCGAAGTTTCTCTTTCACTGGAACAATGAGAATCATAATGATATGTTTCAAGTTCATCTGTTATGATGGTATAAATGATTATATGTTATTACATTTGTATAGATGTTTGTGTGTGTGTGTGTTGTGTTTTGTTGTGTGTGTGTGTGTGTGTGTGTGGGTGTGTGTGGTTTACACACATTTGCTTGTAGGAGACGTGTGAGCGAGGCTTTGCAGCGATGGAGGAAACTCACCAGAAGGTGATTGAGGATCTTCAGCGTCAGCATCAGCGTGAGATCAACAAACTGCTAGAGGAGAGAGAGAGACTGCTGGAGGAAGAGACCAACGCCACCATCGCTGGTAACAAACCTCCATCAGATCCTCCAATAACACCAACCACATCCTCAAATAACACCAACCACATCCTCCAATAACACCAACCACGTCCTCCAATAACACCAACCACATCCTCAAATAACACCAACCACATCCTCCAATAACACCAACCACATCCTCCAATAACACCAACCACATCCTCAAATAACACCAACCACATCCTCCAATAACACCAACCACATCCTCCAATAACACCAACCACATCCTCCAATAACACCAACCACATCCTCAAATAACACCAACCACCTCCTCCATAACCCAACCACATCCTCCAGTAACACCAACCACATCCTCCAATAACACCAACCACGTCCTCCAATAACACCAACCACATCCTCAAATAACACCAACCACATCCTCCAGTAACACCAACCACATCCTCCAATAACACCAACCACACCAACCACGTCCTCCAATAACACCAACCACATCCTCCAAATAACACCAACCACATCCTCCAATAACACCAACCACATCCTCCAATAACACCAACCACATCCTCCAATAACACCAACCACATCCTCCAATAACACCAACCACATCCCTCCAATAACACCAACCACATCCTCCAAATAACACCAACCACATCCTCCAATAACACCAACCACGTCCTCCAATAACACCAACCACATCCTCCAATAACACCAACCACATCCTCCAATAACACCAACCACATCCTCCAATAACACCAACCTCCAATAACACCAACCACATCCTCCAATAACACCAACCACATCCTCCAATAACACCAACCACCTCCTCCAATAACACCAACCACATCCTCAAATAACACCAACCACATCCTCCAATAACACCAACCACACCCTCCAATAACACCAACCACATCCTCCAATAACACCAACCACATCCTCCAATAACACCAACCACATCCCCAATACACCACCAACCTCCAGAACCCAAGTCCTCCAATAACACCAACCACATCCTCAAATAACACCAACCACATCCTCCAGTAACACCAACCACATCCTCCAATAACACCAACCACAACCACACGTCCTCCAACACCACATCCAATAACACCAACCACATCCTCCAGTAACACCAACCACATCCTCCAATAACACCAACCACATAACCTCAAATAACACCAACCACATCCTCCAGTAACACCAACCACATCCTCCAATAACACCAACCACGTCCTCCAATAACACCAACCACATCCTCAAATAACACCAACCACATCCTCCAGTAACACCAACCACATCCTCCAATAACACCAACCACGTCCTCCAATAACACCAACCACATCCTCAAATAACACCAACCACATCCTCCAGTAACACCAACCACATCCTCCAATAACACCAACCACGTCCTCCAATAACACCAACCACATCCTCAAATAACACCAACCACATCCTCCAGTAACACCAACCACATCCTCCAATAACACCAACCACGTCCTCCAATAACACCAACCACATCCTCAAATAACACCAACCACATCCTCCAGTAACACCAACCACATCCTCCAATAACACCAACCACATCCTCCAATAACACCAACCACATCCTCCAATAACACCAACCACATCCTCCAATAACACCAACCACATCCTCCAATAACACCAACCACATCCTCCAGTAACACCAACCACATCCTCCAATAACACCAACCACCTCCTCCAATAACACCAACCACATCCTCAAATAACACCAACCACATCCTCCAGTAACACCAACCACATCCTCCAATAACACCAACCACACCCTCCAATAACACCAACCACATCCTCCAATAACACCAACCACCTCCTCCAATAACACCAACCACATCCTCCAATAACACCAACCACCTCCTCCAATAACACCAACCACATCCTCCAATAACACCAACCACCTCCAATAACACCAACCACATCCTCCAATAACACCAACCACGTCCTCCAATAACACCAACCACATCCTCCAATAACACCAACCAACACCAACCACATCCTCCAATAACACCAACCACGTCCTCCAATAACACCAACCACATCCTCCAAATAACACCAACCACATCCTCCAATAACACCAACCACATCCTCCAATAACACCAACCACATCCTCCAATAACACCAACCACATCCTCCAATAACACCAACCACATCCTCCAATAACACCAACCACATCCTCCAATAACACCAACCACACCCTCCAATAACACCAACCACATCCTCCAGTAACACCAACCACATCCTCCAATAACACCAACCACGTCCTCCAATAACACCAACCACATCCTCAAATAACACCAACCACATCCTCCAATAACACCAACCACACCCTCCAATAACACCAACCACATCCTCAAATAACACCAACCACATCCTCCAGTAACACCAACCACATCCTCCAATAACACCAACCACACCCTCCAATAACACCAACCACAATCCTCAAATAACACCAACCACCTCCTCCAGTAACACCAACCACATCCTCCAATAACACCAACCACATCCTCCACATCCTCCAATAACACCAACCACATCCTCCAATAACACCAACCACTCCAAAACAAAACCACATCCTCACAACCATAACACCAACCACATCCTCCAGTAACACCAA
>JACRUU010000002.1:5306614-5331614 GCA_030449085.1 Kryptopterus vitreolus | reverse complement strand
CACACACCGGGATATGTGCGTATGCAGTTGTCGTTGGGAATTTTCTTGGGAAGTAGTACCACATAAGTGTGTGTGTGTGTGTGTGTGTGTGTGTGTGTGTGTGTGTGTGTGTGTGTGTGTGTGTGTGTGTGTGTGTGTGTGTGTATTTACAGATATCATGAAGTCTAAAAGTAACCCTGACTTTATGAAGAAAGAACGCTCGGTGGTTTACAGGCAGGTTCGTGGTCTGAGGTCAAAGGTGAGAGATTTTACAATATATTGTGTTTACATTGAAGTGCCTCCATCACATGTACACATGTATATATATATATGTGTGTGTGTGTGTGTGTGTGTGTGTATGTGTTTAGTAAATAAAAGAGTGTGTGTGTATGTGTGTGTGTGTATTGTACAATGTTAAAGTATACCTCTCGTGTATATTGCCCTGTCAGTCTGTGAGTGAGGAGGTACCTTGGGATAGCTGACCCCGCCCCCTTCACTGATGTAGGTATTGTATAATTCTAGACTGAGCCTCAGATTTGCATGTCATTTCCCTGACTCAGCATGCCCCGCCCCCTTCCACAACCCAATACATCTTATAATTATATACAGCTGAAATGATTCAGTATGTAAAAAATAAACAGTGATTTAAACTCTAACATGATCTGGTTTGGGTGAAACAAATCATCATGTTCAGGTGACTGAAATAATAATATTTAGGACTATTTTAGGTGACTGTTGATCCGGTCTCAGTACCCGTAGTGAACTACAGAGCAAGGTGGATTTCCACACCCACACTTGTCCTCCATCACCCCAGACAATTATAATAAAATACTTCAAAACATGTCTAATTTATTTAACTCTTAAGTCCTAATGTTATTGAATCAAGTTTAAAAATAGAGAAAATCTGAAAGTCATGTAGTTTCAGTTTTCTTGCATTAATGACCTGATTGTTTGTTTATGCTTAAATTTGAGTATTAATTTCTATATACTACTATAATTAATAGAGGAAACCATATATTAATATATCAAATCCCCCCAAAATAATGATATAGATATAAATGATTGTGCTCCAAATGTCATGCCTTTTTTAGCCACTAGAGGGCTACACACTGCACACTTTGCTCTGTAGTGATTTAAACATAAATACTGATCCAGTTTAACATGTTGAAATGATGAATTTATGATGCAGCATTTTTATTTCATGATCCTGCAGATTGATTTGGTTTATTATCATTATAATATTTATTAGGTTTGAAGTACGACACAATTCAAAGAATCAAAGAAATCAAAAGCCTCAGTAACAGCACTGCTTGTGTTGTGTGTTATTCCCTTTTCTGTCTGTGTGTTTGCTTGCACAAATCAGTCCTTTGTGTATTTACTCTTGTGTGTGTGTGTGTGTGTGTGTTTGTAAATACAAAGTGTATCATATTTGTGATTGCTGTATGGTGTTTGTCTAACGTTTTACTTTCATGGCTTTATGTTGAATTAATGCTATCACCATGATTTTGTCTTAACACTGTACTTTATACATGTTCAAGGTCACTGCAACGGTCATGAAGTGTGATTTTTGTTTTGTTTTGTGGATTCCTACAGAACTAATTTTGGTCTTTCAGAATCAGCTCCTTCTGGTTGAGATAAATGTGTTGGAGATGACCCGAGTCGACCCGGAAAAACATCTCCATAATGTCACTTATATAGTTGAACATTTTAACTGTATTTTTGTACATTAAAATATTTGAATGGAATCCTAATGTAGAGGAGTTGTACATGGACCAGATGGAGGATGTCGATGTTCTCAGAGTGCAGGAGGTGGAAGTTATCATTAAGACCATAAACACGATCTGTGGATTGAACCTTTTTATGATTTTTAACATAATCATCCGTCAGCACAGCACAGAAACAGTATGTAGTCATGAGGGCAAATTATAAAGTAAAAGAAATAATGACACAGAATAACACATACTCAATCTACAGAAAAAACTGCCATGAAACAGCAGTGCCACCGAGTGGTGGAAACATGGAACTACAGGAAACAAATTTTATACATTATTATAACATTTATAAACAGGTTTTATGTCATTATTTTTTTTTGGATAAACTGATGTTAAGTTTCACAAATTGAAAATTATTTTTCCACTATTATTATTAACAAAATGTAAAATTGGAGGTATTCAAGAGATCCAAAGAGAATTTGATATAAAAATGAAGGACATATTTTTTTTTGTGTTACTGTAAATATAAAGGTAAAATAATATAAATAGTAAGTCAAATTAATCAAATACGATGCAAAACTAACTCAGTGTATCAGAACAGGTGAAGATCTCATCACATCACAGTTTGATCAGCATTGTCCATCAGCAAAACTAACCAAATGTAAAGTTCATCCTCAATATGTAAATAGCAATTTATTCAGTTAGTAGGTTCAAATACAAACAGCGCCTCGATGTGGAGATTTTGGAGGTCTATTTTGTTGAGAGGCGGTCTCTTGTGGGCGGAGCTTTTTACACGATTGACAGCTCTGTACTTCTTCTTTCTCTCTTCCTTAGAGTCTGAAAGAGGGATTAACAGTTCAGGAACGGATGAAGCTGTTTGAAGCAAAGGATCCAAAGAAGATCTGAACACACACACACACACACACACACACACACGAACACATACATACAAACAAACAAACACACACACACACACACACACAGAAATGTATGAACAAACATATACACTAGATTAATTATTATCTTTATTGTTATAGTAATGAGACATCAGCTGCTTGGTTTCTATTGTGTGTGTGTGTGTGTGTGTGTGTGTGTGTGTGTGTGTGTGTGTGTGTGTGTGTGTGAGATAGTGAAAGAGAATTGCTGTATAACTGCTGTATTACTTTTGGTAAGATTGTAACAGAGTATGTTATTCATAGAGAAAATAGCTGTAATTTTGCTAACAACCTTGTAAATATGTGTGTGTGTGTGTGTGTGTGTGTGTGTTTGGTTGTGTGTGTGTGTGTTTGGTTGTGTGTGTGTGAATTTTATAACACATTTTATAACACAGCTAGTTATGTTTCCCTCTGCCTTCGCTGCAGGAGTGTAGTGTTTACGTGATGTGTATCACACACACACACCTGTGCCTGTATGATGGCGTTTGATTGGAGCACATGTAGCTCCGCCTCCTGCTAGCTAAACCGCACAGTCGCGCCTAGCGCATGAGATTAGCACAGGAAAGCTAAATAAACTTGCCTGATGTCCGCTTGCAGTGCAATTATGCATAAAGTACAACACCGTGAGAGCAATCGAATGTTACAAAGAACTTTTTTCAGGATTTGCAGAAAAAATGGTTTCAAGTAAAAGTTTGTACACCCTTTAGAACCAATCTTTTGTAATAAAGACTTCCTTCATCTATAATATGTACAACAACACAATTCATTCTTATTATTATTAGTTTTTCCCCCCTTCATTAAAAATATATATTTACATATCTTCTAATATTTTTAGCAACCTGTTCCTTCGAAATAATTTTATTGTTTTAATTTCAAATAAATAAACAAATTCAGATTGTTGCCTTGTTGCAGGACTAAACTAATGAATCTACCAAAACAGAAATCGTTCACCCTCAGAATTCCACACGATGGAGCGTTTGATTATTTTTATACAGTGTGTGTGTGTGTGGTGTTTTATGGTGTTTGAGAGACACATACATGTTCCTTTATTTCCCATCAACAAACTCCATCATGTAACACAATGAAGATGTTCTTTGACCAAACAACTTTTTAGTTTCCCAGAGAAAATTGTCCTTCAGAATGAATTCCATGAAGTTTTCCCACGATTTCAGCATCCGGACACTTTGTTTCCCCAAAACGTTCAGATAAAATTCTTTATAAAACCCTCCACAGATGTTTCTTCACTAGATGTTGTTGATTTCGGAGCAGTTCTGTAGGATTTAGGTGACTCAGCAGGACATTCCATGACAGATTTACACTCCAGACGTCTCTATGAATAACACTTACAGAGCTCGCACGTATTCGTGGCTTCTTTTCTTGTCGTGCGGTGAAGTCGCTTCCGATGATCCGTTTCCAATCCAGACGGAATTCCAGTGTTGAATTACGGAATGAGAGCCGTGTTGTACAACTTTCTTCTACTGCTTCACCCTGACGTTACTGTGTGTTCCTGACGTTTACTAAGTTTGTTGTACAGAAACAAAAGGAACGTGTTTGTGTCTCAAAATCCATAAAAGACTCCCATTATTTACAGGAACTGTAATGAAATGAGAGTCACCTGTGAGAGTCAGTGACTGTTCATACACACTTCATTCAGCATTCATGAAGCAAATCAGTAAACATTTTTTATTACAGAAGTAAATCAGTGTTGTTGTTGCCCACAAAGTTGCCTTTTGTTTTTAAATGTAATTCCTTTAAATTCTGAATAATTGTAGTTATAATGAGTGCTGATCTGAATAGAAGAATTCTCTGCATGCTTGTTTACTCGCACCAGTGTTGAATTTAAAGAGCTGTTTGTAAGCTAGCCTTTTGCTGATTTACAGTAGTGTGTGTGTGTGTGTGTGTGTGTGTGTGTTTTGTTGTTTTTTGGAGAGAAATAAAAGTTTATTATGCGATATATTTGTATTTTAGGTGAGTGTTACAGATCTGATTAAACACACTCACTGGTGGTCCCTGTATAGTGTTAAATACTCAGCGTTGTGTATATACATGTTTCTTTTGGTTAATGTTTAAAATAAAAAAGAAGATACATTTATCTTACTCACTAGATCTATATGGAAAAAAAGTCTATATATAAATGAAATAATTTCTTTTTTTTATTTTGGCTTGAATGTGGAATGTTTCAATAAATATTAAAAATGTTTTTTCGTTGGAATATTTCATGTATTCTTCTTAATGTTTAAACATATTAACCTTTTAATGCCTGAATTTATTTACAATCATATTAAAAATAATGAATTATGTGTGGTTTTGCTTTGGAGCAGATAATATAATTGCACAATTAGTGCCTCTAATGATCTATGTTACATATCAAATATACATCAACCGGCATTGGACGAATACAAACATTAAATTGGATGTGTTCAGGCTGGAAGCAGTTTGCTGAGACTTTGTGACAAACATCTACAAAGGGTTAAACCTGAGAACTTTGAGAAATCACAGGTGAATTGGCACAAAGGGAAAATTAGTTTTCAATCATATATAATTTTTTTATGACTAAAGTAAAAAGTTTTATATTGTGGCAGTTTTTCTGTGGTTGTAAATTGAGGAATCTGAGATTACAGAATTACAGTGTAATCTCAAATTAATGTGTGATGATGAATCTACATCAAAGTAGACTTTTTTTACTATGAGGCCAAATTCAAAACAGGTTTAAAGTAAATGTAACATTAACCTCTCTCTGTGTCTCCCCTGATTGGTTAATTCCAGAACAAATGCAGTGTTTTTCACTCTGTAAAGCAAAAAAAGCATTTTTATTGGTCTGAACTTCTTACACAAATTTAGAAAATATATAACGCTGTAGTTTGAAGCTTAGACTTTTAAAATGATATATAATTTGTCATGGTTACTTATACCCCTTTTCATTCAATTTATTAATATATATTTTTAATGAATCTAATTAGTTCTGGTCCTCCAAATATCCTGAGTCACGTAAATTATTGTTTTTACACAATACAACAGTGGAATGCTTGGCATGTATTTCTTAAACATGTTTCCTGATGAGGTGGTAGGATAAAGTCCTAAAGTCCTGAGTCACGTAACGTTAAGTGAGTGGCGCCCTCTCTGGTAAGACGTGATGACTGACAGAATGATGATAGTTGATTTCTTCTGTTTATTTCTTTCTTCATATTTTTCCATAAAATAAATCTGCAAATTCAGTGTAAAAACATGAACCTGCTACAGCCTCGTTATACAAAATGTCTCTTTCAACAAGAATTTTAAAAGATATGTACTTGTTTCAATGTAAAAGACTTGAGCATCTGCAATACACGTGTTGTTGTGGTTGTTGTTGTTTTGCAGTTTCAAATTACAACTATGAACTTGTTTGAATCTAAGGTGGGAGGGGGAAGCTCAGTGGTCTAAGGCGCTGGGCTGCTGATCGGAAGATCCGGGTTCGAGCCCCGGTATGGCCAAGCTGCCTCTCTTGGGTCCTTGAGCAAGACCCTTAACCCTCTGTGCTCCAGGGGGCGCCGTATCATGGCTGACTCTGTGCTCTGACCCCAGCTACCAATATCAAGATGGGATATGAAAAGAAAAGAATTTCACTGTGCTGTAATGTATATGTGACCAATAAAGGATATTATTATTATTATTATTATTATTATTATTATTATTTATTGATTATTATCTAGAAAATCCGACTTGAGCAATGCACTGATTTTATCACGCTTCAAAATACATTTTAATATGTTTGTAAAAAGAAAAAAAGTCAATTGTAGAATGCACTGATGCTTTGTAGTTTCAAAATACAAACATATAAACATGTTTTAACGTAGAAAAATCCTATGTGCAAAAATACAACATATGAGCTTTTATATCGTTATATTGCTCTTCTGTCATCACTCATATTGCAAGGCCAAATCTCTCCGACCCTCATTTGGGATGCTTTTCATGAAATCACCCCCATGACAAACTACTTTAAATAAACCTGACATACATGCTTCTCTAAACTATCTTTGAGATATATATATGCCTTCCACAATGTCTCTCTCACAGAGCCTGCTCCAAGAGAATGCCCAGACAGGAGGACATATGTCCCAACAGGCTGTTGCTCACTCTTACTCCATGCTGTGCATGAACTTCCAGGCTCCGTTCACCCTGGCGCAAATCAGACTTTCTCCCTACTCCAAGCCTTTTTATAATCTATTCAGTGTAACAGTTAATCAGTCCTCTGTGACTGTTTGTTTACACATCAGGAAGCTCTCATGTCTGTGTTTTCCCTCTGATTCTCCTTTTAGTGTATGCTGTTATAGTTAATCCTGCCGGAGTCCACGTCTGCACTCGACACTAAATATACACACTCCTATACTGCAACCATGACCTGTGACTAACCACTCATTTCATCTCTCTCTTTCTCTCTCTCTCTCTCTCTCTCTCTCTCTCTCTCTCTCTCTCCCCGTTGAGTTACATGTCCCACTGCTGAGCTGTCAGCGATCCAGACCCCCTCTGCACTCTGTTCCTGTCCGGACCTCATGGTGACTCCGCCCCCGGTTTGATGATGCTTCAAATTCATGAATACACTCCACAATATACAATCCTAAACACAATACACACATCACACACACACACACACACACACACACACACACAACACTAACAATACAAATGAGGATGGGTTCTCTGTTGAGTCGGGTTCCTCTCAAGGTTTCTTCTTGTTCTCAGGGAGTTTTTCCTTGCCACCGTCGCTTCGGCTCAACAAGAAACAATTAGTGCTAAACTGATTTTCACTTTCACACATTAGTATTATATAAAGCTGCTTTGAGACGATGACAAATTGTAAAAAGCGCTCTTATAAATAAAAATGAATTGAATTGAATTACCATCCATAGATCCACACACACACACACACACACATTCACACACTAGGGACAATTTTCCAAGGTGCCAATCAACCTACCGTGCATGTTTTTGGACCGGGAGGAAAACCGGAGAACCCGGAGAAAAACCTCCCTTGAGGCACGGGGAGAACATGCACAAACTCCACACACACATGGCCGAGACGGGAATCGAACCCGGACCCTGGCGATGTGAGGCGAACGTGCTAACCACTAAACCACCACCGTGCCCCTATATCATGTGAACAGTTTGAAGAGAAATTATTGTTTTTACACAATACAACAGTGGAATGCTTGGCATGTATTTCTTAAACCTGTTTCCTGTTGAGGTGGTAGGATAAAGTCTAGTCACTGTTTTGTGTTTTGGAACAGGGGTGATGGTGGAGGCTATGGCTGACACATGGTGTCTGGTTACATTACCTATTGGCGACATACATAGGTATGCATGCAAATACAATTCCAACGCAAAATAGACCACCACATTGATTTTAACATTTTAATGTTCAGTTAAAAGCAAATTAAAAATGTTATAAGTGCATAATTTGAGTTTTAAGAATATTCATCATAATTTCCCCAGGATCAAAAGTAATTTGACAATGTTACAATTATAAATATAGAATTATTAATAGTTTTATGCAAAGCCTTTGCAGAAGTCTCATGTCTGGAACCAATAGAAATCTAAACACTGAGTGTTTAAAGACTATGCCTATCTATAGTTATTTATGTTTATCAGATTTTCTTCTTTCAGTTTTGTTTTCAGTAATTAAAGTTGGATTGAAGTCATGTGACTGAAAATAAAGAACTCACAGATAAATAATAGTGTTTCATTTACTTGATTTAAGAAGCTTTTGGGTTGCTTTTGCATTATTTTAATAATCATCCATACTGTGAAGCGCTATCTAATCATTTGTACAGCATTTTAAAGTAAAGTCTGATAAATAATGTAGTATATTCTGGATCACATATGTTCTTTCTCTCTCTACATTATTCACTTCTAATAATCAGTTTAAAACAGTTTGTAATTTATATTATTTATGTGTTATTTTTGTTTACTAAAATTTTGAGTAGGGCAAAAAGAACAGAATCGCATCAATTAAGTTCAAAAGCAAAATCACGAAACATGTCTCTGTCCAAATACTTATGGACCAGAATTTGTATCAACATCATTAGGAAATAAACTGAAAAATATTAAACTCTTTAAATATCTGTACTCTGCTACATTTATAAGTATTGCACAACTTATTATATAACTTATCATTTAAAGTATATACACAATAAAGTTACAATAAGGATTAATGTTTAAAAAGAAAAGTAAAATAATGTTTTGTTGTTTATCTTATATAAAGGTAGATTCTTATATTCAGTAGAACCAAAGCGAATTCTAACTTCATTATTTTCTTAGTTTCAGGTCACGTTCTTGTTTCTGTCCTGAATGATGAAAACATTTAAAACATTTATCTTCAACGTTTGAGACTAAAAAACTGCTCCAACCTGCAGAGAAGATAAAAATAGGGAAAATAATCAGAGACACAATCAGACATTTACAGTGAAACACAAATAAATACACTCCTGTTTTATAGTAACAAATACACACATTAACCTGTAAACTAACAGATTAAAATATTATTCATTAACAGTGTTGGGGAGTAACTTGTGTACAGTGTTAGTGTTACATGTAACAGTGTCACGTAATTTAATTACAAAACTAGACATATACATTTCCTGAAGAAAATGTGAGTGGTGCTTGACGATGCAAACCGCGGCTCGGGGCGCGACCTCGAACCCCGCTGTGCGTTGATTTTTAGTGCTGACGTCGAAACGCGAGATCTTTAGGAGAGACGAGCGTTTAGACGCCAAAAACGCCTGTTTCGGCCATTTTGTCGGCAAGGGGGCGGGGCCAGTGACATCACCTCCCGATGTTACCGAAATCACCCGGCGTCCGACTCCCGCCGACGGGCCGAGCGTTTAGACGCGTCACATGACCCCGTAGCCCGAGATTCGCCGTTTTGCGTATTTTTCACGTTCGCCGCCACGTGAGGTCACGTGACGTCACGTGACGTCAAATCCGGCTTCCGCGGGAGATTCCCCAGGCCCTGCCAGACCCTGCCGAACGGTTTGACGCGTCACACGTGCGGGTTGACGGGTCGGCTAGTCGGGCGCAGTCGGGCGACGTGCGGGTCGGCGCTAGGGGCCGATAGGCCGGTTTGGGCGGTGGGCGTGGCCTATGACGTCACGTGACGTCATCGATTCCACCGGATTCCACCGGAGATCAACTCCCCCCATCCCTACCGAGTCATTTGACGTATCATTTGAGGTATCACACGACCGTTTCCGAAGACGTTCGTTTTTTCGCCCATTTGCGATAATGGTGGGGGCGGGGCTTAACGTGACGTCACGTGACGTCACCACATTACCCACAATGCAACTCCCCATGCTGAACCGGGTCCGTAGACACCTCACACGTCCCGATCCGTTACTTTTTGCCACCCCGGCCCGTTTGTGGCCCCTACGCCAAGGGCCCCCATTGAGTGCGGGGTAATAGCATTTGCCATAATGCATTCGGCCCCATTGGTCTGTTTCCAATGATGTATGGCATGGCCTGGGGTATTCAGGGCATTTATCCAATCACATTCACTGTGTGTCTGAAATCCCATTCATTTCAATGGGGCAATTAATTTGCCCTTACCCATAATCCCCTGGGGCGTTTTCGAGACGCGGGGTGGTGTTTCGACACATCAGGCTGGACACCCCGGTCGAGAGGATATGTCATACGGGCGTGTCGGTCGAACCCGTGGCGAACAGCGGAGCGTCGAAATGTTCCCCATTCATCTCTATGGGGCCGGAATGTCGCAGAATTCCCAGAATTCCGTGCGGGTCTGGGGTTCGAGTGGTATACGGGCGCCGTGCCCACCTCGACCCACTCTGTACCACATACGAGGTGATGACATGTCCATACGTGCGTGTCGGGCGAACACAGGCTGTGCGGCGCCGCGTCAAACATCTCCCATAGAAAATGAATGGGGCCTCCGAAATGGCCCCTATTTCCCAGGCCCCGGAATTGGCCCCGATGACATGCCCCGATTCCCAGAATTCCGAGCGGGTCTGGGGTTCGAGAGGCATATGATCGCGATCCACTCCGGAACCCCTACAAGTGGATATGACCCATTTGCATGTCGGACGCTTCTCGGGCCGAGCTGCGGGGCATGAAAACTTCCGGCCCCACTTCATTTTCTATGGGACAAAATTCCCGCCTTTTCGGCCCCGGCCTTTTGCTTTTGTGTGTGTGTGTGGGTGTGTGTGTGTGTTGTGTGTGTGTGTGTGTGTGTGTGTGTGTGTGTGTGTGTGTTGTGTGTGTTTATGTGTGTGTGGTGTGTGTGTGTGTGTGGTGTGTGTATGTGTGTGTGTGTGTGTGTATGTGTATGTGTGTGTATTTGTGTGTGTGTGTGTGTGTGTGTGTGTGTGTGTGTGTGGTGTGCGTGTGTTGGTGTGTGTGTGTGTATGTGTGTGTGTGTTGGGTGTGTTGTTGTGTGTGTGTGTGTGTGTGTGTGTGTGTATGTGTGTGTGTGTGTGTGTATGTGTGTGTGTGTGTGTGTGTGTGTGGTGTGTGTTTGTGTGTGTGTGTGGTATGTGTGTGGATGTGTGTGTGTGTGGGTGTGGGTTTGGGGGGTGGGGGGGATGTGTGTGTGTGTGTGTGTGTGTGTGTGTGTGTGGAGTGTGTGTGTGTGTGTTGTGTGTGTGTGTATGTGTGTGTGTATGTGTGTATGTGTGTGTGTGTGTGTGTGAGCATGTGTGTGTGTGTGTGTGTGTGTATGTGTGTGTGTGTGTGTGTGTGTGTTTTGTGTGTGTGTGTGTGTGTGGGTGTGTGTGTGTATGTGTGTAGTGTGGTGTGTGTATGTGTGTGTGTTGTGTGTGTGTGTGTGTGTGTGTGTGTGTGTGTGTGTGTGTGTGTGTGTGTGTGGGGTGTGTATGTGTGTGTGTGTGTGTGTGTGTGTGTGTGTGTGTGTAAATAGAGGGTAAATCAGTAACTCACTGTATTTTCTCCAGGTTAGATTGTGGATCCTTCATTAGATCAGAGAGAAGTTTTACTCCTGATTCTCCAGGTTTATTCCAGTACACATGCAGTTCTCTCAGGTGTGATGAGGGATTTAATCTCAGAGCTGAGACCAAAGCAGCAAAACCTACACCTGTAATACTGCAGCCAACTCACCAACACACCACTACACACACACACACACACACACACACACACACACACACACACACCACATGCTTAAACCCATGCAAATTGTCATCTATTGTAAAACAGCCATATGACCGGAATGCAGGATTTACAGTGTGTAAATGATGATCTAAACAATGGGTCTCAAACTCTGGGCCTGGGGGCCAATTGCGACCTGCAAGACAATATTTCATATAGGGACGATATGAAAGTTTAATGTTAGTGTGGCCGGCGTGTTTTATATGAATGCCACTTTACTGCATTGTGTGTGGAAGGTTCCTTTTTTGTACAACCTGGAGCTGAAAGAATCAATCATATTGGAATTCAATTAAATTTTATTTATATATCGCTTTTCACAATGTGCATTGTTGCAAAGCAGCTTTACAGAATAGGGATATTGATGATATGTGTATTTGTCCCTGATGATCAAGCCTAGGGCTGACTGTGACAAGGAATAACTCCCTCCTCCGTGGGCGGGGCATCGGTCCGGATTTGCTACAAGCAGAGAAACTATGGAGGCGTGCGTGTAACATCACATAGCCGTTCGTAGAATTATTACTTCTTTACTGTGTTCGTAATGTGCATGTTTGACTTCGAGCTGGATGAAGGTAATGTTACCTGCGTTGGATATGGCGTCATGTGGATTGTGTTTTGAAATGCGCTGATTTGTTTTGTAAGTTGATGCCGATATGATCACCACTATCCATGCAGATGATTTGTTATCATGACGAATCTGCAAATGAATAACTAACACAGATGTTCCGTTGATGATGTCACTGAGGGGAGTGGACCTCCGATGGGGCCACTAAGCCAGTTCCCACCCCCCATTCAGCCTCATCAGGGTTACCCTCCTTGGTTATATAATCAAAAGAACATCGTGTTGCGGTGGCTAGGTGGTTAGCACGTTCGCCTCACACCGCCAGGGTCCGGGTTCGATTCCCATCTCGGTCCATGTGTGTGGAGTTTGTGCATGTTCTCCCCGTGTCCTCAGGGGTTTTTTCTCCGGGTTCTCCGGTTTCCCCCCCCTGGTCCAAAAACATGCACGGTAGGTTGATTGGCACCTTGGAAAATTGTCCCTAGTGTGTGAATGTGTGTGTGATTGTGTGTGTGTGTGTGTGATGGGTTGGCATTCCATCCAGGGTGTATCCTGCCTTAATTGCCCATAGACGCCTGAGATAGGCACAGACTCACCGTGACCCGAGGGAAGATCGGATAAAGCGGTAGAAAATGATGATGATGATGATGATGAACATTGTGTTGGCGAGGACGTACAAAAATAAAGCCAGTAAATAATGCTTCCATGGGTGCAAACCATTGTTTGTTTATAATGAATAAGTAATGGTTCCCATTGTCCAAGCAGACAGCTCACTATCCCAGTGCTTTCTACCGTCTACAAATGTCATGATGATCATGTCATCATGAAAGCCGTAATGGAATCACTTATTTGTGCAAAAAGTTTTTATCCTCCTTGAACTTCAATAAATCCAAGTACAGGTCCAGACTTACTGTTGATCATCTTCAAGCCATTATGAGGCTCTCAACTGTTTCCTCCTAATATTGCTCAGCTTTGTAAGAGGAAATGCTGCCAGGTCTCAAGCAGCAAGAAGTAGGTAAGAGAAGCCATGTTCAGAAGAACGATTCATGTTCTTCATGCAATCCATTCATGTTCAGGACACTTCATGTTCAGAAGAACCCATTGAAGTTAAAGAACTGTTAGTAATGACGTTTGGGAAGGGATTATATTTTTTTAACAAAGCTTTTTTTCTTATGTGTAATGTGAGTTTGAGACCCCTGATCTGACCTCAGTATCTCCAGTGTACAGTGTGGATTCTCCAGTCCAGCGGAGATCAGCGTCACTCCTGAATCCTGCAGTTTATTCTCACTCAGGTCCAGGTTCTTTCAGTCTGGAGGACTTTGTAAGGAGAACTGAGGACAGAACTCTACAACTTTCCTCTGTCAGCATACATTGAGAAAGACTGGAAGATAAATGATGATATTTCAGGTTAGATTTTGAAACATTATTGTTACTCTGCAGATTACAATTACAGTGCCAGTGAACTGCAATTAATATCTTTTCAACTCCAACAACAATACAGAGAAAAAACACAGTAAACAAACTTAGTACTTTAAAACAATGGTTTGTGTTATGTTTGTGCTATCATAACATGTAAAATATGTGCTAATAAACAATAGCCACATGTGGCGGTCACCTCTTCACTTTGCTTCTTTTATTTATTCTGAACATTAAAACCAGCAACCACTAAGGCAGTGGTGACACCTAAAGGCACTATGGGGAATTGCAGCATCACATACATAACATCTCATTCATTCATCTTCATCTTCTACCGCTTTATCCGATCTTCCCTCGGGTCACGGGGAGTCTGTGCCTATCTCAGGCGTCTATGGGCATTAAGGCAGGATACACCCTGGATGGAATGCCAACCCATCACATACACACACACACACACACACACACACACACACACACACACACACACACACACACACATTCACACACTAGGGACAATTTTCCAAGGTGCCAATCAACCTACCGTGCATGTTTTTGGACCGGGGGAGGGAGGAAACCGGAGAACCCGGAGAAAAAAAACCCCCTGAGGCACGGGGAGAACATGCACAAACTCCACACACACATGGCCGAGACGGGAATCGAACCCGGACCCTGGTGGTGTGAGGCGAACGTGCTTAACCACTAATCCACCGTGCCCCCTACATAACATCTCCTCCCCACTTAAACAAGGAACAGCCACAAAAACATTTGCAACACCACAAAACCACTAATCTAGAGGAAGAAGGGTAGACTGCATCTTGCCTCGAGCCAGTTTGGGGATTATTCTGCCCCATGTCGGAAACAGGCTCACTAACATAACTAATTGCAGTTTCCATAATTCTATAATGTCAGACGGTTGGGTGGTTTAATCACTTTTGCTGGATAACGTCTGACTCGTGATGCTCGGAATGTCAAGTTTGCCATTGTTGTGTCTGACTCTTCTGATACATTACTGGTTTCTTCATCATGTTCCCTTGTTGGTTGTTTAGAAGAAGTGGTATTTGCAGACAGATTCTTGTTATCAGGTAATTCTGCCAACTGAGTTTCAGCTGTTTGGTTTGGAATTGACAACATTTGATCAGCATGATGCCTCCATTCCTCAGGAAGCACTTACATTCACAGTATAAGATACTGGTCCGCTTTGGGCTGTTACCACTCCTGATAGCCATCTCTCTCTCCCCCGGTAATCACAAGCCAGCAGAGCTTTACCAACTTTAAATTGTCTAGGCTTCGAACGACCAGCTCGGTCGAGAACCTGCGATGGTCAGTGAGAGTTGGACAGTAGCTGACACACTAGGTTTCAAGGCATCAAGATGAGTGCACAACTGGTGTCCCAAAAACAAGAGGTAAGGTAACTCTTTTAGTTGTTTTATGAGGAGTGTTTTAGTGACTAAATAAACCTCTCAGCCTGCCTGTTAGAGGCTTGGATGATATGGAGCAGAACAAATGTGTTTCACGTTGTTGGCCTTAAGGAAATTTACAAACTCCTGAGAGACAAATGATGGTCCATTGTAACACACAATGTCTGAAAAGGTTCCTCAAAACTTCAATAGTTTTCTCTGACGTTGTTGATGTCATTAACCACGCCACAGGCCACTTTGAATGGGCATCAACCACGACTAGGTACATGTGACCCTCACACGGCCCAGCAATATCCACATGGATGCACTCCCATGGCCTTCTTGGCCACTCCCAATGGTGTAGGGGTGCTTGTGATGGAATTTTCTATATTCGTCGACAAGACAAAAACCCGGCCGCCACAGTGCAACTACGAGCATTGGCTTTCATTCGGACAATTCCTTGGGTGGCCAATGTGCAGTTATTCCAGCACACTTTTCCGCAATTTCTGAGGAACAACCACTCTCATACCTTGCATTAAGCACTCATACTAGACAGGCAGTTCATTGCACTTGGAAATGAAAGGTGATAGTTCAGTATTATCAGACATGTGAATGGCTTGAGTCTCTTTCAGAAGCATTTTGACAACCGCAGAGATATGGTCGCTCGTAGTTTCACGTTTAATGTCTGTGGCACTGATAGGAAGTATCTCCACCTGTTCAAGGTAGAACAGCTCTAGAGAATTCTTCTCTTTGTGTTCCACTTGTAGAGGAAGATGGGAAAGATCATCAGCATTTACGTGATGTTCCGCTCTTTTTTACTCAATGGTGTAGCTGTGTGCAGACAAAAGTAACGCCCACCTTTGCATACATTCTGCCACCATAGATGGAATTCCTTTTTGAGGTCCAAAAATTGTTGTGAGGGTTCGATGATCTGTGAAAAGCGTGAATTTTTGGCCATAGAGATACTGATACTGACTCCGAACACAATTGAGTTTATTTTCCGGAGTTTATAACGCTCTGGGGGAGGCTAAACCGCCTCCAACCACACCAGCGGAAGCCGCTACACATCGACGCTATCGTCGGCCGAGCGACGGAGGAGGATCTTGCAGGGACTCTGCCTCTACTGTGGTCAACCCAGACACATCATTCACCTATATCCCCTACGCCCCCCACGCACCTTGGTGAGCGCTATTATTCCACCTCTTACTAAAATGAAACCGCTAACCACCATAGTTTGTATCTCAACTCCCGCGTGAACTCTGACTCTCTCCGCTCTACTGGATTCTGGCGCGATGTAGAACTTCATTACCGGGGATCTCAGCCATTGGCTGGGGTTGCACCCCTGTAGGACCCAGACCATGTACCAAGCCCGTTCCGTGACAGGGAGGCCTCTAACCCAAGAATACATCCGATTTGAAGTGGGGCCAGGTGGATGTGCAGGTGGGTCAGCTTCATGCCGAACAGCTCCACTTGCTGGTCTTGGAGGGTTCTACGACTGACCTTATTCTGGCTGGTTCAACATAACCCCGTAGTTTCCTGGGAGTCAGGTGAAATTCTGAAGCGGGGATCAATGCTTTAACCAGTTGTTTTCCCAACCTGCCCCTAACCTCCGTCTCCAAGCTTTCCTTAGCCTTTCAGAACCTGGACATCCCGATGATTATGCTATGTTTTCTGACGTCGTCTGTCCCCATGGAGCGTCCCAACTTCCTCCTCATCGACCATGGGATTGTGCCATAGACCTGGTGCCAGGTGAGCCCCTGCCGTGGAGAAAAATCTACCCCCTATCTCGTCCAGAAATTAAGGCCATGGAGGAGTACGTTAATGAAGCCCTTGAGCAAGGCTTCATTCGTCCTTCCACTTCACCCACAGCCTCTATTTTTTTTTCCTAGGTAAGAAGGACGGCGGTCTCCGACCCTGTATTGATTACCGTGCCCTAAACCGGATTACGGTAAAAGTTCCAGGTACCCCCTACCACTTGTCCCTGCTACCCTTGAACGGCTGCGTGGCTCGACTATCTTCTCTAAGCTGGACCTCCGCAGTGCCTACAATCTGATCCGCATCCGGGCTGGTGATGAATGGTAGACCACTGGCCATTACGAATATCTGGTGATGCCATTCGGTTTAACTAATGCCCCCTCAGTCTTCCAGGACTTTATGTATGAGGTCTTCAGGGACATGTTGGACAAGTTTGTTTTGTTTTATATAGAACGATATTCTGATCTTTTCCAGAGACTCTCCAGACACATCTCCCGAGTGCTCCAACGTCTCCGTGAGTGCCGCTTGTTCCTCAAAGCCGAGAAGTGTATCTTCCATCAATCCTCCCTCTCATTCTTAGGGTACATTGAGCTCCAGCATTTCCTAGGATTCGTCAATTTCTACCTTAGATTAATTCGTCTGCTGTTGCCGAGAATGTGCCTTGTCCAAGGCCTCACATAATTTGCCTGCCGGAAAGGTCGAACCCCTGCCCGTTCCCAACCGCCCTTGGTCCCACCTCGGGGTGGACTTTATCACGGATTTGCCACCTTCGGAAGGTAAAACATGTATACTCGTTGTAGTGGACTTTGAAATTTTTCAATTGTTGTTTGATTCCCTTAGAGAAGGTGCCGACGGCGCTAGAAACAGCCAACCACCTATTCCATTGGATTTTCCGCAACTTTGGCCTTCCGGAGGACATCGTCTCCGACCGCGGACCACAATTCATCTCTCGGGTATGGAAGGCCTTTTTGAATTTCCTGGTGGTGGCTGTAAATCTCTCCTCTGGGTACCATCCCCAGTCCAACGGTCATACGGAGAGATGTATTCAGGAGATCGGGCGCTTCCTCTGAACGTACTGCCATAAACGCCAGCACTCTTGGAGTCAATTCCTTGGATGGGCTGAGTATGGTCAGAACTCTCTTTGCCACTCCTCCACTGGTCTGACTCCCTTTCAATGTATCCTTTGTTTTCAATCCCCTCTGTTTCCATGGTCAGGCAACCCCTCGTTTACATTTTACATTAACATTTGCAGCATTTGGCAGACGCGTGTGTCTGTCCATCGACACAAGCTCCAGGCGGACCGGGGGCAATGCTCACACCTTCCCGGCCAGAAGGTTTGGCTCTGTCTGTCCAGTAGGAAACTCGGCCCCAAGTTCATTGGTCCCTTCACGATTCTCCAACAACCCCGGTTACTTATCACCTCAAGCACCAGCACGCTACCGGATCCACCCAGCCTTCCACGTATCCTTGCTTAAACCCTATTTCGAACCTATTTCCACAAAACCAGTGACCCGGGAGGAACAACCTCCACCCCTGATCACAGAAGATGGCTTGGCATACGTGGTTAAGGATCTCCTGGGTTCGAGGCAGTGCTAGGGCCGAATGGAGTACCTGGTCGACTGTGAGGGGTACGGTCCAGAGGAGCGGGCTTGTGGTTCCCTGGGAGGACATTCTAGACTCAGCCCTCTTGGAGGAGTTCCACTGAGCTCACCCCAACTGGCCTTGTCCTAGAGGGTGAGGACACCCCCCGCTCCGCCGTCAGGTTAGGCCCGCTGGAGCAGGTCCTGGAGAGGGGGGGTGATGTAATGACCTAGCAATGTTCCCGTCCCTAGCTCTGTTTCCGCCGCTAGACCCCCCGCTCACCCTCGCCGGGGACCTCCAGCGCAAATCCCGCTCCTCGGCTCTACCCGTGCAGGGCTGTGCTTCCTTTCTGGCCGCTCCTTAGAGCAGCATCTCCTTGATTCTGTTTTCTAAATAAAACACATTTGTTTATTCCGGCATCTGTGTCTGCTTGTAATGTGCATAAATCTTCGCTCTCTTGGATTGTTCGGCACAATCAGACTTCAGAGTAATCCATATGTTTTTCCTCTGATCACAATGAGCAGGACAAGCACTTTCTTATCAGCATCCTGGAGCGCCGCCTCAACCCATGTATGAGCCACACCACTACCTTTGGTAGCTTTCTGTGGGATACTACCACTGAAGACTGATTAACCCAACCTTTTTACCTCTACCCATATTCTGTCCTTTCCTGACAATACACGTCAATTTATTCTAGAGGTTGATGCCTCAGACCTTGGGGTCTGAGGCATCTTCTTCCAGGTGGGTCTCTGATAACCACTTTCACTCCTGTGCCTTTTTCTCTCACCGTTTCTTTCCCGCTGAAAGAGACTGGAAGGGGTTAGATTCTAACTTGGTGATTCTAGATTTTGGTGGTCTGTCCAGACTAGGAATGAAGGTTCTAACCGGTTAGAACCTTCATTCCTAGTCTGGACAGACCACCAAAATTCAGAATACCTCCGCATTGCTTGAACACAAGACAGGCTTGCTGGGGTTATTCTTTGCTTGCCTCTCCTACCTCTTAATGACTGGGAAACCAGGAAATGTAAAATATCCCGAATCCAATCTCATGATGACATGGAGCAACCACCAGACTTTATCCTCCCACACTCTGTCTCCATCTTCTTCCTCAGCCTGAAACTCAAATTCAAGGTTATTCGTGCCTTGGAAGGCCAACCCATCCCTAAGAACTGCCCTCAGGACAAGCTGTTCATACCGGAGGCTCTCAATTTTGGAGTCATCCACTGGTGCCATGACTCCCCGTTCACTCCCTGTTCACATGCCAGCCTGGTACCCCCTGCACCACGGCCATAGTATCTTCATGATGCTGATGAGAGTCCCTTCAGAAGGATATAAAAATTATGTTGCCTTGTGCCCGATCTGTTGTCATGAAAGTTTGGGCCTCCAGAGGCCTCTTCTACTCTCTCCCATTGCCTCACCACCCATGGTCACACATTGCCATAGATTTAGTCACTGGTCTCCCTCCTTCTGACAGTTATACTACTATCCTCACGGTGGTTGACCACTTTCCTAAGATGGGGCACTTTATCCCTCTCCAAAAAGCTTCCTTCTGCCAAGAATACTGCCCAATTGCTCCAACACCATGTCTTCTGCATCCATGGCCTCCCCAGGATATCGTCTCCATCAGAGGCCCCCAGTTCTCCGATTTCTGCTCCCTGCTAGACATCTTACCCAGGCTCTCGTCCGGGTTTTCACGATCATTGATCGACCAAATGGCTTAACCAAGTTCTGGAAACATCCATCTGGATCCTCGCCTCCCAAAATCTGAAGTCTTGGGCTGAGAAGCTGGTCTGGGGAGATAATGCCCATAACAGCTTTCACACAACAACCACTGGGCTGTCCTCTTTTCAGGTTGTTTACAGGTATCAATCTCCTTTTTTCTCCACTAAGGAATTCCAAACTCTCATTCCCACTGCTCTGGCTTCTTTTAAACGCTGCCACAGGTCTTGGAATCTGACCTGGATTACCCTGCCCAAGCATATCTAACGCTTCACACTAACAATCTGTCGTCCGGCACCCAGATACCAAGCTGGCCAGAAAGTCTATCTCTCCACCCAACAACCTGCCACTCAAGGTCAACTGCAAGAAACTCCTCAAGCTTCCCAAGGTATTCCATGTCCACCCCACCCGTTTCTTTGAAGGTGGTGCCTGGAACGCCATGGCAGGGTGTCTTCTGTACGTCAATGACTAGGGAGGGCTATGCTCCTGAGGAGTGTTGCTGGGTTTCCCGCTTGTCACATCCTGGGCCCGGATCTCATCACCTCATTCCACAGAGAACACACTGATCAACCTGGTGGGGAATTTGGGGCCACATGGGAGAGGGGCTACTGCTAGCCCATTACCAAACAGAGTCTCTATTTGGCTTTTCTGTGCTGGAAATCATATTTTCGGCAGTATAAAAGGACCTCCACTCACTTATCCCATTGCCAGACTGTCTGCAGTTCTACTGTGACTCTCCAGCTCCTTCACCCTTCAGCTCTTGCGACTGATTCTGCCCTCTTTCCCTGCTCAACGCTCTGGTTTTGGTTCTCTTCTCTGGCCGTCTGGATACAGTTATTTCCCAGCTCCGATCTCAGGACTCTGCTCTCTTCTTCTTTTCTATTCGGATTCCTCAAGCTCCCTTTTCTGCGCTCTGGTCCCTCCTCTCTGCCTGCTTCACTCCCAAGTCACGGGTCAAGGAGGGGTCAAGGAGAGACATACAGCTTGAATATTGGGACAAGCAATTGCCTCCATCGTATGTGCTTTTATGATTCTTGGTCCCATATAGGTGTTGTCGAAAAGGGAACCAGAGTCCCCATGAAATATTTACCGACTTTCACATTAATGGGCAATTTACATGAGCACATTCCAACACAAAAGATGAAAAAATCCAAAAGATGAGACTTTTGCTGAATCTCAATAAAAATTTATTGATTCACCAATTTTAATATAACTAACCTTACCTGGTACTATTTTCTAATCCTTTAAATTTAATATTTACAGGGTAAAAATGATCTTACTTTAGTATCTCCAGTACACAGTGTGGATTCTCCAGTCCAGCACAGAGCAGTTTCACTCCTGAATCCAGGTTATAATTGCATCTGAGGTCCAGTTCTTTCAGACTAGAAGATTTTGAGCTGAGAATTGAGGACAGAATTGTACAGCTTTCATCTGTGAGATTACACCAACGTAGTCTGGGAGAGAAATGATCATAGAGTTCAAGCACAGTAATAAATAAACAAACAAAAATAAATTACAGTAAACAGACTAAAGTAATTGCTGCATATTATGACAGTGATAAATAGACAAAACACAAAAGACTCACTCTGCTTTTCTTGACATTTTTATGACTGGCAGCAGCTTATGAAGACATTCATCTGATAACTTGTATTTCTTCAAAATAAACTCCTCAGTATTCTCTTCTGAGTTCAGCAACACAAACACCAGAGCTGACCACTGAGCAGGAGAGAGACTGACTCCACTGAGACACCAGGACTCACCACTGTTCAGGTAATGTTGTACTTCCTGTACTAGAGAATGATCATTCAGTTCATTCAGACAGTGGAACAGATTGATGGATTTCTCTGGAGATGGATTCTCTCTGATCTTCTCCTTGATGTACTCGACTATTTCCTGTTTGTTGTGAGAGCTACTTCCTGTCTGGAGGCAGTAGGTCTCGTAAGAGAGTCTGATTGGACTCCAGTGAGAGACCCAGAAGGAAACGGAGGAACAGATCCAGGTGTCCATTCTCACTCTGTAAGGCCTTGTCCACTGCACTCCTCAGGAAATCAGACATGTTTAATTTGGTGAAAAGATCTGACAGATCAGTGGTTTGTTGTTCTTTTACATTTTTGTTGATGAAGGAGAGAAATGTGTATAAAGCAGCCAGAAACTCCTGAACACTCAGATGTAACAAAGCTGAACACCTTCCCCAGGTGAAGTCCAAACTCCTCTCTGAAGATCTGAGTACACACTCCTGAGTACACTGACTGCTTCTCTGACATCAATGCCACACTCTCTCAGGTCTTCCTCATAGAAGATCAGGTTTCCTCTCTCCAGCTGTTGGAAAGCCAGTTTTCCCAGTGCCAGGATACTCTCTCTGGTCTGCTGAGGATCAGGCTCACATTTCTGATGGTACTTTTGGTCCTTGTGTTTGATCTGAAAGATCAGGAAGTGTGTGAACATTTGAGTCAGAGTCTTGGGGATCTCTCCACTCTCTGCTTCACCCAACATTCTCTCTAGAACAGTGGCTGAGATCCAGCAGAAGACTGGGATGTGACACATGATGTAGAGACTTCTTGAAGACTTCATGTGTGAGATGATTTTATTGGCCAGGAGTTTCTGATCACTGATCTTCTTCCTGAAGTACTCCTCTTTCTGAGGATCACTGAACCCTCGTACCTCTGTTACCTGGTCTACACACTCAGGAGGGATCTGATTGGCTGCTCCTGGACGAGAGGTGATCCAGAGGAGAGCAGAGGGAAGCAGGTTCCCCTTGATGAGGTTCGTCAGCAGCAACATCCACTGAGGCCGACTCTGTCACATCACACAATACTCTCATTGTTCTGGAAGTTTAGAGGAAGTCGACACTCATCCAGACCATCAAAGATCAACACCACTTTATTCCTCTCACAGTCTATTAATCCTAATTCTTTTATTTCTGGGAAAAAGTGATGAAGAAGCTCCATCAGACTGAGATGTTTCTGCTTCATCAGATTCAGCTCTCTAAAGGGAAGTGGAAACATGAAGGTGACGTCCTGATTTACTTTTCCTTCAGCCCAGTCCAGAATGAACTTCTGCACAGAGACTGTTTTTCCAATTCCAGCAACTCCTTTAGTCAGCACACTTCTGATGGACGTGTCTTTAAAGAGATCATTACATTTGATGGGTGTCTCCTGTGTTGCTGGTCTCCTGGACACTGTCTCAATCTGTCTCACCTCATGTTCATTATTGATGTCTCCACTCCAACCCTCTGTGATGTAGAGCTCTGTGTAGATCTCATTCAGAAGTGCTGAACTTCCATGCTGTGAGATTCCTTCAGTAATTCTGTTACATTTCTCTCTCAGTTTGGATTTGAGGTTTTTTTGCTGGTACACAGAGACGAGTTCTGATAAAAAGAAGAATAAAATGTAAACTCTCTGATCATCTCTGTGATCTACTGATATCTTCATAGCTGTATATCATATGGAATGTCAGTACTGATGTGTTATTATATTGTGTTGATAAAAGCACATCATTATGATGAGATGTGTTTAATAAATGTACAGCAGTTTCCTTCCTCTGAAGATAAAGTGATGTTAGAACCCCATGAGCTCTTACTGTTCTGCAGTGTGTTAGCGAGATCTGTGTGCTTCATGTTCTTCAGGAAGTGCAGTGTGATCTTCATCACTCCCTCTCTGACACTGCTCTGATCCTCCTCATCCTCCACCTCCCTCTCAGAGCATGCTGGGTAATCTGGACTCAGGAGCTTCTTATATCTCTTCAGTTCATTCTGGAACAGAGTGATGACTTTCTGCTCCAGATCCTGATCCGAAAAAGAAAATTTTTATTCATAAGGTTAATTTCTAACCACACGATAAAATAATACAGTTTTGTTTGATTTCTTCATATTTAGATGCTGCAAACTGTAATTGATCATCAATTGATCAAGGAGATTTGTAGCAACTTTTAAAAAATTCAAGAATGAATCCACTAGACTACAATATTTAAATACTATGCTCACACATTCATTGTTTCAGATTACATACACCTCCCACCATAGTACATGTTAAATTTCTTTATAATGTTGGTCCATCTAGCTAAGGTCAGCTGGGGATTTAATTAAAGTCATGTTGTGTGAATTATACTAGGTCTATTTATTTAAAAATAAACTAAACAAAACAAAGAAAAAACAATAAGGGTTAGTTAAAGACAGTAATATATAGTCTGGCTGGTAAGAAAAAAATTTAGTGAGGAAGTCTAAGCCAATCTGTTGTCCAAGTACTTCACGGTACAGGTAGGTGGCAAAGCATCTTTGGGTGCTTTTTTGTTGTGCTGTGTTGGGCAAACAATGACAAATCAGGGAAAATGGCTATGAATGACAGGACATCAAAAATGTTAATAAAAAAGGGAGAACTTTAACACCACTGGACAACCTCAGTGTCAGTCAGGCATGTATAGTTTCTGCAGATGTTTCAGTTGGAAACTTCCATTATTTTCAGACAAGAAAAGGCAAGTTTGGTGTTCGGTGGTAGATCATTCTCAGATTGTTGGTGAGACATATTTCCAATTTTGAGAACCAGGTCATGACATGAGAAATTTAAACTGACCAAATAACATCATGCTTGCTGTGGGTTAGGCATTTGGTGACCACAGATGCTCCAGATTTTGATGGTCAGTCTAGACATGGAAAGGAATTTTGGACACATACAGCCAGTGATGCCACTTCCCAAGGGCAAAAATGACCACCAAGACCACTGACTGAAGGCCAGCCACATGAAGGTAAGTTGCTGAAAGGAAGCTGCAGTGGAGCTATAGCCTATAGCCTCTGATGAAGAACAA
>JACRUU010000002.1:5235203-5306114 GCA_030449085.1 Kryptopterus vitreolus | reverse complement strand
AATATAGAATTATTAATAGTTTTATGCAAAGCCTTTGCAGAAGTCTCATGTCTGGAACCAATAGAAATCTAAACACTGAGTGTTTAAAGACTATGCCTATCTATAGTTATTTATGTTTATCAGATTTTCTTCTTTCAGTTTTGTTTTCAGTAATTAAAGTTGGATTGAAGTCATGTGACTGAAAATAAAGAACTCACAGATAAATAATAGTGTTTCATTTACTTGATTTAAGAAGCTTTTGGGTTGCTTTTGCATTATTTTAATAATCATCCATACTGTGAAGCGCTATCTAATCATTTGTACAGCATTTTAAAGTAAAGTCTGATAAATAATGTAGTATATTCTGGATCACATATGTTCTTTCTCTCTCTCTACATTATTCACTTCTAATAATCAGTTTAAAACAGTTTGTAATTTATATTATTTATGTGTTATTTTTGTTTACTAAAATTTTGAGTAGGGCAAAAAGAACAGAATCGCATCAATTAAGTTCAAAAGCAAAATCACGAAACATGTCTCTGTCCAAATACTTATGGACCAGAACTTTGTATCAACATCATTAGGAAATAAACTGAAAAATAATAAACTCTTTAAATATCTGTACTCTGCTACATTTATAAGTATTGCACAACTTATTATATAACTTATCATTTAAATGTATATTAAATGTATATACACAATAAAGTTACAATAAGGATTAATGTTTAAAAAGAAAAGTAAAATATGTTTTGTTGTTTATCTTATATAAAGGTAGATTCTTATATTCATAGAACCAAAGCGAATTCTAACTTCATTATTTTCTTAGTTTCAGGTTACTGTTTGTGTTGTTTAAAAAATACACTCTGTTTATACAAATACACACAAACCTGGTACAGTGTTAGATTCGCGTGTTATATTCAGTAGAACCAAAGCGAATTGACTAACTTCATTGATTTTCTTGCGAGTTTCAGGTCACGTTCTTGTTTCTGTCCCTGACGGGCCGATGTCACATGACCGAGTAGACCATTCGGCAACGCGATAGCCAAACATTCAACTCCCCCCACCCTACCGAGTTATTTGAGGTATCACACGACCGTTTGACGTTCGTTTTTTCGCCCATTTGCGATAATGGTGGGGGCGGGGCTTAACGTGACCCACGCTGAGCCGGGTCCGTAGACACCTCACACGTCCCGATCCGTTAGTTTTTACAACCTGGCCGTTTGTGACCCCTACACCAAGGGCCCCCATTGAGAGGTGGGGTAATAGCATTTGCCATAATGCATTCGGGCCCATTGGTCTGTTTCCAATGATGTATGGCATGGCCGGGGTATTCAGGCATTATCCAATCACATTCACTGTGTGTCTGAAAGTCCCATTCACTTGAATGGGGCAATTATTTGCCCTTACCCATAATCCCCTGGGGCGTTTTCGAGACGCGGGGTGTGTTTCGACACATCAGGCTGCCACCCCGGTCGAGAGGATATGTCATACTGGCGTGTCGGTCGAACCCGTGGCGAACAGCGGAGCGTCAAAATATGTCCGCAGAATTTCCCAGAATTCCTTGCGGTGTCTGGGGTTCGAGTGGTAGTGGTATACGGGCGCGACCCACTCTGTACCACATACGAGGTGACATGTCATACGTGCGTGTCGGGCGAACACAGGCTGTGCGGCGCAGCGTCAAACATCTCCCATAGAAAATGAATAGGGGCCCCGGAATGGCCCCGGAATGGCCCCGATTTCCCAGAATCCCGAGCGGGTCTGGGGTTCGAGAGGCATACGATCGCGATCCACTCCGGAACCCCTACAAGTGGATTGACCCATTTGCATGTCGGACGTTTCGGGCCGAGCTACGGGGCATGAAAACTCCGCCCACTTATTTTCTATGGGACAAAATTTTTCGGCCCCGCCATGTGTGTGTGTGTGTGTGTGTGTGTGTGTGTGTGTATGTGGTTGTGTGTGATGTGTGTGTTTGTATTTGTGTGTGTGTGTATGTGCATGTGTGTGTGGTGTTGTGTGTGTGTGTGTGTGTGTGTGTTTATGTGTGTGTGTGTGTGTGTTATGTGTGTGTGTGTGTGTGTGTGTATGTGTGTGTGTGTGTATGTGTGTGTGTGTGTATGTGTGTGTGTGTGTGTGTGTGTTGTGTGTGTGTGTGTGTGTGTATAAGTGTGTGTGTGTGTGTGTGTGTGTGTATGTGTGTGTGTGTGTAGTTTGTGTTTGTGTGTGTGTGTGTGTGTGTATGTGTTGTGAGTGTGTGTGTGTGTGTGTGTGTGTGTGTGTAAATAGAGGGTAAATCAGTAACTCACTGTATTTTCTCCAGGTTAGATTGTGGATCCTTCATTAGATCAGAGAGAAGTTTTACTCCTGATTCTCCAGGTTTATTCCAGTACACATGCAGTTCTCTCAGGTGTGATGAGGGATTTATCTCGATGAAAGCTCAAAACAGAGCTGAGACCAAAGCAGCAAAACCTACACCTGTAATACTGCAGCCAACCACCCTACACACACACACACACACACACACACACACACACACACACACACACACACACACACACACACACACAATGCTTAAACCCATGCAAATTGTCATCTATTGTAAAACAGCCATATGACCGGAATGCAGGATTTACAGTGTGTAAATGATGATCTAAACAATGGGTCTCAAACTCTGGGCCTGGGGGCCAATTGCGACCTGCAAGACAATATTTTCATATAGGACGATATGAAAGTTTAATGTTAGTGTGGCCGGCGTGTTTTATATGAATGCCACTTTACTGCATTGTGTGTGGAAGGTTCCTTTTTTGTACAACCTGGAGCTGAAAGAATCAATCATATTGGAATTCAATTAAATTTTATTTATATATAGCTTTTCACAATGTGCATTGTCGCAAAGCAGCTTTACAGAATGGGATATTGATGATATGTGTATTTGTCCCTGATGATCAAGCCTGGGCTGACTGTGACAAGGAATAACTCCCTCCTCCGTGGGCGGGGCATCGGTCGGATTTGCTACAAGCAGAGAAACTATGGAGGCGTGCGTGTAACATCACATAGCCGTCGTAGAATTATTACTTTCTTACTGTGTTCGTAATGTGCATGTTTGACTTCGAGCTGGATGAAGGTAATGTTACCTGCGTTGGATATGGCGTCATGTGGATTGTGTTTTGAAATGCGCTGATTTGTTTTGTAAGTTGATGCCGATATGATCACCACTATCCATGCAGATGATTTGTTATCATGACGAATCTGCAAATGAATAACTAACACAGATGTTCCGTTGATGATGTCACTGAGGGGAGTGGACCTCCGATGGGTTCCCACCCCCCATTCAGCCACCCTCCTGTTAATATAATAAGCCAGTTCCCACCCCCCATTCAGGTGGGTCCCCTTCAGGGTTACCCTCCTGGATTCATCCGGTTTCCCCCCTTCATCAGGGTTACCCTTGGAAAATTGTCCCTGTGGTTATGATAATCATGGTGTAAAGCCCATAATGCCATAGACGCCTGAGTGCCCGAGGGAAGATCACCGATAAAGACCCGGTAGAAAATCGGATGAAAATGATGATGATGATGATGACATTGTGTTGGCGAGGACGTACAAAAATTAAGCCAGTAAATAATGCTTCCATGGGTGCAAACCATTGTTTGTTTATAATGAATAAGTAATGGTTCCCATTGTCCAAGCAGACAGCTCACTATCCCGTGTGCTTTCTACCGTCTACAAATGTCATGATGATCATGTCATCATGAAAGCCGTAATGGAATCACTTATTTGTGCAAAAAGTTTTTATCCTCCTTGAACTTCAATAAATCCAAGTACAGGTCCAGACTTACTGTTGATCATCTTCAAGCCATTATGAGGCTCTCAACTGTTTCCTCCTAATATTGCTCAGCTTTGTAAGAGGAAATGCTGCCAGGTCTCAAGCAGCAAGAAGTAGGCAAGAGAAGCCATGTTCAGAAGAACGATTCATGTTCTTCAATGCAATCCATTCATGTTCAGGACACTTCATGTTCAGAAGAACCCATTGAAGTTAAAGAACTGTTAGTAATGACGTTTGGGAAGATTATATTTTTTTAACAAAGCTTTTTTTCTTGATGTGTAATGTGAGTTTGAGACCCCTGATCTGACCTCAGTATCTCCAGTGTACAGTGTGGATTCTCCAGTCCAGCGGAGATCAGCGTCACTCCTGAATCCTGCAGTTTATTCTCACTCAGGTCCAGGTCTTTCAGTCTGGAGGACTTTGTAAGGAGAACTGAGGACAGAACTCTACAACTTTCCTCTGTCAGCATACATTGAGAAAGACTGGAAGATAAATGATGATATTTCAGGTTAGATTTTGAAACATTATTGTTACTCTGCAGATTACAATTACAGTGCCAGTGAACTGCAATTAATATCTTTTCAACTCCAACAACAATACAGAGAAAACAACACAGTAAACAAACTTAGTACTTTAAAACAATGGTTTGTGTTATGTTTGTGCTATCATAACATGTAAAATATGTGCTAATAAACAATAGCCACATGTGGCGGTCACCTCTTCACTTTGCTTCTTTTATTTATTCTGAACATTAAAACCAGCAACCACTAAGGCAGTGGTGACACCTAAAGGCACTATTGGGGAATTGCAGCATCACATACATAACATCTCATTCATTCATTCATCTTCTACCGCTTTATCCGATCTTCCCTCGGGTCACGGGGAGTCTGTGCCTATCTCAGGCGTCTATGGGCATTAAGGCAGGATACACCCATGGATGGAATGCCAACCCCCATCACACACACCACATGGATGGCACATGCACACACACACACACACACACACACACACACACACATTCACACACTAGGGACAATTTTCCAAGGTGCCAATCAACCTACCGTGCATGTTTTTGGACCGGGGGAGGAAACCGGAGAACCCGGAGAAAAACCCCCTGAGACACGGGGAGAACATGCACAAACTCCACACACACATGGCCGAGACGGGAATCGAACCCGGACCCTGGTGGTGTGAGGCGAACGTGCTAACCACTAATCCACCGTGCCCCCTACATAACATCTCCTCCCCACTTAAACAAGGAACAGCCACAAAAACATTTGCAACACCACAAAACCACTAATCTAGAGGTAGAGGGTAGACTGCATCTTGCCTCGAGCCAGTTTGGGGATTATTCTGCCCCATGTCGGAAACAGGCTCACTAACATAACTAATTGCAGTTTCCATAATTCTATAATGTCAGACGGTTGGGTGGTTTAATCACTTTTGCTGGATAACATCTGACTCGTGATGCTCGAATGTCAAGTTTGCCATGTTGTGTCTGACTCTTCTGATACATTACTGGTTTCTTCATCATGTTCCCTTGTTGGTTGTTTAGAAGAAGTGGTATTTGCAGACAGATTCTTGTTATCAGGTAATTCTGCCAACTGAGTTTCAGCTGTTTGGTTTGGAATTGACAACATTTGATCAGCATGATGCCTCCATTCCTCAGAAGCACTTACATTCACAGTATAAGATACTGGTCCGCTTTGGGCTGTTACCACTCCTGATAGCCATCTCTCTCTCCCCCGGTAATCACAAGCCAGCAGAGCTTTACCAACTTCAAATTGTCTAGGCTTCGAACGACCAGCTCGGTCGAGAACCTGCGATGTCAGTGAGAGTTGGACAGTAGCTGACACACTAGGTTTCAAGGCATCAAGATGAGTGCACAACTGGTGTCCCAAAAACAAGAGGTAAGGTAACTCTTTTAGTTGTTTTATGAGGAGTGTTTTAGTGACTAAATAAACCTCTCAGCCTGCCTGTTAGAGGCTGGATGATATGGAGCAGAACAAATGTGTTTCACATTGTTGGCCTTAAGGAAATTTACAAACTCCTGAGAGACAAATGATGGTCCATTGTAACACACAATGTCTGAAAAGGTTCCTCAAAACTTCAATAGTTTTCTCTGACGTTGTTGATGTCATTAACCACCCCACAGGCCACTTTGAATGGGCATCAACCACGACTAGGTACATGTGACCCTCACACGGCCCAGTAATATCCACATGGATGCACTCCCATGGCCTTCTTGGCCACTCCCAATGGTGTAGGGGTGCTTGTGATGGAATTTTCTATATTCGTCGACAAGACAAAAACCCGGCCGCCACAGTGCAACTACGAGCATTGGCTTTCATTCGGACAATTCCTGGGTGGCCAATGTGCAGTTATTCCAGCACACTTTTCCTGCAATTTCTGAGGAACAACCACTCTCATACCTCTCATTAAGCACTCATACTAGACAGGCAGTTCATTGCACTTGGAAATGAAAGGTGATAGTTCAGTATTATCAGACATGTGAATGGACTTGAGTCTCTTTCAGAAGCATTTTCGACAACCTGCAGAGATATGGTCGCTCATAGTTTCACGTTTAATGTCTGTAGCACTGATAGGAAGTATCTCCACCTGTTCAAGGTAGAACAGCTCTAGAGAATTCTTCTCTTTGTGTTCCACTTGTAGAGGAAGATGGGAAAGATCATCAGCATTTACGTGATGTTCCGCTCTTTTTTACTCAATGGTGTAGCTGTGTGCAGACAAAAGTAACGCCCACCTTTGCATACATTCTGCCACCATAGATGGAATTCCTTTTTGAGGTCCAAAAATTGTTGTGAGGGTTCGATGATCTGTGAAAAGCGTGAATTTTTGGCCATAGAGATACTGATACTGACTCCGAACACAATTGAGTTTATTTTCCGGAGTTTATAACGCTCTGGGGGAGGCTAAACCGCCTCCAACCACACCAGCGGAAGCCGCTACACATCGACGCTATCGTCGGCCGAGCGACGGAGGAGGATCTTGCAGGGACTCTGCCTCTACTGTGGTCAACCCAGACACATCATTCACCTATATCCCCTACGCCCCCCACGCACCTTGGTGAGCGCTATTATTCCACCTCTTACTAAAATGAAACCGCTAACCACCATAGTTTGTATCTCAACTCCCACGTGAACTCTGACTCTCTCCGCTCTACTGGATTCTGGCGCGATGTAGAACTTCATTACCGGGGATCTCAGCCATTGGCTGGGGTTGCACCCCTGTAGGACCCAGACCATGTACCAAGCCCGTTCCGTGACAGGGAGGCCTCTAACCCAAGAATACATCCGATTTGAAGTGGGGCCGGTGGATGTGCAGGTGGGTCAGCTTCATGCCGAACAGCTCCACTTGCTGGTCTTGGAGGGTTCTACGACTGACCTTATTCTGGCTGGTTCAACATAACCCCGTAGTTTCCTGGGAGTCAGGTGAAATTCTGAAGCGGGGATCAATGCTTTAACCAGTGTTTTCCCAACCTGCCCCTAACCTCCGTCTCCAAGCTTTCCTTAGCCTTTCAGAACCTGGACATCCCGATGATTATGCTATGTTTTCTGACGTCGTCTGTCCCCATGGAGCGTCCCAACTTCCTCCTCATCGACCATGGGATTGTGCCATAGACCTGGTGCCAGGTGAGCCCCTGCCGTGGAGAAAAATCTACCCCCTATCTCGTCCAGAAATTAAGGCCATGGAGGAGTACGTTAATGAAGCCCTTGAGCAAGGCTTCATTCGTCCTTCCACTTCACCCACAGCCTCTATTTTTTTTTCCTAGGTAAGAAGGACGGCGGTCTCCGACCCTGTATTGATTACCGTGCCCTAAACCGGATTACGGTAAAAGTTCCAGGTACCCCCTACCACTTGTCCCTGCTACCCTTGAACGGCTGCGTGGCTCGACTATCTTCTCTAAGCTGGACCTCCGCAGTGCCTACAATCTGATCCGCATCCGGGCTGGTGATGAATGGTAGACCACTGGCCATTACGAATATCTGGTGATGCCATTCGGTTTAACTAATGCCCCCTCAGTCTTCCAGGACTTTATGTATGAGGTCTTCAGGGACATGTTGGACAAGTTTGTTTTGTTTTATATAAACGATATTCTGATCTTTTCCAGAGACTCTCCAGACACATCTCCCGAGTGCTCCAACGTCTCCGTGAGTGCCGCTTGTTCCTCAAAGCCGAGAAGTGTATCTTCCATCAATCCTCCCTCTCATTCTTAGGGTACATTGAGCTCCAGCATTTCCTAGGATTCGTCAATTTTTACCTTAGATTAATTCGTCTGCTGTTGCCGAGAATGTGCCTTGTCCAAGGCCTCACATAATTTGCCTGCCGGAAAGGCTCGAACCCCTGCCCGTTCCCAACCGCCCTTGGTCCCACCTCGGGGTGGACTTTATCACGGATTTGCCACCTTCGGAAGGTAAAACATGTATACTCGTTGTAGTGGACTTTGAAATTTTTTCAATTGTTGTTTGATTCCCTTAGAGAAGGTGCCGACGGCGCTAGAAACAGCCAACCACCTATTCCATTGGATTTTCCGCAACTTTGGCCTTCCGGAGGACATCGTCTCCGACCGCGGACCACAATTCATCTCTCGGGTATGGAAGGCCTTTTTGAATTTCCTGGTGGTGGCTGTAAATCTCTCCTCTGGGTACCATCCCCAGTCCAACGGTCATACGGAGAGATGTATTCAGGAGATCGGGCGCTTCCTCTGAACGTACTGCCATAAACGCCAGCACTCTTGGAGTCAATTCCTTGGATGGGCTGAGTATGGTCAGAACTCTCTTTGCCACTCCTCCACTGGTCTGACTCCCTTTCAATGTATCCTTTGTTTTCAATCCCCTCTGTTTCCATGGTCAGGCAACCCCTCATTTACATTTTACATTTACATTTGCAGCATTTGGCAGACGCGTGTGTCTGTCCATCGACACAAGCTCCAGGCGGACCGGGGGCAATGCTCACACCTTCCCGGCCAGAAGGTTTGGCTCTGTCTGTCCAGTAGGAAACTCGGCCCCAAGTTCATTGGTCCCTTCACGATTCTCCAACAACCCCGGTTACTTATCACCTCAAGCACCAGCACGCTACCGGATCCACCCAGCCTTCCACGTATTCCTTGCTTAAACCCTATTTCGAACCTATTTCCACAAAACCAGTGACCCGGGAGGAACAACCTCCACCCCTGATCACAGAAGATGGCTTGGCATACGTGGTTAAGGATCTCCTGGGTTCGAGGCAGTGCTAGGGCCGAATGGAGTACCTGGTCGACTGTGAGGGGTACGGTCCAGAGGAGCGGGCTTGGTGTTCCCTGGGAGGACATTCTAGACTCAGCCCTCTTGGAGGAGTTCCACTGAGCTCACCCCAACTGGCCTTGTCCTAGAGGGTGAGGACACCCCCCGCTCCGCCGTCAGGTTAGGCCCGCTGGAGCAGGTCCTGGAGAGGGGGGGTGATGTAATGACCTAGCAATGTTCCCGTCCCTAGCTCTGTTTCCGCCGCTAGACCCCCCGCTCACCCTCGCCGGGGACCTCCAGCGCAAATCCCGCTCCTCGGCTCTACCCGTGCAGGGCTGTGCTTCCTTTCTGGCCGCTCCTTAGAGCAGCATCTCCTTGATTCTGTTTTCTAAATAAAACACATTTGTTTATTCCGGCATCTGTGTCTGCTTGTAATGTGCATAAATCTTTCGCTCTCTTGGATTGTTCGGCACAATCAGACTTCAGAAGTAATCCATATGTTTTTCCTCTGATCACAACTGAGCAGGACAAGCACTTTCTTATCAGCATCCTGGAGCGCCGCCTCAACCCATGTATGAGCCTAACCACTACCTTTGGTAGCTTTCTGTGGGATACTACCACTGAAGACTGATTAACCCAACCTTTTTACCTCTACCCATATTCTGTCCTTTCCTGACAATACACGTCAATTTATTCTAGAGGTTGATGCCTCAGACCTTGGGGTCTGAGGCATCTTCTTCCAGGTGGGTCTCTGATAACCACTTTCACTCCTGTGCCTTTTTCTCTCACCGTTTCTTTCCCGCTGAAAGGGACTGGAAGGGGTTAGATTCTAACTTGGTGATTCTAGATTTTGGTGGTCTGTCCAGACTAGGAATGAAGGTTCTAACCGTTAGAACCTTCATTCCTAGTCTGGACAGACCACCAAAATTCAGAATACCTCCGCATTGCTTGAACACAAGACAGGCTTGCTGGGGTTATTCTTTGCTTGCCTCTCCTACCTCTTAATGACTGGGAAACCAGGAAATGTAAAATATCCCGAATCCAATCTCATGATGACATGGAGCAACCACCAGACTTTATCCTCCCACACTCTGTCTCCATCTTCTTCCTCAGCCTGAAACTCAAATTCAAGGTTATTCGTGCCTTGGAAGGCCAACCCATCCCTAAGAACTGCCCTCAGGACAAGCTGTTCATACCGGAGGCTCTCAATTTTGGAGTCATCCACTGGTGCCATGACTCCCCGTTCACTCCCTGTTCACATGCCAGCCTGGTACCCCCTGCACCACGGCCATAGTATCTTCATGATGCTGATGAGAGTTCCTTCAGAAGGATATAAAAATTATGTTGCCTTGTGCCCGATCTGTTGTCATGAAAGTTCGGGCCTCCAGAGGCCTCTTCCACTCTCTCCCATTGCCTCACCACCCATGGTCACACATTGCTATAGATTTAGTCACTGGTCTCCCTCCCTCTGACAGTTATACTACTATCCTCACGGTGGTTGACCACTTTCCTAAGATGGGGCACTTTATCCCTCTCCAAAAAGCTTCCTTCTGCCAACAATACTGCCCAATTGCTCCAACACCATGTCTTCTGCATCCATGGCCTCCCCAGGATATCGTCTCCATCAGAGGCCCCCAGTTCTCCGATTTCTGCTCCCTGCTAGACATCTTACCCAGGCTCTCGTCCGGGTTTTCACGATCATTGATCGACCAAATGGCTTAACCAAGTTCTGGAAACATCCATCTGGATCCTCGCCTCCCAAAATCTGAAGTCTTGGGCTGAGAAGCTGGTCTGGGGAGATAATGCCCATAACAGCTTTCACACAACAACCACTGGGCTGTCCTCTTTTCAGGTTGTTTACAGGTATCAATCTCCTTTTTTCTCCACTAAGGAATTCCAAACTCTCATTCCCACTGCTCTGGCTTCTTTTAAACGCTGCCACAGGTCTTGGAATCTGACCTGGATTACCCTGCCCAAGCATATCTAACGCTTCACACTCACTAACAATCAGTGTCGTCCGGCACCCAGATACCAAGCTGGCCAGAAAGTCTAGCTCTCCACCCACAACCTGCCACTCAAGGTCAACTGCAAGAAACTCCTCAAGCTTCCCAAGGTATTCCATGTCCACCCCACCCGTTTCTTTGAAGGTGGTGCTGAACGCCATGGCGGGTGTCTTCTCTACGTCAATGACTAGGAGGGCTATGCTCCTGAGGAGTGTTGCTGGTTTCCCGCTTGTCACATCCTGGGCCCGGATCTCATCACCTCATTCCACAGAGAACACACTGATCAACCTGGTGGGGAATTTGGGGCCACCTGGGAGGGGGCTACTGCTAGCCCATTACCAAACAGAGTCTCTATTTGGCTCCAGTGCTGGAAATCATATTTTCGGCAGTATAAAAGGACCTCCTACTCACTTATCCCATTGCCAGACTGTCTGCAGTTCTACTGTGACTCTCCAGCTCCTTCACCCTTCAGCTCTTGCGACTGATTCTGCCCTCTTTCCCTGCTCAACGCTCTGGTTTTGGTTCTCTTCTCTGGCCGTCTGGATACAGTTATTTCCCAGCTCCGATCTCAGGACTCTGCTCTCTTCTTCTTTTCTATTCGGATTCCTCAAGCTCCCTTTTCTGCTCTCTGGTCCCTCCTCTCTGCCTGCTTCACTCCCAAGTCACGGGTCAAGGAGGGGTCAAGGAGAGACATACAGCTTGAATATTGGGACAAGCAATTGCCTCCATCGTATGTGCTTTTATGATTCTTGGTCCCACATAGGTGTTGTCAAAAGGGAACCAGAGTCCCCATGAAATATTTACCGACTTTCACATTAATGGGCAATTTACATGAGCACATTCCAACACAAAAGATGAAAAAATCCAAAAGATGAGACTTTTGCTGAATCTCAATACAAATTTATTGATTCACCAATTTTAATATAACTAACCTTACCTGGTACTATTTTATAATCCTTTAAATTTAATATTTACAGGGTAAAAATGATCTTACTTTAGTATCTCCAGTACACAGTGTGGATTCTCCAGTCCAGCACAGAGCAGTTTCACTCCTGAATCCAGGTTATAATTGCATCTGAGGTCCAGTTCTTTCAGACTAGAAGATTTTGAGCTGAGAATTGAGGACAGAATTGTACAGCTTTCATCTGTGAGATTACACCAACGTAGTCTGGGAGAGAAATGATCATAGAGTTCAAGCACAGTAATAAATAAACAAACAAAAATAAATTACAGTAAACAGACTAAAGTAATTGCTGCATATTATGACAGTGATAAATAGACAAAACACAAAAGACTCACTCTGCTTTTCTTGACATTTTTATGACTGGCAGCAGCTTATGAAGACATTCATCTGATAACTTGTATTTCTTCAAAATAAACTCCTCAGTATTCTCTTCTGAGTTCAGCAACACAAACACCAGAGCTGACCACTGAGCAGGAGAGAGACTGACTCCACTGAGACACCAGGACTCACCACTGTTCAGGTAACGTTGTACTTCCTGTACTAGAGAATGATCATTCAGTTCATTCAGACAGTGGAACAGATTGATGGATTTCTCTGGAGATGGATTCTCTTTGATCTTCTCCTTGATGTACTTCGACTATTTCCTGTTTGTTGTGAGAGCTAAACTGTAATTCCTGTTTCTGGAGGCAGTAGGTCTCGTAAGAGAGTCTGATTGGACTCCAGTGAGAGACCCAGAAGGAAACGGAGGAACAGATCCAGGTGTCCATTCTCACTCTGTAAGGCCTTGTTCCACTGCACTCCTCAGGAAATCAGACATGTTTAATTTGGTGAAAAGATCTGACAGATCAGTGGTTTGTTGTTCTTTTACATTTTTGTTGATGAAGGAGAGAAATGTGTATAAAGCAGCCAGAAACTCCTGAACACTCAGATGTACAAAGCTGAACACCTTCCCCAGGTGAAGCCCAAACTCCTCTCTGAAGATCTGAGTACACACTCCTGAGTACACTGACAGCTTCTCTGACATCAATGCCACACTCTCTCAGGTCTTCCTCATAGAAGATCAGGTTTCCTCTCTCCAGCTGTTGGAAAGCCAGTTTTCCCAGTGCCAGGATACTCTCTCTGGTCTGCTGAGGATCAGGCTCACATTTCTGATGGTACTTTTGGTCCTTGTGTTTGATCTGAAAGATCAGGAAGTGTGTGAACATTTGAGTCAGAGTCTTTGGGGATCTCTCCACTCTCTGCTTCACCCAACATTCTCTCTAGAACAGTGGCTGAGATCCAGCAGAAGACTGGGATGTGACACATGATGTAGAGACTTCTTGAAGACTTCATGTGTGAGATGATTTTATTGGCCAAGTTTCTGATCACTGATCTTCTTCCTGAAGTACTCCTCTTTCTGAGGATCACTGAACCCTCGTACCTCTGTTACCTGGTCTACACACTCAGGAGGGATCTGATTGGCTGCTCCTGGTCGAGAGGTGATCCAGAGGAGAGCAGAGGGAAGCAGGTTCCCCTTGATGAGGTTTCGTCAGCAGCACATCCACTGAGGCCGACTCTGTCACATCACACAATCTCTCATTGTTCTGGAAATTTAGAGGAAGTCGACACTCATCCAGACCATCAAAGATCAACACCACTTTATTCCTCTCACAGTCTATTAATCCTAATTCTTTTATTTCTGGGAAAAAGTGATGAAGAAGCTCCATCAGACTGAGATGTTTCTGCTTCATCAGATTCAGCTCTCTAAAGGGAAGTGGAAACATGAAGGTGACGTCCTGATTTACTTTTCCTTCAGCCCAGTCCAGAATGAACTTCTGCACAGAGACTGTTTTTCCAATTCCAGCAACTCCTTTAGTCAGCACACTTCTGATGGACGTGTCTTTAAAGAGATCATTACATTTGATGGGTGTCTCCTGTGTTGCTGGTCTCCTGGACACTGTCTCAATCTGTCTCACCTCATGTTCATTATTGATGTCTCCACTCCAACCCTCTGTGATGTAGAGCTCTGTGTAGATCTCATTCAGAAGTGCTGAACTTCCATGCTGTGAGATTCCTTCAGTAATTCTGTTACATTTCTCTCTCAGTTTGGATTTGAGGTTTTTTTGCTGGTACACAGAGACGAGTTCTGATAAAAAGAAGAATAAAATGTAAACTCTCTGATCATCTCTGTGATCTACTGATATCTTCATAGCTGTATATCATATGGAATGTCAGTACTGATGTGTTATTATATTGTGTTGATAAAAGCACATCATTATGATGAGATGTGTTTAATAAATGTACAGCAGTTTCCTTCCTCTGAAGATAAAGTGATGTTAGAACCCCATGAGCTCTTACTGTTCTGCAGTGTGTTAGCGAGATCTGTGTGCTTCATGTTCTTCAGGAAGTGCAGTGTGATCTTCATCACTCCCTCTCTGACACTGCTCTGATCCTCCTCATCCTCCACCTCCCTCTCAGAGCATGCTGGGTAATCTGGACTCAGGAGCTTCTTATATCTCTTCAGTTCATTCTGGAATCAGAGTGATGACTTTCTGCTCCAGATCCTGATCCGAAAAATAATTTTTTTTATTCATAAGGTTAATTTCTAACCACACGATAAAATGATACAGTTTTGTTTGATTTCTTCATATTTAGATGCTGCAAACTGTAATTGATCATCAATTGATCAAGGAGATTTGTAGCAACTTTTAAAAAATTCAAGAATGAATCCACTAGACTACAATATTTAAATACTATGCTCACACATTCATTGTTTCAGATTACATACACCTCCCACCATAGTACATGTTAAATTTCTTTATAATGTTGGTCCATCTAGCTAAGGTCAGCTGGGGATTTAATTAAAGTCATGTTGTGTGAATTATACTAGGTCTATTTATTTAAAAATAAGACTAAACAAAACAAAGAAAAAACAATAAGGGTTAGTTAAAGACAGTAATATATAGATCTGGCTGGTAAGAAAAAAAATTTAGTGAGGAAGTCTAAGCCAATCTTTGTCCAAGTACTTCACGGTACAGGTAGGTGGCAAAGCATCTTTGGGTGCTTTTTTGTTGTGCTGTGTTGGGCAAACAATGACAAATTCAGGGAAAATGGCTATGGAATGACAGGACATCAAAAATGTTGAATAAAAAAGGGAGAACTTTAACACCACTGGACAACCTCAGTGTCAGTCAGGCATGTATAGTTTCTGCAGATGTTTCCTTTGGAAACTTCCATCATTTTCTGACAAGATAAGGCAAGTTTGGTGTTGGGTGGTGGCTCATTCTCAGATTGTTGGTGAGACATATTTCCAATTTTGAGAACCAGGTCATGACATGAGAAATTTAAACTGACCAAATAACATCATGCTTGCTGTGGGTTAGGCATTCGGTGACCACAGATGCTCCAGATTTTGATGGTCAGTCTAGACATGGAAAGGAATTTTGGACACATACAGCCAGTGATGCCACTTCCCAAGGGCAAAAATGACCACCAAGACCACTGACTGAAGGCCAGCCACATGAAGGTAAGTTGCTGAAAGGAAGCTGCAGTGGAGCTATAGCCTATAGCCTCTGATGAAGAACAACATTGCTTCTGGTTAGTGGATTGGGGACAGTCCTTCACCACCTGAACACTGACTGGCTTCATTTATATATTTCTGGTTGAGACCTGAGGAAGGAGTTCCTAAAGGCATGGAATTAACACTTAACACTTCTCTGCCCCCCTCCTTAACGTGGTGGAGGGGTTTGAGTAACCGGATGATCCTAGGAGATCCTATGTTGCGGGGGCTATATGCCCCTGATGATCCCAAGGCAAACAGGTCCTAGGGGAGGGTCTCCCAAGGCTCAGACGCAGAGCGGTTCCACCCCCCTTTATTCAATTCAATTCAATTTTATTTATAAAACGCTTTTTAGCAATGTGTCATCGTCCCAAAGCAGCTTTACATAATACTCAAAGTGCAGCTTTGAACATGAAAAGTTTAGCACTAATGTTTGAAAAGTGAAAATTCAGTTTCTTTTGCACTAATTGTTTCTTGTTGAGCAAGCCGAAGCGACGGTGGCAAGGAAAAACTCCCTGGGAACAGGAAGAAACCTTGAGAGGAACCCGACTCAACAGAGAACCCTCATCCTCATTTGGGTTGTTAGTGTGTGTGTGTGTGGTTGAGGATGTTATATTGTGTAGTGTGGAGTGTATTCATGAATTTGAAGCATCATCAAACCGGGGGCGGAGTCACCAGGAGGTTCGGACAGGAACAGAGTGCAGAGGGGGTCACTGGATCACTGCTGACAGCTCAGCAGTGGATTGGGACATGTAACTCAAGGTTATGTAGAGAGAGAGAGAGAGAGAGAGAGAGAGAGAGAGAGAAAGAGAAGAGAGAACAGAAAGAGAGGAAGAGAAATGAAATGAGTGGTTAGTCACGGTCATGGTTGCAGTATAGGAGTGTGTATATTTAGTGTCGAGTGCAGACGTGGACTCCGGCAGGATTAACTATAACAGGATAAACTATAACAGCATAACTAAAAGGAGAATCAGAGGGAAAACAGACATGAGACATGAGAGCTTCCTGATGTGTAAAGCAAACAGTCACTCTGATGTGTAAGCAAACAGTCACTCTCACCACCACAAACCTGAGTGATTAATGAGAGTGAGGCAGACAGCAACTAAACACAACCAGATCACTATAATATCCAGATCACTATAAAACTCAACATCCATGTGTCCCCCAGATCTACTCCTTTATCTAAGGTAGACTTTATGAAGAAAAATCTAAAATCAAGGACCGTAACATGTCGCCCGGTATGGCACAGCCGGGGGCCCCCCTGGTGGTCGGGCCTCCACCCATGGGGCCCGGCTGGGCTCAGCCCGAATGAGCAACGTGGAGACACCTTCCCGTGGGCCCACCACCTACAGGAAGGCTTATAAGGGACCGGTTGCAATGTGGATTCGGGCAGTGGTCGAAGGCGGAGGCCTCGATGACCCTGACCTCTGGACACAGAGACTAGCTCTAGGGACATGGAATGTCACCTCGCTGGTTGGGGAAAGGAGCCCGAGCTTGTGCGGGAGGTTGAGAGATACCGGCTAGAGATAGTCGGGCTCACCTCCACTCACAGTCTGGGCTCTGGAATCATACTCCTCAAGAGAGGCTGGACTCTCCATTATTCTGGAGTTGCCGGCGGTGAGAGACGGCGGGCTGGTGTGGGCCTGCTCATAGCCCCCCAGCTTAGCCGGCATGTGTTGGAGTTTTTCCCGGCTGAACGAGAGGGTCGTTTCCCTGCGCTTTCGGGTTGGGTGAAAAGTCTCTCACTGTTGTTTGTGCCTATGGGCCAAATGGCAGTGTTGAGTACCCGGCCTTCTTGGCGTCTCCAGGAGGGGCGCTGATAAACACCCCTGACTGGAGACTCCGTTGTTCTACCCTGGGGGACTTCAATGCCCATGTGGGCAATGACAGTGATACCTGCGAGGGGCGTGATTGGGAGGAACGGCCCCCCTGATCTGAACCCGAGTGGTGCTCTGTTATTGGACTTCTGTAGTCATAGTTTGTCCATAACGAACACCATGTTCAAACACAAGGGTGTCCATCAGTACACATGGTACCAGGACACCCTAGGCCGGAGATCGATGATAGACCTCGTGATTGTTTCATTTGACCGTCCGTCCATGTGTTTTGGACACTCGGGTGAAGAGAGGGGTGGAGCTGTCAACTGATCACCACCTGGTGGTGAGTTGGATTCGATGGCGGGGAAGGAAGCTGGACAGACTCGGCAGACCCAAACGTATTATGAGGGTGTGCTGGGAATGCCTAGCAGAACCCCCTGTCAGAGATATCTTTAACTCCCACCTCCGGCAGAGCTTCAACCAGATCCCGAGGGAGGTTGGAGACATTGAGTCCGAGTGGACCATGTTCTCCACCTCCATTGTCGATGCAGCCATTCTGAGCTGTGGCCGTAAGGTCTCAGGTGCCTGTCGTGGCAGTAATCCCCGAACCCGGTGGTGGTCACTGGAAGTAAGAGATGCTGTCAAGCTGAAGAAGGTGTCCTTCCGAGCCTGGTTGGCTCTTGGGACCCCTGAGGCAGCTGATGGGTACCATCAGGCCAAGCGGGCTGCGGCCCGGGTGGTTGTTGAAGGCAAAATCTCGGGTATGGGAGGAGTTCGGAGAGGCCATGGAAGAGGGACTATCGGTCGGCCTCAAAGAAGTTCTGGCAAACCGTCCGGCATATCATATGAGAGGAGTCCGAGCAGTATCAGAGGGGGAAGCAGTGCCCTGCCAAAACTGTCTACAGTGGAGGTGGGGATCTGTTGACTTCAACTGGGGACATCGTCGGACGATGGAAGGAGTACTTTGAGGATCTCCTCAACCACAGAGTCATGCTTTCGGTGGCAGAGCAGCGGGAGTGGATGAGATCTGCCGAAAAAAAAAAAAAAGTACGAAGTACAGCCCTCCTCCCCAAGTGGAGAAGTCTCTGGATTTTGTAGGGCTGTCTTGGCTGTTCGCATTGCCAGCAGTAAGTCAGACCTGTTTCCTGGTGCATGTTGGACTCCGGCAAGGCTGCCCTTTGTCACCGGTTCTGTTCATTATTTTTATGGACAGAATTTCTAGGAGCAGCCAGGGGCTGGAGGGAGTTTGGTTTGGGGACCACAGGATCTCGTCTCTGCTTTTTGGATGAAGATCAGCACCCCCAAGTCCGAGGCCAATGGTCCTTAGCCGCAAAAAGGTGGTTTGCCCACTTCAGGTTGGTGGAGAGATCCTCCCTCAAGTGGAGGAGTTCAAGTACCTTGGGGTCTTGTTCACGAGTGAGGGGAGGATGGAACGGGAGATCGACAGGCGGATCGGTGCAGCCTCTGCAGTAATGCGGTCGATGTACCGGTCCGTCGTAGTGAAGAGGGAGCTGAGCCGAAGGGCAAAGCTCTCAATTTACTGGTCGATCTACGTTCCTACTCTCACCTATGGCCATGAGCTACCAAGCTTTGGGTCATGACCGAAAGGGTAGGATCCAAGATCCCGGATACAGGCGGCCGAAATGAGCTTCCTTCGCAGGGTGTCTGGGTTCGCTCCCTTGGAGATAGGGTGAGAAGTTCAGTCACTCAGGGAGGAGCTCAGAGTAGATCCGCTGCTCCTCCACATCGAGAGGGAGCCAGCTGGCGTGGCTTGGGCATCTATTTTGGGGTGCCTCCTGGGCCGCCTTCCAGGGGAGGTGTTTCGGGCATGTCCCACCATGAAGAGGCCTTCGGGGAAGACCCAGAACTGTCCTGGGAACACCTTGGTGTCCCCACGGGAGAGCTAGAGGAAGTGGCTGGAGAGAGGGAAGTCTGGGCATCTCTGCTTAGACTGTTGCCCCCATGACCCAATCCCGGATAAGCGGTAGAAAATGGATGGATTGACTTGATTTATGGATGGATTGACTTGATTTATAACCCATTCTGGAGGTCAAGTGAAGGCAAGTCAAGAGGTTTTATTGTCATTACAACCATATATAGCTTACAGCAGTACACAGTGAAATTAGACGTTTCCTCTGAACCCTGGTGCTACATAAAACAACATATACCACAACATAGAGCTACAAAGGACATGTGGCACAACATAGAGCTACAAGAACTCAATGCTGAGGACTAGACTAAGTTTGTCCTAGCTACATAAAGTGCATTGTGTGCGACCTAGTGCAAAACAGAACAAGACTGTGTTGACGAGACAGTGCATAACAACAACATTACACAAAATAAAATAAAATAAGATAAACACAACAACGACCCGTCACTGTGATGTATTGCAAAGTATTGGAAACGTTGGAACACAGTTTGGCTGGTGTGCAAAAGAACAAATAGAGCAGCATTAATAAAAAGTGGATGTGGAAATGTGCATGTAAACAGTAGCTGCTCACTGATAATGTGTACTCCCTGAACATGTCGCAGTCAGTGCACTCAAAGCAGTCCTGAAGAGCAGAGATGGCTCCTTCAGGCCAGGTTTTTACCCTGTTTCAGACCTGGTTTTGAGCGTCTGATGAGCGGTCTGTATGCTGAGATTAGCATAACAGAGATGTTGTCTGAGTATCCGAGTGCCATCCAAGTACTGATTGCACATGGTGGACATGTTTATTTTTGGAGCATGAGAACACTAGAATGCCACCACCTGGCCAGTTTTTGGATCCTGTGGATGCTCCAGAATTTAGAATCACTCTGGAAGCTCTGGTCCAGCATTCTGCCCCTCATGAACAGTGGCTCCAGGAGATAAACACTACACTCCAGCAGCTTGTACAATTTATCCAAATCCCCCTGGGGGTGAGACTTGTCAAAGCTCCTACTACCCAGACTCCACTGGTTCCACCAATTCATCTCACGGTATACCAGGATCCTCCCTGCCCTGTGGCTGTTTCCCCCTGGGAATCCTACCTGGTAGGAATCCTACCATTACTGGCTTGAGGGGGCTGATGTTCCATTCCTGCCTCGGAGGGTCAACCTATGCCAGAGGGCTGCCCTCCCAAGAGTCACTTGGTGCCTGAACAGTTCTGGTCTGAAGTTCTCCAAGTGGTGCCACAACTCCCCCTTCCTCTCTCACCCGGTGGTCCAGTAACGCTTCTGGTGGCCGTCCCTCCACAAGGATGTTCAAGACTACGTTGCTGCTTTCCCCACGTATACTCAACATAAGGACATCCCAAAGGGCTCCTCCATCCCCTTACTATACCCCCCTTCCACTGGCTTCATGGCCATCCTCACCGTGGTTGACAGAATCTCTAAGATGGGTTGCTTCATCTTAGAGATTCTAAACTCTCACATTGGTGAGGTAAACAGCATGACTTATGATACCTAGGCAGGGTGTGAACCTGATTTCCACCCATGCTCCTCCAAGATGATCCAATTTGTAGAAGATGTTGGAGATTCAAATTCCATAAACATTAGGGCAACAGATAAGGCTTCTTAAACACGAACATTCTTTCTTCTCTACAAAAATAATCCAGCACACGCTGGGGAGGAAGAAAGGTATATGACATTAGCAGAGAGGGAGGCGTGAATACATTGGTTCCCGGCCACCTGCTTGCATGCTGAAAGATGATATAGCTGGCCATGTGTTGGTTAATCTACCTGAGTTTTTATCTACAATGTGAGTCAGTTGGATTTATTTCCGGTATGTCCTTGTTTGGCTTCTTCATTTGCCTGTCCACCAACTTACAATAGGATTTCTCCAGTACTTGGCTTTTGCTGTCAGCTGTAGGAGCCTCCACCAGTGCTACATCTTCATCCTATGTTGATCATAGTGTGTTAGCTAGTAAGTTAATGCTATTGTTAAATGTGATAACGGTCACCATAAACTTTGGTCTACCAAAACCAAGGGTTATGAGCAAGGATCATCTTATCCAGGATCTCCTCACTGACTGAAAGTTTGACTTTCTCTGTTTGACAGAAACCCGGCAACAACACAATGACTTTTCTACCCTCAATGAGACAGCGCCTCCTGAGTTTGTTCATATCAGTCAATCATGACTCCTGCTCTGGTCAGGGAGGTAATCTTGCAATTATTTATCATGAGAAGTGTTTTTGGGTTCTGATCCTGTATTTGAGCTGATGAATTCATAGATGATTTGATTCCTATAGATTAATTGGGGGAAAGATACAAATCTGATGTGCTTCAGGGAATCTACTCCTCATGACAATGATGTTACTGACTAGACTCACAAAAATTATCCAGTGCACTAAATATTGGTGATCTTATTGCTGGTTCTAATGATTGTGTTCTACAGTGTTTATTCCCTGCTGCTGCTGAATTCTCATCTCATTACATACATATTCACAGAAAATGTTAAATAAATGTTGAACAAATATATTTATTTCCCTTTATTACACACACACACACACACACACACACACACACACACACACACACACACACACACACACACACACACACACACACACACACACACACACACACACACAAACCTTAAATATGGATTCCAAATTGCTTTTGGTTTTTGAAGGAATCTTTTGCTGACTGTAAATAAACCAAACAAAAAAAAAAGTATATTAATCAAATATTTAAAAATAAATAAATGTACAGGCACAATAATTAATATAATTAATTAAAATATTTACTAATTGATTATTATTTTGCTAATTGACACATTTTATATTTTGGTCATTGAAAAATAATTTCAGAACATCTCTGTAAATTCTATGATTACAAAAATTTCAGTTCACATCTGTAATAATCACAGACTCTCCATGTGATGATCTGATATAATTCTCTACGTGTGAATGAATACAAACTAAACTATCAAAAATCTGTACTCACATCACATCTGTAGTGTTGTCTACTGTGAAGTTAATATTCCAAAGTAATGAATCTTCACTCCCCATGGACACAGAGCTGGTAAACAGAAATATACAGAGAACAATGAGTGGATATAAAAATGCTTAATTAACAACCTTAATGTTAGACAGTGTTAATTTAACAAGGGGTATATGATAAAATAAATAATTTAATTATCTCACATTACCTCACACTAGTAGTACCATCTCTATCTCTGAAGACGTCCCCTTTGTCCATTGACTGTTCTAGGGACACACTGCTGTGTTCAGGTGAGTCTGATCTCTTACCCTGAATCAGACTAAACACACACAACCACTGCATCATTATTACTGTTTACCCACTGCGTCATTATTACTGTTTACCCACTGCATCTGTCACGACCATGTCTCCTTCCCAGCTCTGCGCTTCCACGCTCCCAGTCGCCTAGCTACTGATGAGCTCCAGCTGAGGCTAGTTGGTGCCATCAGTAGCACTATTTAAGCCCAGTCCTCCCTCCATTCCACGTCCGGGCTCGTAATTGTCTGATTGACTTTTTAGAGTCGAGACTAACCTTTTTCTCTCTGATTCCCAAATCAGGTTACATTTCCGTCTGCTCCAGTTACCTGGACTTCCAAGTCCCGCGGACGCGATCTCGTCCACCGCTGAGCCTGCTCTCTCTCGCCAGTCACGGACCTCCCAAGATACACGAACTACTACACGGGCCGTACAGGGCTGTACACCCGTTCTGGCTACTCCTTTTGAGTAGCGTCTCTTTTGTTCTCCAATCTTTCTAATAAACATCTTCAGTTGATCCCAGTGCTTGTGTGTGTCTGTTCCGTTACAGAAGCCCAGAACGAAACAGCAACCCGGAAGAATGGAGAATGCACCGGGAGAGGCGACCTGCCTCCAACCGCACCCAACGGAAGCTGCCACACCGCCCAGCGTCTCCACACCGCCCAGCGCCTCCAGCGCCGTTCCTCTGCTCACCGTCACTCCCAGTTCCCGCCTGATGAATAAACCCGCGCCCTTTGCCGGCTCTCCGGAGGCATGCAATAGATTCCTGCTCCAGTGCTCTCTAATCTTCAAGATACAACCTAGCCTGTTTCCTACGGAGAGGTCAGAGGTTGCGTACGTAATTTCGCTACTCACTGGACCCGCCCTCCGCTGGGCCGAGACGCTGTGGACTCACGGAATCCCCACCTTCCTAACCTGCCAGGCCTTCTGTTCACACTTCCGGGAAGTTTTTGGGTGAATCGAGGTGGATGCTTCAGCAGGTGAGCAGCTATACCGGCTTTCACAAGGCACCAGGTCGATACAGGATTACACGCTCCTGTTATGCACCTACGCCGCCTCTAGCGGGTGGAATGAGCATGCCCTGCATCCCGTTCAGTAACCGGAGGACCCCTGACCCGCAAGTGCATCCGCTTCGAAGTGGGACCAGTGAGTGTACGAGTGGGTCGGCTCCACGTCGAACAGCTACATTACATGAAAATGCCTATGAGATAATCTAACACAGAGTGAGTGTTCTTAAATACTGGTTAGTGCAGGAAAAATGGCCACAGAACTGGAAATGACTTTCACAACCCGGATCCTGACAAGTCCTGTGTTTCACTGCGTAGTGATAAAGAACTGAAGAGGTTTGGACATGCTGGGATTTGAACTATGAACATCTTAACCAATTTAATACAAAAGTGAAAAAACACTCTTCACTCACCTCTCGTCTGTCTTTGTGTCCTTCTCTTCATATACATTCATTCTGGAGGCCATTCTGTGATTTTACAGATTATATCTACACACACACACACACACACACACACACATCTACACACACACACACACACACACACACACACACACACACACACACACACACACACACACACACACTTATGTATAAATCTAATCTTGTATGATTGCATTCATTTGTAGTAAATGCTACAGAAAAGCTCTGACTTCAGTAAAAATCACTTCTACATCTATAGTAGATTAATAACGCTTTGGATTTATGAATTTACTGTGTTTTTCCCTTTTGTTTATCTGCAAACAGAATTGTTTACTGTCCTCTTTTAATGCTTTTCAGTTTTTGTTTTTACTTACACTGGATTCAGCAGATGAGGAGAAATACACCAGATAAACATCGACCTGCCAAAAAACACACACAATATATATTTTATAAATATCTAATATTTTTCACTTAAAAGTCATCACAGTGATGAAACATGTCCATACACACTAACACACAATAAACACTTCACATAAACACATTACTTATTATTACACTATGAGGACACCAGCTATGTCGTGTTATAACATATTGTGTATCATCACACGGTTCACCATCAGGAAATCAGATCTTACACAAAACTGTATATGTTTTAATAAATACCTTTTATAAATATCTCTGAAACATTTGACTCAGTTGAAGTTTTATGGTTTTTGAGAGACAGTTTACAGTTTAGTCAAAATTAATCTTTTTTTGACCAAAATGTGTACATTTTTATTTATCAAAATTTAATTATATAGAATTACACCACCAAGAACGATGCATTAAAACACCTAGAACATGCATGTGTCCCTCAAAATCCATAAATGACTGTTTAACATAGATAGTTAACATTCACTATAGATAAAGAGAGAGATAGATAGAGATAGATAGATAGATAGATAGATAGATAGATAGATAGATAGACATAAATTGACAATAGATTGAGATACTTACAGTAATGTTCTTATGGAAACATCTATTGCTGAAAATTAAGCTTTTGCTTTCACTTAAACACGACTGACAGGATTCTTCATCTGTAAACACACCAGTAAACAACAAACAAAACATGCGTCCCTGCAAAAATAAGTGCTTTACATTCCATGAACATTCTTAATTAAAAGCAAAAAAAAAAACATGTTTACACACAATTACTATCTTATTTACTAAAATACAACATACACACAGAATAAACACTTTATATATAAACATTATTAATAATTATACAATTATTACTTTGTATTACCCCCCCCCCACACACACACACACACACACACGCACACACATACGTTCTTTACTCCAACATGGTGTGTGTGTTTTATCTAATCCTGTATCATCACACAATTTAAATGTGTTCTAATTTAAGAATAAAATCACCTGAACTGTTTTTATTTAGTGTAGATAAATAACAGACAAACATTATCGTTTTAGATTTATAAACTTACTTTGTTTCTCTCCTGGAACCTCTCCGTCTCCTCCGTCACTAAAAGTATTTTCACTTTCACTAAATCTCGCATAACTGGTTTATTTAAATTTAAATTCACAGAGACTGGGGTGGAATTTAAACTCTACAATAGACATAAAAAATATTCTCATTCACAATCACGCTGAACATTTATACCTTTTTCATAGGAACAACATGCTGGGGGTGTCAGGAATGTGATTTACTGCAAGTGTGTGTGTGTGTGTGTCTTATAGAGAATAAAACTTAATAAAAAAAAACTTAATACAGTCTTTAGTAGAATAAACATCTTTAATATCAGTCACCTCAAATGAGAGATTTATTTCAGATTTACTAATATTCTCTATATTTTTAATTAACATGTTTTGTCACTTCAAAATGAAATGAAATATACAACTTTAAACATTACATTATAAATGAAGATCTGGCTTGGTGGTATTTTCTCCCTTTTTTATCTTCTTATGACAGTTTTAGTAGACCAATTCAAATCCAGTTCTCTTCGTCTTTAGATTTACTCTGGTGTAGAGAGTGTCACTGAGTACTGAGTTCATGTTCCTGGAACTTTAGAATTTGAACTTTATCTGTTTGAAAGTGTGTTCGATCTCCTGTAAGATCACATTACAGGACTGTAAAGAGAAAATAATGAAATCATCATCAAACTAATCATTTAGAATGCCCTTTTTTTCTCTGCCTGCACTATAGTATTTTATGGTGTATAAATACTTGATTTGTTATAACATGTTAATGTGACAGAATTTTAACTGACGTTACTTATGTTCTCAAGCTGTCAAAAATTCACACATCCTAAAATTAATGACATTAAAGTGAATTTTCATTAATGCATTTTAACTTTCACAGCCCTCTTTTAAGCCCTGTTTTAAGTAATGATGGTGTTTTAAATGACAGAAATCATCAGGACATCAGGAATAAATGACAAGACGGCTACCAACTTGGAAATGCCCACTGCGAGCCTGGAAGTGGTTCTAATTTATGTTTTAATTTATTATTATTTCTACTTTTATAAAAAAAATAAACAAAAAAACCTTCAAACAGAAATGTGTGCTGCATTACTTATACATTAATATAAAATACATTTAAAATGGTATGTAATAAGAGAAAAGATTATGATCAGGTAATCACGAATGTCTTTGTTTTCATCACTGACTGCCTCTGTCTCACCCTCTTGGAATGCTGCTTAACGACATATTTTATAAATATGTAATTGTGAATAGAAGCTGGGCGTCTTTATAAATCTGTGCCCACAGACCAAACCCTCAACTCACTCATCACTCTTACACAGAAGCAAGTTAACAAATGTTTTATTTATATTTAACTACTCAAACTTGATAAATCAGTGAAGAGAAAACTTGTCATGTGTTCTTTTAAAAATCTTATATGTTTCTCAATAAGGTGCTTCATGTATTTATTTAAAAACTCTGTTTTGTGTTTAGGTAAAAGTGAGGGGTTGAAAATGTTTATAATTGCTGGAGAAAGCTGTTCAGCACATTACTGTACTTCCGGGTCGATGGGAAACACTGTCAGTCTTAACTGGACCTCACGTCATATGTATTTATTGTTACCCAGTCGAGGTTTAGTACGCACAGAGTAAGTAGCACAGGATTCAAGGTAGTTGATATCTTTATAACAACACAAACAAGGTGTTGGTATATTGTAAACACAGGTGGTATTATTTGCATATATAAACAAAACTATACAATGGCTTATCTTCCAGGTGAGCCAAGATCAAAATTATAAACAAAAAAAAAAAGATCTTTAGTAGCTTTCTAACCTGAAAAGAAACAAAAGTAAAAATTAGCTTTGCTAATTATCTACTACTAAAACAATCCCCAACCCAAAGGAAATGAAAACCACACCCCTGCTGCTAATGAATATCAGGAATACTATGTACAAAAAAAGTCAAAGTAAAACAAATTAATAAGAAGCAAAAACACCAAAATACCCTGAAAAAAGGCAGGCAGGGCAAGCTGGAAACTGGGAATGACCACAAAACACAACATAACAAACACAATAACAAAAACAAAACCACAAGAGATGTACAATACAAAAACAATTTCAAATGTTGTTCCCTAATGAATGTATCCAGGCTGAACATCTGCTATATATAATCTCTGTTCTCAGTCATGATTACATCACTAACTACCTCTGCCTCAACCACCTTAGTCCAGACTTCTTGCTAGCTTATAAGCTAGCAATGCCTACATACTTGTAAGAAGCCTACATATGTGTTGTGTGAAGTCAGGAAGTACACCAAGTGGGAGGTTGAAAAAGCTGCATAATGACAGGAAATATGTTGATGGGCTCCAGGAAATTGGGTTTTCTTTACCTGGTTCTCACATTTCCCCTCTGGACTAGGAGTATTTTAAAGGCTTCTGGCTTGCCTACTTGAGAATCACATGTGAAGGTGTGATGTTCAAAGTACAGTTGTGTTATATGTGCAGTTTATTCCCAAACAGTCCTAGCTGGGCTTTGCTTTATTGCTTATGGAAATGTTGAGATGTGTCCTACAAAAAATCACACAGTTACAGATTGAGCCACACTTACCACAGTCAAGAAGCCAAAGTTCCTGGGCTTGCTATTGCTGACTTCTTTAAGCCATGTAAATGCCATTTACATTTGGTGACAGCACCCATATCTGCTATCTCATGCCCAAAATCCAACATTTGTTGGACCACAGTGGGCAATGCACTTTTTCAGGACCTCAAAATTACCTCTGATTAGGGATGGCATTGGCCACCGCGTTTCCATGGCTTCATCCTATAGCATTCCCAGGACCTGGCATACACCAGTGTGGTTTTAGTCAAGTCTTTGACCAAAGACTTGCAAGCGGTTTTAGAGGTTCCTGAGATTCCTGGGATAACTTTTATTGACAGTACATCAGGGAATTTAGAACCATGTCCACCCCTCTTCATAAGCTAATCTCAACTCACTGGACATTGAGTTTATATAATACCTGTAGCCCTGTGCCCTAGGACAATTTTGCAATCTTAAGTGCCTGCTTACCTCAGCCCTAATCTTAGTCCTTACTAAAACTTGCTGGAAAGTTGGTGCCTTTTGATTAAAGAGTGGTGGCAGTTCTTCCTCAGAGCAATGCCTAAGTTAACTGGGTACATTCATGTGGATCCTTCTCAATCTGCCTAAGCCCACAGAACAAAATTATGGCATGGGAGAATGTGATTGTCATTCATATATCACTCTTAGTCTTCAGACTCACCCTGGTTGGATGGCATGTTATGAAACTTGGAATATCTGTGGACCACCAAGCAACTCAGTCCATGTGAGGTCTATACTTCATCTGCTTCGACTTAACTTCATTTCACTGACAAGGATTTAAAAATGGCAAGCCCAACTCTCTCCAGGTACTACTACTCCCTGATGATGTGGAGTGTCTTCTGGAACACATTCCCACTAGTGGCAGCTTGGTGGTGGGATTTGCACCTGTGATCTTCCGGGCCAGAAGCCAATATCTTAAACATTGAGCCACCACCAACCCCTGATTACCATCAGCCTATTCTCAGGTTTTCAAACAACCCAACTCCTTCCTTACCAGGTACTAGGTCATTGACCGGGCCCCAATTTTACCCCATGCCATGTTCTATACCCTTTGCCATCTGCTGGTGTCACAGTTGTCTCATCTTCTCAAAGTTAGACATCCGCAGCACCTATAATTTGATCAGAATTAGGGCGGGATACAAATGGAAAATGGAATTCATCACACTTACCGGGCACTATGAGTACGCCCGGTATGCTGATGCTGGTCGGTCTAGCTAACACCCCCTCTGTGTATCAGGAATTCATGTGCTAGGTATTTTGAGATCTCCAAAAATTTGTATTAGTATATATTGACGACATTCTCATGTTTTCCAGGAGCCCAGAGGAGCAGCAACGGCACATGATCTAGGTACTCAAAAGGCAGCAAGAGTTCCACCTGTACCTGATGGCAGAAGAGTGCTCCTTCCACCGGTCAAGCTTACGTTTTCTCAGCTACTTCATTTCCAACCTGGGGGTGTGTATGGACAAGGAAAAGGAAAAGCATTAATCCATTAAAGAACAACAAAATTTCCTCGGATTTTCAAATGTCTATCGAAGTTTCATTCAGAACTACAGTGTCATTTCTCCCCCTCTCACCTCTCTCCTCAGAAACAATCCATGCACCCCCCCCTGTGGAACCAGCCACTGAGGCCTTCACTTCCATAAAAGAGGCGTTTTTTACCCCTCCCCTTCACGGTTGAGGTAGAGGTCCCCACAACAGGGACAGGGGCCATGCTCTTTCAGCTCTATGGATGACTCCCACAGTTCCACCCCATGTTAATTTTCCCCTGCTGAAGCAAATTATATCGGCAACTGGGAACACTTCGCCGTGAAGCTGGCCCTGGAGGAATAGAGACACTGGCTTGAGGGAGTCTCACACCCGTTCACGGTGTTAACGGACCATACCTCACAGAGGCAAAATGCTCAAATCCCCCTCAAGCTAGCTGGGCTCTCTTTTTCACACATTTTCACTTTAGCATCTCTTACAGACCTGGTTTTAAAAACTTAATGGCTGACACACCCTCCCACCTCCACACCATTGAGGAAGAGAATAAGAACCTGAGAACATGCTATTCAATTCAATTTAATTTTATTTGAAGAGCACTTTTTACATTTGGCATTGTCACAAAGCAGCTTTACATAATATGCATAACTGTAGTGTGTGGGAATGAAAATCAGTTTTTCCCTGATTGTTTCTTGTTGAGTGAGCCCAGGCAATGGTGGCAAGGAAAAAGCTCCCTGAAAACACGAAGGCACCAGAGAGGAACCAAGACTCAACAGTGAACCCATCCTCATTTGGGTGTTTTGTTTTACTTTTGATTCTTATCCTATACCCGGACCTCTTCGTCAGCCCCATCAAGTGGGCTCCTCCCTCCACTATACCAGATCCTATGACCGTGAGTCCCTCAGGATGTCCTCTGGAAAGACAATATGTTCCGTCACGTCAATGCACTCACCTGATTCTATCTGCTCACTCCTCAGCATGTACTGGTCACCCAGGAGCCACTCTCGCACCTCTACAAAGGCACTTCTGGTGTCTGTTATCCGGAGGTTCTTAAGGGCTTGTAGAGAATGTGCCATGTCAAAGGCCTTGCATCATCTGCCTGCCAGCAAGCGCATGCCACTTCGGTCCCAAACCACCCCTGGTCACACCTAGGAGTGGACTTCCTCAACGACTTACCCACATCAGCAGGTAACACCTGTATAGTAGTGATCATAGATTGATTTTCTAAGTGCTGCCAACTGATTGCCTGGAAGGGTTTACCTACTACCATCGAAGTACTATTCCACCAGGTTTTATGCAACTTTTGCCTCCCAGAAGAAGTCTGATCGGGAAGGCCTTCTTTAAACTCCTAGGTGTGGCCGTCAAGCTGTCCTCGGGGTACCACCCACAGTCCACTGGACGCATCCAGGAGGTGGGGCGATTTCACCAGGCTTTCTAAATAAGTTGAACTGTTTATTCTGCTCAACAGTCATTAAATGGCATTACATTTATTTTATTGCACTCCAGCTACTCCCTCCTTTTGGTGCAAAAGTTCATTGTTTGACATATGTGGGCAGTTTAATTTATAAACTTGATTTAAATTAAACTTTAAATGACAGCTCATTAAAGATTTACTCAAATAAAAGTTACCCATTCCTTTTTTTAAAAGCAGGGGTGGAAGATTCTAGTGTAATTAAAAAAACGGCAAGGGAATATAAATGTCAAATTATTATGTCTGTTCTTTCTCTCTCTACAATATATTTATTCTTATGTCATTCAAAGATAACTGGTTTGGCAAGTATACAAATATTTTTGAGACGGTGAAAATGAAAGGATTGTGTAGAAACAGTTTGTAAGTTACATTATGCATAATTTTTATTTACTAAACTTAAATAGGGCTAAAAGAGCAGAATTGCATTATATCATGTCTGCTGTAGTGTACAAAAGTAAAATCACTGAATATGCATAGCTGTCTAAATATTTATTTAGACTGTATATGTATATCTTTAGGAAATAAACTTAAAATATAAGCACTCTGCTACATGTAAAAGCATTTCACAACATACTAAATATAATTAAAAAAAAAGTATATGCACAATAAATTTACAGTGAGGATAAAAATCTATTATTTAGTTTATATATTTATATACTATATGTTATTATATATTCATATGTTATTTATATTCAGGCAACATAATATATTGCACATTGGTTTAAAATTTTAAAGAAAGTTTTAAAAGATAGATTCTTATATTCAGTAGAACCAAAGCGAATTATAACTTCATTATTTTCTTAGTTTCAGGTCACGTTCTTGTTTCTGTCCTGAATGATGAAAACATTTAAAACATTTATCTTCAACGTTTGAGACTAAAAAACTGCTCCAACCTGCAGAGAAGATAAAAATAGGGAAATAATCAGACACACAATCAGACATTTACAGTGAAACACAAATAAATACACTATAAATCCTGTTTTATAGTACAAATACACACATTAAACTGTAAACTAAGAGATTAATAATATTATTAATTAACAGTGTTGGGGAGTAACTAGTGTACAGTGTTAGTGTTACATGTAACAGTGTTACATTACAAAATAAAAGTAACAGTAATTAATTACAGTTACTAATACAAAATGTGTAATTAAATTAAAGACCGGTCAACAAAAATTTGCTGTGTGTGTGTGTGTAAATAGAGGGTAAATCAGTAACTCACTGTATTTTCTCCAGGTTAGATTGTGGATCCTTCATTAGATCAGAGAGAAGTTTTACTCCTGATTCTCCAGGTTTATTCCAGTACACATGCAGTTCTCTCAGGTGTGATGAGGGATTTAATCTCAGAGCTGTGACCAAAGCAGCAAAACCTACCTACACCTGTAATACTGCAGCCAACCACCCTACACACAAACACACACACACACACACACATACACACACACACACACACACACACACACACACACACACACACACACACACACACACACATTATGCTCAAACCCATTGACCTAAAACATCTATGACAGAAATACAGGATCTACAGTGTGTAAGTGATGATCTCACCTCAGTATCTCCAGTGTACAGTGTGGATTCTCCAGTCCAGCAGAGAGCAGCGTCACTCCTGAATCCTTGCAGTACATTATTCTCACTCAGGTCCAGGTTCTTCTCAGTCTGGAGGACTTTGTACTGAGGAGAACTCTACAACTTTCCTCTGAGGCATACACAGAACTGGAAGATAAATGATGATATTTCAGGTTAGAAAAACTGTAAAAACCGTTACTCTGCAAATTCAATTAAAGTGCCAGTAAATACACTCTCTCAATACAGAGAAAATACAAACTTAATGGTTTGAATTAACGAGAAGGAATTAGCTTTGTTCAATCATCTATAATTCTCAGTTGATTCATGTCAGGAGATTGTCCAAAGATCTGGCTGCAAATTTGATTGGTTTTCGTGTCAAAGTGGTCAACTTTTCATTTGTTTTTATGCTGATAGTCTCATATTCACTTAATAAAAATTTCTTTACTGTAAAAACCGTTACATGGTGGTCATCATCTCTAGGAAATAGTTCAATCAAATGATTTCAATTCATTATTTAGTTACTGGTTTGCTGAAGGAAATAGGATTTATTGTCAACTATTTGGGAACACCACTGTGTGACATGTCTCATATTCACTAACCAAGTCATTATGTACTGAATTACATATAATGTACGCAACCTTGGTTCTGAAGGAAATAGATTGTGTCAACTATTTGGGAACACCACTGTGTGACATGCTGTGAATTACATATAATCTTGTCCAATGGATGGGATTGACTTCACCAACAGGGTGTAAAATCAGATGTATAAAAGCACATGTGACAGCGCTAGTGTCAGCTTATAAAACTGGAAGAAGTGTTGCTGGGATGCAGACAGTGTGGCATAGAGATGCATCTTGTTCCCTCAGAGAACCAGGTTTACATATATGTATGCACCAACATGGGAATGAATGCCCAATACCAACATAATATGGTGGGTATAGCTCACTGGTTTATGGTCCTGGGCTACTGATCAGAAGGTCAGAGGTTCAAGCCCGGGTCTCGCCAACCTGCTGTCCTTGGGTCCATAAGCAAGACCCTTAACCACCATAGGGAGCCATATCATAGCTGACCATGCACTCTGACCCAAACTTCCAAATGCAAAGATCCAAAGCTCTTTTAGTCTATTCTATTCTATACACACACCCCTACCTAGTGTGACCACAGCTAGGTCAAAGGACAGAAGAGGCATAAATGTCATAGGAGTCTGTAGAAACTGACAAAAGTCAGAGGGGTGGACCAGATCTGGTTGCAAATATCCGACAAAGAGCTGACCTCTACCGGGCAGCTCTATGGACAAATACATTGAGCTTTTCCTGGTCAGGGGCCTGTAAAGGCAACATAAGTGGATGTGTAGTGATAGCTCACCTTGGGAACATATCTTAACCAGATACCGTGTACTCTCGGTCATACCCAACCTCAGCCATGAACCATGAATAACATTTCTGAAGAAATCCTGGCACAGAACCAACTGGGTTTTATTTAGTGGTTTATCTGGGTTTTACCTCCTCATGGAGTGGAGAATGGTCTCTGCAATCTCAGCTGAGAGACCAGACGCTAAAAGCTGTGCCCCTGTACCACAACCTCCACAACATTTGAATGCACCCTGCCTGAGAGAGAGTAGCATCCAGCCTGAGAGGAGCTGGATGAGTGAGAGAAACCAGAGTGAAGAGACAGTGCAAGGTACCCAGCCTCAGGGCCATGGGGTTAACAACCTTGGAAATAGAGAATGGTCCTATGAAGTGTGGGGCGAGCTTGTGACAGGTGGCTTTAAGGGGAAGGTCCAGAGAAGAGAGCATTATAAGCGTACTCAATCCAAACCAACTTCTCCGACCAGGAGGCAGGTTCCTGACTGGCAAAGATGGAGGCCAGTTTCCAGGCCCTGGTTGAGCCTCTCAGTATGCCCATTGGTTTGCGGGTGAAACCCAGTTGAGAGACTGATGGAGATTCCCCGGAAGTGGCAAAACTCCCGTCAAAACCGTGAAGAGAATTGATGTCCACGGTCAGACACAATATCTCTAAGGAGACCGTAGAGGCGGAATATATGCTAGAGGAGCAGCTGGGCAGTTTCTTTAGCAGACGGCAGCTTGGGGAGGGAAAGGAAATAGCCCATCTTAGAGAAATTCGAAGCGGGAAGCCCAGTTACAAAATTTATGGCGATGTGAGACCATCAGCATTTAGGAATTGGAAATTACTCCAATTTACGATGATCCATCCAGACAAGAAACGGGACTTCAGCTCCTTCCAACCAGTGGCGCCACTCTTCTAAGGCCAGCTTGACTGCCAGGAGCTCCCTCTCGCCCACCGGGTAGTTGCGTTCTGAGAAGCTGAGGCATCGGAGAGAAGAAGGCACCAGGATGCAATTGATTATCCTCAGGAGAGATCTGGGAGAGAACCACCCCCACCCCAACACTGGAGGTGTCCACATCGACTACGAACTGTCAGGCAGGATCAGGGAAGATGAGGATGGGAACCTTGGTGAAGTGCGATTGAGCTCAGAAAAGCTCCCTCAGCTTCCGGACACCAAAGAAATGGATGGAGGGAAAATTCAGACTGTGGAGGGGTGCCGTGACAGAACCATAGCACTTGATAAAATAGCAATAAAAGTTGGTGAAGCCCAGAAATTGCTGAAGATGGCGGCGAGTAGTGGGCGCCGGCCACTCCTGGATAGCTTGGATTTGAGACGGTCCATCTAGGGCTACCGGCAGAGAGCAAGTTCGAGGTTCAAGTAGTATGGAACTCACACTTCTCAGGTTTTACATACAGCCCATTATTGAGGAGCCTCTCCAGACCTGGCGCACCTGCTGTATGTGTTCGTCCATCGACCGGGAAAAAAATCAAAATATCTAGACAAACACAAAAAAGTTGAGCATATCCCAGAGGACCTCATTAACCAGAGCCTTAAAAACAGCCAGGGCATTGGTAAGGCTGAAGGGCATGACCAGGTATTTATAATGGCCAGTAGGGGTGTTGAATGCAGTTTCCACTCGTCCTCTTCCCTGATGTGCACAAGTGGTAAGCGTTGTGCAGGTCCAGTTTGGTGAAGATGGTGGCACTGTGCAGGAGTTCAAATGCAGAGGCCATGAGCAGCAATGGGCAGTGATTCTGGATAGTGATAGTGTTGAGACCCCGGTAACAATGCTGGGCGAAGATATTTGTCATTTTCGCGAAGAAACTGGCCCTGGCTGGGGAGGATGAGGGCGGATGATACCAGTACCCATGATTCTTGTTCGATTCATAACCATTCTCTCAGGGACAGATATTTGGGTACAAGCTGGTTCCAGGGGATTTATGGAGCAGTCAAAGTGTCGGTGGGGTGGTAGAGAGGTGGCTAAGGCTTTGCTGAAGACGGGAGCGAGGTCATGATAGACTTTGGGAACTGACGATAGGTCCAGGTGCAGGATTAACGGCAATGGCTTGCGTGGAAAGGTGAGGCAGTGGCCGAAATAGTGCACACCCCAATCCATTATGAGCCCGGTGATCCAGTACACTTGGTGGTTATGCTTCTGCAACCAAGGGAGCCCAAGAATGATGGGTGCCTTGGGGAGAAGAGATAACCAGGAAGGAAAGCTCTTGATGTCGTTCCCCCACAGACATGATCAGGAGCAGGTGCGGTGGGTGGCTCGGTCTAAGGGACTACCATCCAGGGCTCTGATCAGCAGGGTTTCGGGTAAGGGTTCCATGGGAACTTGTAGCTTGAGAGTTTGGGATGGTCAGAGATCGGGTAAAACAGGGGAAGAGTGATCACGGCGATCTTTGAAGACAATCTGGTAGAAGTTCTAGGTCTAGGGTGCCCTTATAAGGCTTAGTGGGATGATTGCCACTTCCTTGTAGCGAGTTGCAAGGGGATGGTTCCTCAGAAATACGGGATTTGTTCAAGCATGCTGACAACAGAAAAGCCTTGAAGCAAAGAGCAGAGGGGAAGGACCCAGAGGTGGAGACAGACTTTAAGATGGAGAAGAGAAGAAAGAGGGAGACAAACCAGGCAAAATTGTTATTGATCAAACAGACAAGATACAAACAGAAAACCCAAAAACTGAACTGAAGTGAACTTTAATAAGTTCAATGAAACAAAAGAACAATAATGAAATCTTAAGGTGACCAAAATAATTAGGCTAATGAGAGAGAGAGAAACTGAATGGCTAGGAATGGAATGAATACTGAGGTGGAGAAAGCAGTAGAAGGGAAAAATGCCAAGGTGACAAAAGGGAACAAAAAGAAAAAAGTGAGAAATAACAAAAGTAAAAACTCAAAAGTTGAAAGTTAAAGTCAGCGCGGAGCACTCGGGAATCTAGCAAAGACCCATGGAGAACCAGGAAGCGGTACATAGCTCGGGAAGAACAAAGACCAAGCCAAACATGCAGGTAGAGGGGAGTTTAAATAAGGGAGATTTAATTAGGAACAGGTGAAAGCAATGAAAGAGGAAAATTACCAAAGTCACTGATTGAGCTAATAATACTGATAATTCTGGCTTTCTTACTTGGCAGCTGGCTCTCCTAAGCACCTGATGAGCAATCAGGTCGGCGAAAGCACTCGAGTGGACCATCAGCATGGGAAACGGCACACTGGCCCGGAAAGACTCAAGCGAAACAAGAAGGCTGGGAGAAAGTGGACAAGCACGGCAGGAGCCGCAAGAGGATGTGCACATCGACGAGAGGAAAACGGGGAAACGGCACGCGGTCTGGAAAGACTCGAGTGGCAATTTACAGTTGTCAGAGGAAGGCTCTGGATCTGTGAGACTGTGGATGTGTCCCGGCATGAGTACGAGGAAAAGAAAGTGCTGGTACACACATTGAAAAAAATAACGATGGCTCTCTGCTTGGTGATTTGTTGTTTGTCTCCATTTCTTCGTCGTTTACAGTGATGCCGAAACCAGGGACTGGAAGAAGGGTACGGCTCCAGATGGACATCGCCATGGAGGGGCGAAGTCCAGAAGGGCTGTACCGAGGGATAGACAGCGCCTCTCTCCTCGTTCTCTACAAACCTACCCCAGCCACCAAATCACCTGCTTGCCTACAGAGTTAGAAGCTTCCAGACCACCCTTGTCTCTCGTAGGGGGTTGGGGGGGATGAGGCAGCTCAGGCCGGATGGTTCTTTGACCTGAATCAGGTGTTGGAGGAGTGTGATAGCAAGTTGGGAGTGGAGAGTGGGGCCGGCAAGACTGTGCCAGTCTGTGTGTGGGTGTTGACGGATGTCAGAGAACGTACTGAAACAAACCAAACAGATGGATTGTGTACAAAACAGAGTCTTTACTTACAATTTGACATGAGATAGAGAGGGAAGTTTAAATGGGGCAGGCGGGTTGGCGGAATACGTGTGTGCCGAACAGACCGCGAAAAGACAGAAGGAGACAGACTGGAGACAAAGGAATTAGAAACAGGTGCAGATGATCAGTATTGGGATTGGAGGAGGTCAGAATCTGACGGTTCCGTGACAAAGGAAGGCTCCTGATCCGTGAGACTGTAGGTGTGTCCCAGTGTGAGCGAGGGAAGAAAGAAATGATGGCTCTCTGCTTGGTGTACGTCTTCAGTTTCAGGACTGTAGAATCGTTTAGACTATAAAATAAAGATGATCCTGATTCACCAATTTTAATCTCTTACTTGATACTATTTTCTAATCAATTAAATTAAATATTTGCAGACAGGGAAAACAAGTGATCTTACTTTAGTATCTCCAGTGCACAGTGTGGATTCTCCAGTCCAGCACAGAGCAGCTTCACTCCTGAATCCAGGTAATAATTGCCGCTCAGGATCAGTTCTCTCAGACTAGAAGATTTTGAGCTGAGAATTGAGGAGAGAATTCTACAACTTTTATCAGTGAGACTACCCCAACGTAGCCTGGGAGAGAAATGATATTTCAAGCACAGGAATAAATACAAAGAAAAAATATGAATAAAATGTAAAACATTATTATTATTTCACTGATAAATACACAAAACAGAAATGACTCACATTGCTTTTCTTGACATTTTTATGACCGGCAGCAGCTTATGAAGACATTCATCTGATAACTTGTATTTCTGCAAAATAAACTCCTCTGTATTCTCTTCTGAGTTCAGCAACACAAACACCAGAGCTGACCAATGAGCAGGAGAGAGACTGACTCTACTGAAACACCAGTAATCGCCACTGTTCAGGTAACGTTGTACTTCCTGTACTAGAGAATGATCATTCAGTTCATTCAGACAGTGGAACAGATTGATGGATTTCTCTGGAGATGGATTCTCTTTGATCTTCTCCTTTGATGTACTCGACTATTTGCTGTTTGTTGTGAGAGCTACTTCCTGTCTGGGGCAGTAGGTCTCGTAAGAGAGTCTGATTGGACTCCAGTGAGAGACCCAGAAGGAAACGGAGGAACAGATCCAGGTGTCCATTCTCACTCTGTAAGGCCTTGTTCACTGCACTCCTCAGGAAATCAGACATGTTTAATTTGGTGAAAAGATCTGACAGATCAGTGGTTTGTTGTTCTTTTACATTTCTGTTGATGAAGGAGAGAAATGTGTATAAAGCAGCCAGAAACTCCTGAACACTCAGATGTACAAAGCTGAACACCTTCCCCAGGTGAAGCCCAAACTCCTCTCTGAAGATCTGAGTACACACTCCTGAGTACACTGACACTTCTCTGACATCAATGCCACACTCTCTCAGGTCTTCCTCATAGAAGATCAGGTTTCCTCTCTCCAGCTGTTGGAAAGCCAGTTTTCCCAGTGCCAGGATACTCTCTCTGGTCTGCTGAGGATCAGGCTCACATTTCTGATGGTACTTTTGGTCCTTGTGTTTGATCTGAAAGATCAGGAAGTGTGTGAACATTTGAGTCAGAGTCTTTGGGGATCTCTCCACTCTCTGCTTCACCCAACATTCTCTCTAGAACAGTGGCTGAGATCCAGCAGAAGACTGGGATGTGACACATGATGTAGAGACTTCTTGAAGACTTCATGTGTGAGATGATTTTATTGGCAAGTTTCTGATCACTGATCTTCTTCCTGAAGTACTCCTCTTTCTGAGGATCACTGAACCCTCGTACCTCTCTTACCTGGTCTACACACTCAGGAGGGATCTGATTGGCTGCTCCTGGTCGAGAGGTGATCCAGAGGAGAGCAGAGGGAAGCAGGTTCCCCTTGATGAGGTTCGTCAGCAGCACATCCACTGAGGCCGACTCTGTCACATCACACAATCTCTCATTGTTCTGGAAATTTAGAGGAAGTCGACACTCATCCAGACCATCAAAGATCAACACCACTTTATTCCACTCACAGTCTATTAATCCTAATTCTTTTATTTCTGGGAAAAAGTGATGAAGAAGCTCCATCAGACTGAGATGTTTCTGCTTCATCAGATTCAGCTCTCTAAAGGGAAGTGGAAACATGAAGGTGACGTCCTGATTTACTTTTCCTTCAGCCCAGTCCAGAATGAACTTCTGCACAGAGACTGTTTTTCCAATTCCAGCAACTCCTTTAGTCAGCACACTTCTGATGGACGTGTCTTTAAAGAGATCATTACATTTGATGGGTGTCTCCTGTGTTGCTGGTCTCCTGGACACTGTCTCAATCTGTCTCACCTCATGTTCATTATTGATGTCTCTGATGTGTTATTATATTGTGTTGATAAAAGCACTCATTATGATGAGATTTGTTTAATAAATGTCCAACCCTCTGTGATGTAGAGGTCTGTGTAGATCTCATTCAGAAGTGTTGAACTTCCATGCTGTGAGATTCCTTCAGTAATTCTGTTAAATTTCTCTCTCAGTTTGGATTTGAGGTTTTTTTTTACACAGAGACGAGCTGGTACACATCTCTGTGAGACGTATATCATATGGAATGTTACTGATGTGTTATTATATTGTGTTGATAAAAGCACATCATTATGATGAGATTTGTTTAATAAATGTACAGCAGTTTCCTTCCTCTGAAGATCTGAAAGCTCTTAATCAGCTGAGAGCAGTTCTGATAAAAAGAAGAATAAAATGTAAACTCTCTGATCATCTCTGTGATCTACATAATAAAATGTGATATCTTCATAGCTGTATATCATATGGAATGAATACATTCTCCAACTCATCTCTCAGTACTGATGTGACATTAAACTATTTCTATATATTTATTATATTGTGTTGCATTTTTCTTAATTATTATAAAAGCACAATAAGGAATAAAAATAAGTAATCATTATGATGAGATGCATTTCTCTGTTTAATAAATGTACAGCAGTTTCCTGAGACAAACACAATCCTCTGAAGAATAAAATAAAAAATAATCAAATATAATTAATTTAAATAAAGTGATGTTAGAACCCCATGAGCTCTTACTGTTCTGCAGTGTGACTAAACACAAACAACCACTAAATATTTTAGTATTATCATCATCATAATTCGAGATCTGTGTGCTTCATGCAAACTTCATTTCCAAACTTCTTCAGGAAGTGCAGTGTGATCTTCATCACTCCCTCTCTGACACTGCAAATTCATATTATTAACTTTTTAACCTTTTTTTATTTAACTTACTCAATTGTGAATTTAGGTGATCCTCCTCATCCTCCACCTCCATATTTTTTATTTACTCTCTTTATTTTGTAAATGGTGAGTTCATAAATAAACAATAACACATCCACAGCATGCTGGGTAATCTGGACTCAGGAGCTTCTTATATCTCTTCACTTCTCCTCTTTCTGTGTTCATTCTGTCATATCATACACCTGTATACACACACACACATCAGAGTGAAAAAAAACATTTTCATGACTTTCTGCTCCAAGGAAATGAAGATCCTGATCCGAAAAATATTTGGAAGTTTTTTATGAAAAAAAAATCACTGTTCTTAAGGTTAATTTCTTTTGTTTTTAACTGCGTTTTTCTCCTGGAAAGGGAGATTCTCCTTTCACGTTCATAAACCCTACAAATTAAATATTAAAATAAAGCTCGTCTTTCATGATACAGTTTTGTTTGATTTCTTCATTTTTGATTTTTGATATTTAGATGCTGCAATGTTTTGTACTGAATCACCAGAAGATGGCAACTGTTAGACCTGTGGCCACATTTTCCTGTTCTTGAACGGTCTGAAATATGATGTTATGAAACTTCAGTAGTTTGAACCCCATGTCTATTCAAGCTGCCACTCTTGGGCCCTTGAACAAGGCCCTTAATCATTTGTTCTTTAGGGGCACCGTAGCCCTGCGTAATTGAATAACTATCATCAATTGATCAAGGAGATATAACAAAAAATTTGCCTTTCAACCCACAATTATGCCTTGAAACACACAACCTAGTTATCTTACCAACCCTGTTTACTACTGGTTTACTAGTCTAGTTTACTTCTGAGGTGAAGAATAAATTCTACAATCTTAATCAGTTGAAATCAAAACATTTGTTTGCTACACAATGATCAAAACTTCCCCAAGAGCATTGGCAGCAAGAGGACAAAAATTTGTTCTTTTGTTTTTCAAGCCCTGTGTCTTGTCTGAATGTTAAACACCTCATAAATCCAAATTAAATATTAAAACTAGACTACAATATTTAAACCTTCTCCTTTACTATGCTCACACATTTTTGATTTTTGATTCATGGGAAAAGCCAGATGTTTCAGATTACATACACCTCCCACCATAGTACATGTTAAATTTCCTTATAATGTTGGTCCATCTAGCTAAGAAACACACAACCATCTTACCAACCCTGTCAGCTGGGGATTTAATGGCAGCAAGAGGACAGAGGGAAAGTCAGCCCTGTGTCTTGTCTGTTGTTAAACACCTCATAATGTGAATTATACTGAATAGATATGGAGTAGGTCTATTTATTTAAAAATAAACTAAACAAAACAAAGAAAAGACTATAAGGGTTAGTTAAAGACAGTAATATATAGTCTGGCTGGTAAGAAAAAGCCTGTGTTTCCGTAAATTACGTCCTGTGCTGTGTGAGGAAGTCTAAGACAATCTTTGTCCAAGTACATCACGATCCTAATAACCGTACAGGTAGGTGGCAAAGCATCTTTGGGGTGCTTTCTTTGTTGTGCTGTAACATTTCCTCATTAACATGTTGGGCAAACAATGACAAATTAGGGAAAATGGCTATGGATGAGAGTCCATCAAATTTAATGTTGAATGAAAAAGGGAGAACTTTAACACCACTGGACAACCTCAGTGTCAGTCAGGCATGTATAGTTTCTGCAGATGTTTCAGTTGGAAACTTCCATCATTTTCTGACAAGATAAGGCAAGTTTGGTGTTGGGTGGAAAAACTGGCTCATTCTCAGATTGTTGGTGAGACATATTTCCAATTTTGAGAACCAGGCCATGACATGAGAAATTTAAACAAATGTTTGACCAAATAACATCATGCTTGCTGTGGGTCACTAGGCATTCGGTGACCACAGATGCTCCAGATTTTGATGGCCAGTCTAGACATGGAAAGGAATGCCTTTTGGACACATACAGCCAGTGATGCCACTTCCCAAGGGCAAACCTTTCTTAATGACCACCAAGACCACTGACTGAATTTTGGCCAGCCACATGAAGGTAAGTTGCTGAAAGGAAGCTGCAGTGGAGCTATAGCCTATAGCCTCTGATGAAGAACAACATTGCTTCTGGTTAGTGGATTGGGGACAGTCCTTCAACACCTGAATACCTACTGGCTTCATTTATATATTTCTGAAATATCTGTTGAGACCTGAGGAAGGAGTTCCTGAAAAGAAAGCATGGAATTAACATACTTAACACTTCTCTGCAGTAACCCCCTCCTTGAACCGCCACCTTATCGTGGTGGAGGGGTTTGAGTAACCGGATGATCCTAGGAGCTATGTTGTCGGGGGCTAAATATGCCCCTGGTCAGACGAAGAGGGTCTCAAGGACCGTAACGCCCACCACCTAAGGCAAGCGCCTGTTGGTCGGGCCTCCACATGGGGCCCTGCCGGGTCCTAGGGGAGTCGACGACCCGTCACCTTAGGGCTGGTTGGGGAAAGGAGCCCGAGCTTGTGCGGGAGGTTGAGAGATACCGGCTAGAGATAGTCGGGCTCACCTCCACCTCACAGTCTGGGCTCTGGAACCATACTCCTCAAGAGAGGCTGGACTCTCCATTATTCTGGAGTTGCCGGCGGTGAGAGACGACGGGCTGGTGTGGGCCTACTCATAGCCCCCCATCTTAGCTGGTCATGTGTTGGAGTTTTTTTTACCCCGGTGAACGAGAGGGTCGTTTCCCTGCGCCTTCGGGTTGGGGAAAAGTCTCTCACTGTTGTTTGTGCCTATGGGCCGAATGGCAGTGTAGAGTACCCGGCCTTCTTGGCGTCTCCTGGGAGGGGCGCTGATAAACACCCCTGGACACTCCGTTGTTCTACCCTGGGGGACTTCAATGCCCACGTGGGCAATGACAGTGATACCTGGAGGGGCGTGATTGGGAGGAACGGCCCCCCCTGATCTGAACCCGAGTGGTGCTCTGTTATTGGACTTCTGTGCTAGTCATAGTTTGTCCATAACGAACACCATGTTCAAACACAAGGGGTGTCCATCAGTACACATGGTACCAGGACACCCTAGGCCGGAGATCGATGATAGACCTTCGTGGTTGTTTCATCTGACCTCCGTCCGTGTGTTTTGGACACTCGGGTGAAGAGAGGGGCGGAGCTGTCAACTGATCACCACCTGGTGGTGAGTTGGATTCGATGGCGGGGAAGGAAGCTGGACAGACTCGGCAGACCCAAACGTATTGTGAGGGTGTGCTGGGAATGCCTAGCAGAACCCCCTGTCAGAGATATCTTTAACTCCCACCTCCGGCAGAGCTTCAACCAGATCCCGAGGGAGGTTGGAGACATTGAGTCCTGAGTGGACCATGTTCTCCACCTCCATTGTCGATGCAGCCATTCTGAGCTGCGGCCGTAAGGTCTCAGGTGCCTGTCGCGGCGGTAATCCCAGAACCCGGTGGTGGTCACTGGGGAAGTAAGAGATGCCGTCAAGCTGAAGAAGGAGTCCTTCCGAGCCTGGTTGGCTCTTGGGACCCCTGAGGCAGCTGATGGGTACCGTCAGGCCAAGCGGGCTGCGGCCCGGGTGGTTGTTGAGGCAAAATCTCGGGTATGGGAGGAGTTCGGAGAGGCCATGGAGAGGGACTATCGGTCGGCCTCAAAGAAGTTCTGGCAAACCGTCCGGCATATCAGGAGGGGGAAGCAGTGCCCTGCCAAAAACTGTCTACAGTGGAGGTGGGGAATCTGTTGACTTCAACTGGGGACATCGTCGGACGGATGGAAGGAGTACTTTGAGGATCTCCTCAATCGCGTGGCCACGGAGTCATGCCTTCCGGGGTGGTGCCTTTTTAAGAAAGGGGACCGAAGGGTGGCTCCAACTATAGGGGGTCACACTGTCCTCAGCAGAGCAGCTGGGGGAGTGGATGCTCCAACTATAGATCCTGGGAAAGCTATGCCCGATTTGGCCTTTAGCTATACCCTCTACCATGGAGAAGTCTGGAACACTGGATTTTGTGGGGCTGTCTTGGCTGCTCGGTCTATGTATGCATGCACGGAGCAGGAGTTTGGTTCGCATTGCCGGCAGTAAGTCAGACCTGTTTCCGGTGCATGTTGGACTCCGGCAAGGCTGCCCTTTGTCACCGGTTCTGTTCATTATTTTTATGGACAGAATTTCTAGGAGCAGCCAGGGGCTGGAGGGAGTTCTGGTTTGGGGACCACAGGATCGATGATGTTGTCGTCTTTGCTTGGGAAGGTTTGCAGCCGATGAAGATCAGATCAGCACCTCCAAGTCCGAGGCCATGGTCCTTAGCCGCAAAAAGGTGGTTAGCCCACTTCAGGTTGGTGGAGAGCTCCTCCCTCAAGTGGAGGAGTTCAAGTACCTTGGGGTCTTGTTCACGAGTGAGGGGAGGATGGAACGGGAGATCGACAGGCGGATCGGTGCAGCCTCTGAAGTAATGCGGTCGATGTACCGGTCCGTCGTAGTGAAGAGGGAGCTGAGCCAAAGGGCAAAGCTCTCAATTTACTGGTCGATCTACGTTCCTACTCTCACCTATGGCCATGAGCTTTGGGTCATGGACCGAAAGGACGAGATCCCGGATACAGGCGGCCGAAATGAGCTTCCTTCGCAGGGTGGCTGGGCGCTCCCTTTGAGATAGGGTGAGAAGTTCTGTCACTCAGGAGGAGCTCAGAGTAGATCCGCTGCTCCTCCACATCGAGACGAGCCAGCTGGCGTGGCTTGGGCATCTATTTTGGGTGCCTCCTGGGCGCTTCCAGGGGAGGTGTTTCGGGCATGTCCCACCGGGAAGAGGCCTCGGGGAAGACCCAAAACTGTCCTGGGAACACCTTGGTGTCCCCACGGGAGAGCTAGAGGAAGTGGCTGGAGAGAGGGAAGTCTGGGCATCTCTGCTTAGACTGCTGCCCCCGCGACCCAGTGCCGGATAAGCGGTAGAAAATGGATGGATGGACTTCTCTGACTCGATGTATAACCCATTCTGGAGGTCAAGTGAAGACAAGTCAAGAGGTTTTATTGTCATTACAACCATGTATAGCTTACGGCAGTACACAGTGAAATTAGACGTTTCTCCTGAACCCTAGTGCTACACAAAACAACATATACCACAACATAGAGCTACAAAGGACATGTGGCACAACATAGAGCTACAAGAGCACAATGGTGAGGACTAGACTAAGTTTGTCCTAGCTACATAAAGTGCATTGTGTGCGACCTAGTGCAAACAGCGCAAAAACAGAACAAGACTGTGTTGACAACACGAGACAGTGCATAACAACAACATTATACAAAATAAAATAAGATAAAAAAACAACAACGACCCGTCACTGTGATGTATTGCAAAGTATTGGAAACATTGGAACACAGTTTGGCTGGTGTGCAAAAGAACAAATAGAGCAGCATTAATAAAAAGTGGATGTGGAAATGTGCATGTAAACAGTAGCTGCTCACTGATAATGTGTACTCCCTAAACATGTCGCAGTCAGTGCACTCAAAGCAGTCCCTAAGAGCAGAGATGGCTCCTTCAGGCCAGGTTTTTACCCTGTTTCAGAACTGGTTTTGAGCGTCTGATGAGCGGTCTGTATGCTGGGATTAGCATAACAGAGATGTGGTCTGAGTATCCGAGTGCCATCCAAGTACTGATTGCACATGGTGGACATGTTCATTTTTGGAGCATGAGAACACTAGAATGCCACCACCTGGCCAGTTATGGATCCTGTGGATGCTCCAGAATTTAGAATCACTCTGGAAGCTCTGGTCCAGCATTCTGCCTCTCATGAACAGTGGCTCCAGGAGATAAACACTACACTCCAGCAGCTTGTACAATTTATCCAAATCCCCCCGGGGGTTAGACCTGTCAAAGCTCCTACTACCCAGACTCCACTGGTTCCACCAATTCATCTTACGGTATACCAAGATCCTCCCTTGCCTGTGGCTGTTTCCCACTGGGAATCCTACCTGGTAGGAATCCTACGATTACTGGCTTGAGGGGACTGATGTTCCATTCCTGCCTCGGAGGGTCAACCTATGCCAGAGGGCTGCCCTCCCAAGAGTCACTTGGTGCCTGAACAGTTCTGGTCTGAAGTTCTCCAGTGGTGCCACAACTCCCCCTTCCTCTCTCACCCGGTGGTCCAGCAACACTTCTGGTGGCCGTCCCTCCACAAGGATGTTCAAGACTACGTTGCTGCTTGCCCCACGTATACTCAACATAAGGACATCTCAAAGGGCTCCTCCATCCCCTTACTATACCCCAGTGCCCCCCTTCCACTGGCTTCATGGCCATCCTCACCGTGAAGCCATCTGATGGGTTGACAGAATTGAGAGCTTGACAGAATTTCTAAGATGGGTCACTTCATTCCCCTACCTAAACTCCCACATTAGTGAGGTAAACAGCATGACTTATGATACCTAGGCAAGGTGTGAACCTGATTTACACCCATGCTCCTCCAAGATGATCCAATTTGTAGAAGATGTTGGAGATTCAAATTCCATAAACATTAGGGCAACAGATATGGCTTCTTAAACACGAACATTCTTTCTTCTCTACAAAAAATAATCCACACGCTGGGGAGGAAGAAAGGTATATGACATCAGCAGAGAGGGAGGCGTGAATACATTGGTTCCCGGCCACCTGCTTGCATGCTGAAAGATGATATAGCTGGCCATGTGTTGGTTAATCTACCTGAGTTTTTATCTACAATGTGAGTCAGTTGGATTTATTTCCGGTATGTCCTTGTTTGGCTTCTTCTTCTGTCCACCAACTTAAAATAGGATTTCTCCAATACTTGGCTTCTGCTCTCAGCTGTAGGAGCCTCCACCGGTGCTACATCTTCATCCGCATATTGATTGCCTGCCTTGTCATTGACTTCGTCAACCCTACTGGAACAAATTCCATCTGGACGACATCTTGACGTCCTTGGCACTACACTGGTCGGGGTGTTGATCATAGTGTGTTAGCCAGTAAGTTAATGCTATTGTTAAATGTGATAACAGCACCATAAACTTTGGTCTACTAAAACCTTTATGAGCAAGGGTCATCTTATTCAGGATCTCCTCACTGACTGAAAGTTTGACTTTCTCTGTTTGACAGAAACCAGGCAACAACACAATGACTTTTCCACCCTTAATGAGACAGCGCCTCCTGAGTTTGTTCATATCAGTCATTCATGACTTCTGCTCTGGTCACAGAGGTAATCTTGCAATTATTTATCATGAGAAGTGGAAAATCTCGCCAGTATCTGCTCCTGTTTTTGGGTTCTGATCCTGTATTTGAGCTGATGAACTCATAGATGATTTGATTCCTAGAGATTAATGGGGGGGAAAGATACAAATATGATGTGCTTCAGGGAATCTACTCCTCATGATGATGACGTTACCGATTAGACTCACAAAAAGTGATCCAGTGCACTAAATAAAAATTATTGGTGATCATATTGTTGGTTCTAATGATGGTGTTCTCCAGTGTTTATTCCCTGCTGCTGCTGAATTCTCATCTCATTACATTTATATTCACATAAAAAGTAAAATAAATGTTGAAGAAATAACATATATTTCTCTTTATCACACACACACACACACACACACACACACACACACACACACACACACACACACACACACACACAAACCTTAAATATGGATTCCAAATTGCTTTTGGTTTTTGAAGGAATCTTTTGCTGACTGTAAATAAACCAAACAAAAAATATATTAATCAAATATTTAAAAATAAATAAATGTACAGGCATAATGATTAATATAATTAATTAAAATATTTACTAATTGATTATTATTTTGCTAATTGACAAATTTTATATTTTGGTCATTGAAAAATAATTTCAGAACATCTCTGTAAATTCTATGATTACAAAAATTTCAGCTCACATCTGTAATAATCACAGACTCTCCATGTGATGATCTGATATAATTCTCTACGTGTGAATGAATACAAACTAAACTATCAAAAATTTGTACTCACATCACATCTGTAGTGTTGTCTACTGTGAAGTTAATATTCAGAATTAATGAATCTTCACTCCCCATGGACACAGAGCTGGTAAACAGAAATATACAGAGAACAATGAGTGGATATAAAAATGCTTAATTAACAACTTAATGTTAGACAGTGTTAATTTAACAAGGGGTATATGATAAAATAAATAATTTAATTATCTCACATTACCTCACACTAGTAGTACCATCTCTATCTCTGAAGACGTCCACTTTGTCCATTGACTGTTCTAGGGACACACTGCTGTGTTCAGGTGAGTCTGATCTCTTACCCTGAATCAGACTAAACACACACAACCACTGTATCATTATTACTGTTTACCCACTGCGTCATTATTACTGTTTACGCGCTGCGTCTGTCACGACCATGTCTCCTTCCAGCTCTGCGCTTCCACGCTCCCAGTCGCCTAGCTACTGATGAGCTCCAGCTGAGGCTAGTTGGTGCCATCAGTAGCACGGCCTATTTAAGCCCGGTCCTCCCTCCATTCCACGTCCGGGCTCGTAATTCTCTGATTGCGAAAACGGACACTCATTGACTTTTTAGAGTCGAGACTAACCTTTTTCTCTCTGATTCCCAAATCAGGTTACATTTCCGTCTGCTCCAGTTACCTGGACTTCCAAGTCCCGCGGACGCGATCTCGTCCGCCGCTGAGCCTGCTCTCTCTCGCCAGTCACGGACCAAGATACACGAACTACTACACGGGCCATACAGGGCTGTACACCCGTTCTGGCTACTCCTTTTGAGTAGCGTCTCTTTTGTTCTCCAATCTTTCTAATAAACATCTTCAGTTGATCCCAGTGCTTGTGTGTGTCTGTTCCGTTACAGAAGTCCAGAACGAAACAGCAACCCGGAAGGATGGAGAATGCACCGGGAGAGGCGACCCGCCTCCAACCGCACCCGCGGAAGCTGCCACACCGCCCAGCGTCTCCACACCGCCCAGCGCCGTTCCTCTGCTCAGGTCACTCCCGATGTTCCCAAGCCTGATGAATAAACCCGCGCCCTTTGCCGTCTCTCCGGAGGCATGCAATAGATTCCTGCTCCAGTGCTCTCTAATCTTCAAGATACAACCTAGGCTGTTTCCTACGGAGAGGTCAGAGGTTGCGTACGTAATTTCGCTACTCACTGGACCCGCCCTCCGCTGGGCCGAGACGCTGTGGACTCACGGAATCCCCACCTTCCTAACCTGCCAGGCCTTCTGTTCACACTTCCGGGAATTTTTTGGGTGAATCGAGGTGGATGCTTCAGCAGGTGAGCAGCTATACCGGCTTTCACAAGGCACCAGGTCGATACAGGATTACACGCTCCTGTTATGCACCTACGCCGCCTCTAGCGGGTGGAATGAGCATGCCCTGCATCCCGTTCAGTAACCGGAGGACCCCTGACCCGCAAGTGCATCCGCTTCGAAGTGGGACCAGTGAGTGTACGAGTGGGTCGGCTCCACGTCGAACAGCTACATTACATGAAAATGCCTATGAGATAATCTAACACAGAGTGAGTGTCCTTAAATACTGGTTAGTGCAGGAAAAATGGCCACAGAACTGGAAATGACTTTCACAACCCGGATCCTGACAAGTCCTGTGTTTCACTGAGTAGTGATAAAGAAGTGAAGAGGTTTAGACGTGCTGGGATTTGAAATATGAACATCTTAACCAATTTACCGTAAATTCTGGACTATAAAGCGCACCTGGATATAAGCCGCATCTGCTCTATTTAAAAAAAAACCCCAAAAAATTCATAAATAAGCCGCACCTGCATACAAGCCGCATCCGCTTTTGAATTGTAAATGTACATGTATGTACCTAAATAGAACCTTTCGTAACCTGTATTTTAACACGGTGTAATGGTGGACGCTGCACAGAGACGCGGAGATCCGGAATTCATACAAAACAGGATTTATTAGAATAAAGAACTCAGGAGACGCCGCTCATACGGAGCGGACAGACAGGCTAGGGAGCCTTGCGCTCTGCGCGCCGTGGTACCGGGAGTACCGGAGACTTGGAAGTCCGTGAATCGGGAACAGACAAAGGTTAGGCATAAACATAGACACTAGGTATGTGCTACGAGCCCGGACGGGGATTGTAGGGTGAATGGGGGGGGGGGCTTATATCGGGAGAGGGAAAATCAAGAACAACTTTGGCTGATTTGTTGTGTGCGTGTTTTGTGTGCGTGTGTCTGTGTGTGTGTGTGTGTGTGGTGTGTGCCGTGCGTGCGTGCGTGCGTGCGCGCGTGCGTGCGTGCGCGCGCGCGTGTGTGTGTGTGTGTGTGTGTGTGTGTGTGTGGGGGGAAAAGAGCAGGGAGGAGAGAGAGAGAGCACTGAGCAGAAATTTCGTTGATTAAAACGGGACAGAACCAAGAGAAAATAACCGCTATTTACCTTCATTTCTCCTGTGTGTGAAATGACGTCACCTTAACCTTGTAAAGATAGAGTTTGTCCTCCTTCTATCCGCTTCTACCCACTTATATCTGCTAAAGAGGAACTAGCGCATTCTTCTTCTTTGCATTTATTTTGTCTTAGTTTTGATTCTAATTCCGGTTAGAGCCCCTAGCGGTCGGGAAAAAATCTGCATAATAGCCGCACCTTATTATTAGCCGCATGGTTCAAAACCTAGGAAAAAAGTAGCGGCTTATAGTCCGAAATTTACGGTAATACAAAAGTGTACACGATGTGTGTTCCTCATTTCTATACACTCATTTCTGTAGGAGGTTTGGGATCAGTTAGAAAGTTCTGTAGTATCTGAAGCTAACAGGGAGGAAAAAACACACTCTTCACTCACCTCTCGTCTGTCTTTGTGTCCTTCTCTTCATATACATTCATTCTGGAGGCCATGTGTGATTTTACAGATTATATCTACACACACACACACACACACACACACACTTATGTATAAATCTAATCTTGTATGATTGCATTCATTTGTAGTAAATGCTACAGAAAAGCTCTGACTTCAGTAAAAATCACTTCTACATCTATAGTATATTAATAACACTTTGGATTTATGAATTTACTGTGTTTTTCCCTTTTGTTTATCTGCAAACAGAATTGTTTACTGTCCTCTTTTAATGCTTTTCAGTTTTTGTTTTTACTTACACTGGATTCAGAGGAGAAATACACCAGATAAACATCGACCTGCCAAAAAACACACACAATATATATTTTATAAATATCTAATATTTTTCACTTAAAAGACATCACAGTGATGAAACATGTCCATACACACTAACACACAATAAACACTTCACATAAACACATTACTTATTATTACACTATGAGGACACCAGCTATGTCGTGTTATAACATATTGTGTATCATCACACGGTTCACCGTCAGGAAATCAGATCTTACACAAAACTGTATATGTTTTAATAAATACCTTTTATAAATACCTCTGAAATATTTGGACTCAGTTGAGGTTTTATGGTTTTTTAGAGACAGTTTACAGTTTAGTCAAAATTAATCTTTTTTTGACCAAAATGTGTACATTTTTATTTATCAAAATTGAATTAAATAGAATTACACCACCAAGAACGATGCATTAAAACACCTAGAACATGCATGTGTCCCTCAAAATCCATAAATGACTGTTTAACATAGATAGTTAACATTCACTGTAGATAAATAGAGAAAGAGAGAGAGAGAGATAGATAGATAGATAGATAGACAGACATAAATTGACAATAAATTGAGATACTTACAGTAATGTTCTTCTGGAAACATCTATTGCTTAAAATTAAGCTTTTGCTTTCACTTAAACACGACTGACAGGATTCCTCATCAGTGAACACACCAGTAAACAACAAACAAAACATGCGTCCCTGCAAAAATAAGTGCTTTACATTCCATGAACATTCTTAATTAAAAGCAAAAAAAAAAACATGTTTACACACAATTACTATCTTATTTACTAAAATACAACATACACACAGAATAAACACTTTATATATAAACATTATTAATAATTATATAATTATTACTTTGTATTACCCCCCCCCCCCCCCCCCCCCCCCCACCCCCCCCCCCCCCCCCACACACACACACACACACACACACATACGTTCTTTACTCCAACATGGTGTGTGTGTTTTATCTAATCCTGTATCATCACACAATTTAAATGTGTTCTAATTTAATAATAAAATCACCTGAACTGTTTTTATTTAGTGTAGATAAATAACAGACAAACATTATAGTTTTAGATTTATAAACTTACTTTGTTTCTCTCCTGGAACCTCTCCGTCTCCTCCGTCACTAAAAGTATTTTCACTTTCACTAAATCTTGCATAACTGGTTTATTTAAATTTAAATTCACAGAGACTGGGTGGAATTTAAACTCTACAAAGACATAAAAAATATTCTCATTCACAATCATGCTGTACATTTATACCTTTTTCATAGGAACAACATGCTGGGGGTGTCAGGAATGTGATTTACTGCAAGTGTGTGTGTGTGTGTGTCTTATAGAGAATAAAACTTAATTAAAAAACAAACTTAATATAGTCTTTAGTAGAATAAAGTCATCTTTAATATCAGTCACCTCAAATGAGAGATTCATTTCAGATTTACTAATATTCTATTTATTTTTAATTAACATGTTTTGTCACTTCAAAATGAAATGAAATATACAACTTTAAACATTACATTATAAATGAAGATCTGGCTCGGTGGTATTTTCTCCCTTTTTTATCTTCTTATGACAGTTTTAGTAGACCAATTCAAATCCAGTTCTCTTCATCTTTAGATTTACTCTGGTGTAGAGAGTGTCACTGAGTACTGAGTTCATGTTCCTGGAACTTTAGAATTTGAACTTTATCTGTTTGAAAGTGTGTTCGATCTCCTGTAAGATCACATTACAGGACTGTAAAGAGAAAATAATGAAATCATCATCAAACTAATCATTTAGAATGCCCTTTTTTTCTCTGCCTGCACTATGGTATTTTATGGTGTATAAATACTTGATTTGTTATAACATGTTAATGTGACAGAATTTTAACTGACGTTACTTATGTTCTCAAGCTGTCAAAAATTCACACATCCTAAAATTAATGACATTAAAGTGAATTTTCATTAATGCATTTTAACTTTCACAGCCCTCTTTTAAGCCCTGTTTTAAGTAATGATGGTGTTTTAAATGACAGAAATCATCAGGACATCAGGAATAAATGACAAGACGGCTACCAACTTGGAAATGCCCACTGCGAGCCTGAAAGTGGTTCTAATTTAGGTTTTAATTTATTATTATTTCTACTTTTATAAAAAATAAACAAAAAAACCTTCAGACAGAAATGTGTGCTGCATTACTTACACATTAATATAAAATACATTTATGCCCGATTCTGAATTGGTCAAGTAACTCTTTTGTATGCCTAGGTCAACAGCTGACTACTTCTACTGACAGAAGGGTCTCCCTCGGTGTCCCTCGGGACTGGCCTGTAACATGGAGACTTGTTGGTGCGACAAAAGGCATACAGATGAGCTCCTGGACGGATCTGATGTGCCGCCTCATTGGAAGGAAACCTGAGACCCATTCACCACTGCTTCCTCGAACCTATATGCTCCGCCCTGTGTTCTTCTTTTGCAGGATTTTCGGCTACCCGCCTGGATGCGCAATCTGCCTAGGACTTGTGAGAGGCACGGAGGAAGAAGCCCTCGTTTGCGAGGTCAGACCACGAAAGGGTGAACAACGTTAAGGCATCCGCTCAATTGCCGAGCCTGCCAGGGAGGAAAAGAAAGAAGACGCATTTTACACATACACATTCTGAAATGTATTTTATTATTTTTGTAACACTCCTTTGCGGAGTCACCACAGCACATCCTCACGACAATACCTTCTGGCAATACCTAACCCTTAAAACGCAATAGTATTTAAGAGGGGATTGAAAGAATATTTGTGCATCTATCTTATGAAATACAATTGTGTTTTATCTTCCCTGCTGAACTGCGTGAAAAGAGTGCAACCAGCGAGGTTTTGCTCAAGGACATCACCCTTCCCCTCCCTACTATGTGCAGACTAGAACAAACAAAGACCGTCTAGACCCATTGGTATCAGCAATACTGTGCCCAAACGCACACACTTAAGCTCCCTTCTCGATATGCTCCACGCACACACTCATTGTATGAACACACAAACAGGAGAAGTTTCGATAACTTCGACTCCATCCTTGGCCTGGCAAACAGTTACACCACGAAAACATCTTTGATAGGCTGAAGGCATCCACCGTGTAACCTTCTGATTGGTTGTTCTTTGTAACTGCCACATATCTGGACGAGGTTCTTTTCTGTATATAATCTGCTGTTTGACAATGTTATGCTGAGCTGAGCAAATAAACCTTACTCGACTCATCTCCTGTGTTGGTGCATTTGTGAAAGCTCCCGAGATCTCGTATTGAATCCTGATCTTCTGAACCTAGGCTGCAGATGACACGAGGCTGTTAAGGAACTGTCCTTACAAAATGTTATGTAATAAGAGAAAAGATTATGATCAGGTAATCACGAATGTCTTTGTTTTCATCACTGACTCCCTCTGTCTCACCCTCTTGGAATGCTGCTTAACGACATATTTTATAAATATGTAATTGTGAATAGAAGCTGGGCGTCTTTATAAATCTGTGCCCACAGACCAAACCCTCAACTCACTCATCACTCTTACACAGAAGCAAGTTAACAAATGTTTTATTTATATTTAACTACTCAAACTTGATAAATCAGTGAAGAGAAAACTTGTCATGTGTTCTTTTAAAAATCTTATATGTTTCTCGATACGGTGCTTCATGTATTTATTTAAAAATTCTGTTTTGTGTTTAGGTAAAAGTGAGGGGTTGAAAATGTTTATAATCAAGGAGAAAGTGTCAGCCTGTGTGAGCACTTCCGGCACCACAGAGGAACCTCCCACCTGCAACCCGCTACCCGGAAATGGCGTCTGTCTGGCAGGCATGATAAGGACCCCAAGGACCCTCAGTCAGTGCCAGATTGTCTTCAAGGATTACCCTGAACACACTCCAGCGATTTACTCCTCGACAAAGCTACCACCGACCTGTTTCTGATCTTCGCTCTCCCGACCTCCGGCTTCCCGACCCTGCCTGTCCCCGGACTCTCGATTCGGCTCGCGCTCCTCGCGCTTCAAGCCCCGGCTCGCGCTCCTCGCGCTTCAAGCTCCGGCTCGCGATCCGGCTCGCGCTCCTCGCGCTTCAAGCTCCGGCTCGCGCTCCTCGCGCTTCAAGATCCGGCTCGCGCTCCTCGCGCTTCAAGCTCCGGCTCGCGCTCCTCGCGCTTCAAGATCCGGCTCGCGCTCCTCGCGCTTCAAGCTCCGGCTCGCGCTCCTCGCGCTTCAAGATCCGGCTCGCGCTCCTCGCGCCTCAAGATCCGGCTCGCGCTCCTCGCGCTTCAAGCTCCGGCTCGTGCTCCGAGCTCGGTTCTACACACCCGGCTCGTGCTCCGAGCTCAGTTCTACACACCCGGCACTTCCGGGTCTGTCTCCAGATTCGGATCTCGGAATCGGCTCACTCGGCTCGCTCGGAATCGGCTCACTCGGAATCGGCTCACTCTTTCGGCTCTCAGGAATCGCCTCTTCTGGTCTATCACTGGGTTCCGCATTCTTCTGATTGCTAGCTGGCTCTGAGCTCACGCACTGCTTCACGCTCTGCTCGGCATCCGCCTTGGATCCTCCATTCTGGTGTGACAGAACAATCTGGCCAAAAATGGATCCCGCGGAAACCCCAGCCTCCCTCGCAGCCTTGTCCGCAGTTGCCCGTCGGCAGGCGGACCAGGAGCGAAAAATTAATGAACTGGATGCAGGAATCCAACAGATCTTGGCCCACCTGCAGTCACCCCCTAGTGGTGCCACTACCGCTCCACCACCACCACCTGCTCCGGCTCCTCCTGTTCCCCTGGCTGATCCCGTTCCCGTACCCGCATGTCGGTCCGCGAGCCCCACCTTGCGAACCCCGCCCGGTATTCTGGAGACCCTGACACCTGTCGCTCCTTCCTACTTCAATGTGATCTGGTCTTCAGTCTGCAGCCTCTCTCGTTTAGCACGGAACGGGCCAAGGTGGCTTACACCATCTCTCTCCTAGCCGGGCCAAGCACTGAGATGGGCTTCCGCTGAATGGGAGGCCCAATCCTCCCATTGTGCGTCTTTCGCCTGCCTTCTCATCAGAGTTGCGGAAGGTGTTCGGAACTTCTACGCCCCGTCATGATGCGGCTCACTCTCTGCTATCTGCAACCCAGGGTCAGCGTTCGGTGGCCGAATTCGCTGCTGACTTCCGCACCTGGGCCACGGACAGCGGCTGGGATCGAATGGCCCTCTACGACACTTTCCTCCAAGGGTTGTCTCCTGTCGTGAAGGATGAGCTTGCAGCCCGAGATCTACCCCAGGACCTGGATGGGCTCATCACTCTCGCCACCCGCATTGACCGGCGGATCAGGGAGCGGCGCCGGGAACGGCAAGTTCGCCCGCTCCGACCTGTTTCACCACCTCCAATCCTCCTCCTCGGAGCCTGCCTCTCCAACCACGGCTCCGGGACCGAACACCCTCCCCTCCACAGCCAATGGAGATAGGCCGTCACCACCTGACACCCAAGGAGAAGGAGAGGCGCCGCTCACTAGGACTCTGCCTTTACTGTGGTGGAGAGGGTCATATGGCGGGCTCCTGCCCGGCAAAAGGCAGGGACTCGTCGGTGAATGGGAAGGTCACCCACGAGCCACAATCCATCCATCCTTTCCAAGCCTACCATTCGAGTCCACCTGCATACCGTCCCCGAGGGTATTGATCTAGCTGCCTTCGTAGACTCGGGGGCGGATGCGGAGTTCATTGACGTGGAGCTGGCCAGACAACTCCGCCTGCCCATTGAACCCCTACCATGAGGTTCTACAAGTCAGGTCGTTGGATGGGAGCCTTCTGGATAAAGCCACTCACCGGACCAAGCCATTACTCATGTCCGTCGGGGAACAACACCAGGAGTGGCTCACCCTGTTGGTGATTTCCTTCCCCCCAGGCCCTCTATCTTGCTCGGTTTTCCTTGGCTTCGGAAGCACAACCCCCGTCTGGACTGGCCCACAGGTAGAGTTTTGGAATGGGGAACCCACTGCCTTGGTCATTGCCTCATGAATCCCACCCCCAAGCCTCCCTCTGCCACCGTCCCCGCACCCCAGGACCTGGTGGCTGTTCCGGAGGTTTACCGTGACCTGGCCCCAGTCTTCAGTAAGGCCCTTGCTACCACCCTGCCCCCCCACCGGCACTACGACTGTGCCATAGAACTGCTCCCAGGAACCAGCCCACCACGTGGCCGCCTCTACCAGCTTTCAGCACCTGAGAGAGCAGCCATGAACAAGTACATTCAGGAGTCTTTGGCAGCAGGCATCATCCTGGCCCTCCTCATCCCCTGCAGGTGCAGGGTTTTTCTTTGTGGAGAAGAAGGATAAGACCCTCCGCCCCTGCATTGACTACCGCGGCCTTAATGCCATCACTGTCCGCAATCGTTACCCGCTCCCCCTCATGGCCTCTGCCTTCGAACTCCTGCACGGCGCCACCATCTTCACTAAATTGGACCTGCGCAATGCCTACCAGTTAGTGCACATCCGGGAGGGAGATGAGTGGAAGACGGCATTTAACACCCCTATTGGCCACTACGAGTACCTGGTCATGCCGTTTGGCCTCACCAATGCACCGGCAGTGTTCCAGGCTCTGGTTTCCAACGACGTTCTCAGGGACATGCTGAATGTGTTTCGTCTTCATCTACCTGGATGATATTCTGATTTTCTCCCCCTCAGTGGAGGAACATGTTCATCATGTACGGGCAGTTCTGAGCCTGGCTCCTGAGGAATGGGCTGTACGTCTAGCCAGAGAAGTGCGAGTTCCATGTTTCTCGGACCTCATTCCTGGGATACTGTCTTTCGGCCGGGAATATCCAAATGGACCCCGCCAGGATCCAAGCTATCAGGGATTGGCCAACCCCCACCACCCGCCGGCAGCTCCAGAGGTTTTTGGGATTTGCCAATTTCTATCGGCGGTTCATCAAAGGCTATAGTTCACTGGCCTTCCCCCTCCACCAGTTGACCTCAACCCTCCGTACGTTTCTCTGGAAGCTCCGAAGCGGGTGCCGCCTTCTCTGAACTGAAGCGGAGGTTCACCGAGGCTCCTATCCTGAGTTTCTGCCCGACCCCGCTCGGCAGTTCGTGGTTGAGGTCGATGCCTCCAATGTTGGGGTTGGTGCCATCCTTGTCCCAGGTCTGCCCCAAAGACAATCGTCTGCACCCATGTGCCTTCTATTCTCGGCGACTTCAGCCCTCCTGAACGCAATTACCCGGTGGGGGAGAAGGAGCTCCTTGCTGTCAAGTTGGCTCTGGAAGAGTGGCGCCATTGGCTGGAAGGCACTGAAACCCCCTTCCTCGTGTGGACTGACCACCGAAACTTGGAGTACCTCCAGTCGGCCAAACGGCTAAACCCTCGCCAGGCCAGATGGGGTCTTTTCTTTGGCCGTTTTCGGTTTACCCTGTCCTACCGCCCTGGGAATCGAAACACCAAGCCCGATGCTCTGTCCAGGGTTCATGCCCCTGAAGAGGAGGAGGAGATGAACCCCGAAACCATCCTTCCCAAGTCTGTCTCGGTGTGCACTCTGGGGCTGGACCTCGAAGAGAGGATCAGGAAGGCCCATGAGGGAAAGTCCGGTGCCCAAAGGCTATCCGGCTGGGAAGGGCCTGCTTTTTGTCCCCGAAGGCCTGCGCTCTGAAGTCCTCCAGTGGTGTCACAACTCTCCCTTCTTCTGCCACCCCGGGTTTCCCCCGAACCCTATCACTGGTTTCGGACACGCTTCTGGTGGCCCTCACTCCGTAAGGACACCCAGGATTATGTGGCCGCCTGCCCTGGATTGCGCCCAGCACAAGAGCTCTCACAGGCAACCGGAAGGTCTTCTTCGTCCGCTCCCCATACCTAGGCGGCCGTGGTCCCACATCGCCATGGACTTTGTAACTGGCCTGCCCCCCTCTAAGGGAAACACCACCATCATGACCGTGGTCGATCGCTTTTCTAAGATGGGGCACTTCATCGCCCTACCCAAGCTGCCGTCTGCCAAGGAGACTGCCAAGCTAGCCCTCCACCACATCTTCCGGCTCCATGGACTCCCCAGGGACATTGTCTCGGACCGCGGACCCCAAGTTCTCGGCTCGGTTTTGGAGGGAGTTTTGCCGCCTACTGGGCATTTCGACCAGTCTCTCATCTGGTTTCCACCCCCAGACCAACGGCCAAACTGAGAGGCTCAACCAAGATCTGGAGACCGGGCTCCGCCTCCTCTGCAGTCGAGAACCAGCCTCCTGGTCCGAGAGGACTAGTGTGGATCGAATACGCCCATAACACCCTTCCCACCGCTCCCACCGGGCTCTCGCCTTTCCAAGTGGTCCATGGTTATCTACCACCGATTTTCTCAAGTCAGGAGCCCCAGTCCTCCGTTCCTTCAGCCACCCACTTCTTCCGCCTGCTGCCGACGAGGCTGGAGGGTCGCCCGGGCTGCCCTGCTCAAGAATGCCCAGAGGCTTTGCCGGGGAGCCGACCGAAGGCGACGTCTAGCCCCTCGTTATCACGTTGGTCAGCGTGTGTGGCTCTCCACACGGGATCTCCCCCTGAAGGTCGCCTGTCGGAAACTAGCCCCACGTTTTGTTGGCCCATTCCCCATTCTCCAAGGTGGTTAACCCCGTGGCCATTCGACTCAGGCTCCCCAGGGCACTCCGGGTCCATCCTACATTTCACGTCTCCAGAGTTCGACCTACCCGGACCTGCCCCCTGGTGCCCCCCACCAGGCCTCCTCCACCCGTTCGGATAGTTGAGGGGGGTCCCGCCTACACCGTCCGCCGCCTGCTTCGCTCCCGTCGCCGCGGCAGAGGTCTGCAATACCTAGTGGATTGGGAGGGGTATGGCCCAGAGGAACGCTCCTGGGTTCCGTCCCGCTTCATCTTGGACCCGATCCTGATTAGGGACTTCCAATAGGGATCATCCCGAGCAGCCTGGTAGGTCGTCTGGAGCCGCCCTGGAGGGGAGGGTACTGTCAGCCTGTGTGAGCACTTCCGGCACCACAGGGGAACCTCCCACCTGCAACCCGCTACCCGGAAATGGCGTCTGTCTGGCAGGCACTTGATAAGGACCCCAAGGACCCTCAGTCAGTGCCAGATTGTCTTCAAGGATTACCCTGAACACACTCCAGCGGTTTACTCCTCGACAAAGCTACCGACCTGTTTCTGATCTTCGCTCCCCCGACCTCCGGCTTCCCGACCCTGCCTGTCCCCGGACTCTCGATTCGGCTCGCGCTCCTCGCGCTCCTCGCGCCTCAAGCTCCGGCTCGCGCTCCTCGCGCCTCAAGCTCCGGCTCGCGCTCCTCGCGCTTCAAGATCCGGCTCGCGCTCCTCGCGCTTTCAAGCTCCGGCTCGCGCTCCTCGCGCTTCAACGATCCGGCTCGTGCTCCGAGCTCGGTTCTACACGCCCGGCACTTCCGGGTCTGTCTCCAGATTCGGATCTCGGAATCGGCTCACTCGGAATCGGCTCACTCGGAATCGGCTCATTCGGAATCGGCTCACTCGGAATCGGCTCACACTTTCGGCTCTCAGGAATCGCCTCTTCTGGTCTATCACTGGGTTCCGCATTCTTCTGATTGCTAGCTGGCTCTGAGCTCACGCACTGCTTCACGCTCTGCTCGGCATCCGCCTTGGATCCTCCATTCGGTGTGACAGAAAGCTGTTCAGCACATTACTGTACTTCCGGGTCGATGGGAAACACTGTTACAGTCTTAACCGGACCTCACGTCATATGTATTTATTGTTACCCAGTCGAGGTTTAGTACGCACAGAGTAAGTAGCACAGGATTCAAGGTAGTTGATATCTTTATAACAACACAAACAAGGTGTTGGTATATTGTAAACACAGGTGGTATTATTTGCATATATAAACAAAACTATACAATGGCTTATCTTCCAGGTGAGCCAAGAGCAAAATTATAAACAAAAAAAAAGATCTTTAGTAGCTTTCTAACCTGAAAAGAAACAAAAGTAAAAATCAGCTTTGCTAATTATCTACTACTAAAACAATCCCCAACCCAAAGGAAATGAAAACCACACCCCTGCTGCCAGTAAACTGAATATGTACAGGAATATCTATGTACAAAAAAAGTCAAAGTCAAAACCAGCAAATTAACTAATTAACACCAAAATACCACTGAAAAAAGGCAGGCTAGGGCAAGCTGGAAACTGGGAATGTGACCATAAAACACAACATAAAACAAACACAATATGCACAAAATAGCAAGAGATGTAGCAATACAAAAACAATTTCAAATGTTGTTCCCTAATGAATGTATCCAGGCTGAACATCTGCTATATATAATATCTCTGTTCTCAGTCATGATTACATCACTAACTACCTCTGCCTCAACCACCTTAGTCCAGACTTCTTGCTAGCTTATAAGCTAGCAAGCTAGCCTACATACTTGTAAACTAGCCTACATATGTGTTGTGTGATAGTCAGGAGATGATACACCAGTGGGAGGTTGAAAAAGCTGCATAATGACAGGAAATATGTTGATGGGCTCCAGGAAATTGGGTTTTCTTTACCTGGTTCTCACATTTCGCCTCTGGATCATGAGGAGTATTTTAAGAGGCTTCTGGCTTGCCTACTTGAGAATCACATGTGAAGGTGTGATGATCAAAGTACAGTTGTGTTATATGTGCAGTTTATTCCCAAACAGTCCTAACTGTGCTTTTCTTTATTGCTTATGGAAGTGTTGAGATGTGTTCTACAAAAAATCACGCAGTTACAGATTGAGCCACACTTACCACAGTCAAGAAGGCAAGGTTTCTAGGCTTGCTATTGCTGACTTCTTTCAGCCATGTAAATGCCATTTACATTTGGTGACAGCACCCATATCTGCTATCTCATGCCCACAATCCAACATTTGTTGGACCACAGTGGGCAATGCACTTTTTCAGGATCTCAAAAGTACCTCTGATTAGGGATGGCATTGGCCACCGCGTTTCCATGGCTTCATCCTATAGCATTCCCAGGACCTGGCATACACCAGTGTGGTTTTAGTCAAGTCTTTGACCAAAGACTTGCAAGCGGTTTTAGAGGTTCCTGAGATTCCTGGGATAACTTTTATTGACAGTACATCAGGGAATTTAGAACCATGTCCACCCCTCTTCATAAGCTAATCTCAACTCACTGGACATTGAGTTTATATAATACCTGTAGCCCTGTGCCCTAGGACAATTTTGCAATCTTAAGTGCCTGCTTACCTCAGCCCTAATCTTAGTCCTTACTAAAACTTGCTGGAAAGTTGGTGCCTTTTGATTAAAGAGTGGTGGCAGTTCTTCCTCAGAGCAATGCCTAAGTTAACTGGGTACATTCATGTGGATCCTTCTCAATCTGCCTAAGCCCACAGAACAAAATTATGGCATGGGAGAATGTGATTGTCATTCAGATATCACTCTTAGTCTTCAGACTCACCCTGGTTGGATGGCATGTTATGAAACTTGGAATATCTGTGGACCACCAAGCAACTCAGTCCATGTGAGGTCTATACTTCATCTGCTTCGACTTAACTTCATTTCACGGACAAGGATTTAAAAATGGCAAGCCCAACTCTCTCCAGGTACTATTACTCCCTGATGATGTGGAGTGTCTTCTGGAACACATTCCCACTAGTGGTAGCTTGGTGGTGGGATTTGCACCTGTGATCTTCCGGGCCAGAAGCCAATATCTTAAACATTGAGCCACCACCAACCCCTGATTACCATAAGCCTATTCTCAGGTTTTCAAACTACCTAACTCCTTCCTTACCAGGTACTAGGTCATTGACCGGGCCCCAATTTTACCCCATGCCATGTTCTATACCCTTTGCCATCTGCTGGTGTCACAGTTATCTCATCTTCTCAAAGTTAGACCTCCGCAGCACCTATAATTTGATCAGAATTAGGGCGGGATACGAATGGAAAATGGAATTCATCACACTTACCGGGCACTATGAGTACGCCCAGTATGCTGATGCTGGTCGGTCTAGCTAACACCCCCTCTGTGTATCAGGAATTCATGTGCTAGGTATTTTGAGATCTCCTCCAAAAATTTGTATTAGTATATATTGACGACATTCTCATGTTTTCCAGGAGCCCAGAGGAGCAGCAACGGCACATGATCTAGGTACTCAAAAGGCAGCAAGAGTTCCACCTGTACCTGATGGCAGAAGAGTGCTCCTTCCACCGGTCAAGCTTACGTTTTCTCAGCTACTTCAATTCCAACCTGGGGGTGTGTATGGACAAGGAAAAGGTTGCAGCATTAATCCATTAAAGAACAACAAAATTTCCTCGGATTTTCAAATGTCTATCGAAGTTTCATTCAGAACTACAGTGTCATTTCTCCCCCTCTCACCTCTCTCCTCAGAAACAATCCATGCACCCCGCTGTGGAACTGAGGCCTTCACTTCCATAAAAGAGGCGTTTTTTACCCCTCCCCTTCACGGTTGAGGTAGAGGTCCCCACAACAGGGACAGGGGCCATGCTCTTTCAGCTCTAGGGATGACTCCCACAATTCCACCCCATGTTAATTTTCCCCTGCTGAAGCAAATTATATCGGCAACTGGGAACACTTCGCCGTGAAGCTGGCCCTGGAGGAATAGAGACACTGGCTTGAGGTTGTCTCACACCCGTTCACGGTGTTAACGGACCATACCTCACAGAGGCAAAATGCTCAAATCCCCCTCAAGCCAGCTGGGCTCTCTTTTTCACACAATTTCACTTTAGCATCTCTTACAGACCTGGTTTTAAAAACTTAATGGCTGACACACCCTCCCACCTCCACACCATTGAGGAAGAGTATAAGAACCTGAGAACATGCTATTCAATTCAATTTAATTTTATTTGAAGAGCACTTTTTACATTTGGCATTGTCACAAAGCAGCTTTACATAATATGCATAACTGTAGTGTGTGGGAATGAAAATCAATTTCTCCCTGATTGTTTCTTGTTGAGTGAGCCCAATGGTGGCAAGAAAAAGCTCCTTGAAAACACGAAGGCACCAGAGAGGAACCAGACTCAACAGTGAACCCATCCTCATTTGGGTGTTTTGTTTTAGTTTTGATTCTTATCCTATACCCGGACCTCTTAGTCAGCCCCATCAAGTGGGCTCCTCCCTCCACTATACTAGATACTATGACCGTGAGTCCCTCAGGATGTCCTCTGGAAAGACAATATGTTCCGTCACGTCAATGCACTCACCTGATTCTATCTGCTCACTCCTCAGCATGTACTGGTCACCCAGGAGCCACTCTCGCACCTCTACAAAGGCACTTCTGGTGTCTGTTATCCGGAGGTTCTTAAGGGGTTGTAGAGAATGTGCCATGTCAAAGGCCTTGCATCATCTGCCTGCCAGCAAGCGCATGCCACTTTGGTCCCAAACCACCCCTGGTCACACCTAGGAGTGGACTTCCTCACCGACTTACCCACATCAGCAGGTAACACCTGTATAGTAGTGATCATAGATTGATTTTCTAAGTGCTGCCAACTGATTGCCTGGAAGGGTTTACCTACTACCATCGAAGTACTATTCCACCAGGTTTTATGCAACTTTTGCCTCCCAGAAGAAGTCTGATCTGGAAGGCCTTCTTTAAACTCCTAGGTGTGGCCGTCAAGCTGTCCTCGGGGTACCACCCACAGTCCACTGGACGCATCCAGGAGGTGGGGCGATTTCACCAGGCTTTCTAAATAAGTTGAACTGTTTATTCTGCTCAACAATCATTAAATGGCATTAAATTTATTTTATTGCACTCCAGCTACTCCCTCCTTTTGGTGCAAAAGTTCATTGTTTGACATATGTGGGCAGTTTAATTTATAAACTTGATTTAAATTAAACTTTAAATGACAGCTCATTAAAGATTTTCTCAAATAAAAGTTACCCATTCCTTTTTTTAAAAGCAGGGGTGGAAGATTCTAGTGTAATTAAAAAAACGGCAAGGGAATATAAATGTCAAATTATTATTTTGACAGCTAATTATTTTTTACAGTATTTTTAAGTATAATTTAATAGATAACCCTATGTTTTGTACTATGTCTGTTCTTTCTCTCTCTACAATATATTTATTCTTATGTCATTCAAAGATAACTGGTTTGGCAAGTATACAAATATTTTTTAGATGGTGAAAATGAAAGGATTGTGTAGAAACAGTTTGTAAGTTACATTATGCATAATGTTTATTTACTAAACTTAAATAGGGCTAAAAGAGCAGAATTGCATTATATCATGTCTGCTGTAGTGTACAAAAGTAAAATCACTGAATATGCATAGCTGTCTAAATATTTATTTAGACTGTATATGTATATCTTTAGGAAATAAACTTAAAATATAAGCACTCTGCTACATGTAAAAGCATTTCACAACATATTAAATATAATAAAAAAAAGTATATGCACAATAAATTTACAGTGAGGATAAAAATCTATTATTTAGTTTATATATTTATATACTATATTAATTATTATATATTCATATGTTATTCATATTCAGGCTACATAATATATTGCACATTGGTTTTAAATTTTAAAGAAAGTTTTAAAAGATAGTTTCTTATATTCAGTAGAACCAAAGCGAATTCTAACTTCATTATTTTCTTAGTTTCAGGTCACGTTCTTGTTTCTGTCCTGAATGATGAAAACATTTAAAACATTTATCTTCAACGTTTGAGACTAAAAAACTGCTCCAACCTGCAGAGGAGATAAAAATAGGGAAATAATCAGACACACAATCAGACATTTACAGTGAAACACAAATAAATACACTATAAATCCTGTTTTAGAGTACAAATACACACATTAAACTGTAAACTAAGAGATTATAATATTATTAATTAACAGTGTTGGGGAGTAACTAGTGTACAGTGTTAGTGTTACATTACAAAATAAATGTAACAGTAATTAATTACACATTTTGTATTAGTAACTGTAATTAATTACTGTTACTTTTATTTTGTAATGTAACACTAACACTGTTCAACAAAAATTTGTGTGTTGTGTGTGTGTGTGTGTGTGTGTGTGTGTGTGTGTGTGTGTGTGTGTGTGTGTGTGTAAATAGAGGGTAAATCAGTAACTCACTGTATTTTCTCCAGGTTAGATTGTGGATCCTTCATTAGATCAGAGAGAAGTTTTACTCCTGATTCTCCAGGTTTATTCCAGTACACATGCAGTTCTCTCAGGTGTGATGAGGGATTTAATCTCAGAGCTGAGACCAAAGCAGCAAAACCTACACACTGTAATACTGCAGCCAACCCACCCTACACCACACACACACACACACACACACACACACACACACACACACATTATGCTCAAACCCATTGACCTAAAACATCTATGACAGAAATACAGGATCTACAGTGTGTAAGTGATGATCTCACCTCAGTATCTCCAGTGTACAGTGTGGATTCTCCAGTCCAGCAGAGAGCAGCGTCACTCCTGAATCCTTTACATTATTCTCACTCAGGTCCAGGTCTTTCAGTCTGGAGGACTTTGTACTGATAACCGAGGACAGAACTCTACAACTTTCCTCTGTCAGCATACACTGAGAAAGACTGGAAGATAAATGATGATATTTCAGGTTAGAAAAACTGTAAAAACCGTTACTCTGCAAATTACAATTACAGTGCCAGTGTAAATACACTCTCTCAATACAGAGAAAATACAAACTTAATGGTTTGAATTAACGAGAAGGAATTAGCTTTGTTCAATCATCTATACATTCGCAGTTGAATTCATGTCAGGAGATTGTCCAATAGTTAATATGGCTGCAAATTTGGATTGGTTTTCGTGTCAAAGTGGTCAACTTATCTCCACATTTGTTTTTATGCTGATGAGGTCTCATATTCACTTAATAACCAGCAGTCATTTCTTTACTGTAAATATGATCATGGTGTATCATCTCTAGTTTATGTACGCAACCTTGGTTCCCTGAAGGAAATAGATTCTGCATTGTCAACTATTTGGGAACACCACTGTGTGACATGCTGTGAATTACATATAATCTTGTCCAATGGATGGGATTGACTTCACCAACAGGGTGTAAAATCAGATGTATAAAAGCACATGTGACAGCGCTAGTGTCAGCTTATAAAACTGGAAGAAGTGTTGCTGGGATGCAGACAGTGTGGCATAGAGATGCATCTTGTTCCCTCAGAGAACCAGGTTTACATATATGTATGCACCAACATGGGAATGAATGCCCAATACCAACATAATATGGTGGGTATAGCTCACTGGTTTATGGTCCTGGGCTACTGATCAGAAGGTCAGAGGTTCAAGCCCAGGTCTCGCCAACCTGCTGTCCTTGGGTCCATAAGCAAGACCCTTAACCGCCATAGGGAGTCATATAATAGCTGACCATGCACTCTGACCCAAACTTCCAAATGCAAAGAAAAGCTCTTTTAGTCTATTCTATTCTATACACACACCCCTACCTAGTGTGACCACAGCTAGGTCAAAGGACAGAAGAGGCATAAATGTCATAGGAGTCTGTAGAAACTGACAAAAGTCAGAGGGGTGGACCAGATCTGGTTGCAAATATCCGACAATAAGCTGACCTCTACCGGGCAGCTCTATGGACAAATACATTGAGCTTTTCCTGGTCAGGGGCCTGTAAAGGCAACATAAGTGGATGTGTAGTGATAGCTCACCTTGGGAACATATCTTAACCAGATACCGTGTACTCTCTGTCATACCCAACCTCAGCCATGAACCATGAATAACATTTCTGAAGAAATCCTGGCACAGAACCAACTGGCTATATAACTGGGTTTTATTTGTGGTTTATCTGGGTTTTACCTCCTCATGGAGTGGAGAATGGTCTCTGCAATCTCAGCTGAGAGACCAGATGCTAAAAGCTGTGCCCCATCAGGGACCACAACCTCCACAACATTTGAATGCACCCTGCCTGAGAGAGAGTAGCATCCAGCCTGAGAGGAGCTGGATGAGTGAGAGAAACCAGAGTGAAGAGACAGTGCAAGGTACCCAGCCTCAGGGCCATGGGGTTGACAACCTTGGAAATAGAGAATGGTCCTATGAAGTGTCGGGCGAGCTTGTGACAGGTGGCTTTAAGGGGAAGGTCCAGAGAAGAGAGCATTATAAGCGTACTCAATCCAAACCAACTTCTCCGACCAGGAGGCAGGTTCCTGACTGCAAAGATGGAGGCCAGTTTCCAGGCCCTGGTTGAGCCTCTCAGTATGCCCATTGGTTTGCGGGTGAAACCCAGTTGAGAGACTGATGGAGATTCCCCGGAAGTGACAAAACTCCCGTCAAAACCATGAAGAGAATTGATGTCCACGGTCAGACACAATATCTCTAAGGAGACCGTAGAGGCAGAATATATACTAGAGGAGCAGCTGGGCAGTTTCTTTAGCAGATGGCAGCTTGGGGAGGGAAAGGAAATAGCCCATCTTAGAGAAATTCGAAGCGGGAAGCCCAGTTACAAAATTTATGGCGATGTGAGACCATCAGCATTTAGGAATTGGAAATTACTCCAATTTACGATGATCCATCCAGACAAGAAACGGGACTTCAGCTCCTTCCAACCAGTGGCGCCACTCTTCTAAGGCCAACTTGACTGCCAGGAGCTCCCTCTCGCCCACCGGGTAGTTGCGTTCTGAGAAGCTGAGGCATCGGAGAGAAGAAGGCACCAGGATGCAAGTGATTATCCTCAGGAGAGATCTGGGAGAGAACCACCCCCACCGCAACACTGGAGGTGTCCACATCGACTACGAACTGTCTGGCAGGATCAGTGAAGATGAGGATGGGAACCTTGGTGAAGTGCGATTTGAGCTCAGAAAATGCTCCCTCAGCTTCCGGACACCAAAGAAATGGATGGAGGGAGAAAGTCAGACCGTGGAGGGGTGCCGTGACAGAACCATAGCACTTGATAAAATAGCAATAAAAGTTGGTGAAGCCCAGAAATTGCTGAAGATGGCGACGAGTAGTGGGAGCCGGCCACTCCTGGATAGCTTGGATTTGTGCACGGTCCATCTGGATGCTACCGGCAGAGAGCAAGTTTGAGGTTCAAGTAGTATGGAACTCACACTTCTCAGGTTTTACATACAGCCCATTATTGAGGAGCCTCTCCAGGACCTGGCGCACCTGCTGGATGTGTTCGTCCATCGACCGGGAAAAAAATCAAAATATCTAGACAAACACAAAAACAGTTGAGCATATCCCAGAGGACCTCATTAACCAGAGCCTTAAAAACAGCCAGGGCATTGGTAAGGCTGAAGGGCATGACCAGGTATTTATAATGGCCAGTAGGGGTGTTGAATGCAGTCTTCCACTCGTCCTCTTCCCTGATGTGCACCAAGTGGTAAGCGTTGTGCAGGTCCAGTTTGGTGAAGATGGTGGCACTGTGCAGGAGTTCAAATGCAGAGGCCATGAGCAGCAATGGGCAGTGATTCTGGATAGTGATAGTGTTGAGACCCCGGTAATCAATGCATGGGCGGAAGATATTTGTCATTTTCGACGAAGAAACTGGCCCTGGCTGGGGAGGATGAGGGTCGGATGATACCAGCTACCCATGATTCTTGGATGTACTGATTCATAACCATTCTCTCAGGGACAGATATTTGGGTACAAGCTGGTTCCAGGAAGCAGATTTATGGAGCAGTCAAAGTGTCGGTGGGGTGGTAGAGAGGTGGCTAAGGCTTTGCTGAAGACGGGAGCGAGGTCATGATAGACTTTGGGAACTGACGATAGGTCCAGGTGCAGGATTAACGGCAATGGCTTGCGTGGAAAGGTGAGGCAGTGGCCGAAATAGTGCACACCCCAATCCATTATGAGCCCGGTGATCCAGTACACTTGGTGGTTA
>JACRUU010000002.1:5213384-5234703 GCA_030449085.1 Kryptopterus vitreolus | reverse complement strand
TATACCCTTTGCCATCTGCTGGTGTCACAGTTGTCTCATCTTCTCAAAGTTAGACATCCGCAGCACCTATAATTTGATCAGAATTAGGGCGGGATACGAATGGAAAATGGAATTCATCACACTTACCGGGCACTATGAGTACGCCCGGTATGCTGATGCTGGTCGGTCTAGCTAACACCCCCTCTGTGTATCAGGAATTCATGTGCTAGGTATTTTGAGATCTCCTCCAAAAATTTGTATTAGTATATATTGACGACATTCTCATGTTTTCCAGGAGCCCAGAGGAGCAGCAACGGCACATGATCTAGGTACTCAAAAGGCAGCAAGAGTTCCACCTGTACCTGATGGCAGAAGAGTGCTCCTTCCACCGGTCAAGCTTACGTTTTCTCAGCTACTTCAATTTCCAACCTGGGGGTGTGTATGGACAAGGAAAAGGTTGCAGCATTAATCCATTAAAGAACAACAAAATTTCCTCGGATTTTCAAATGTCTATCGAAGTTTCATTCAGAACTACAGTGTCATTTCTCCCCCTCTCACCTCTCTCCTCAGAAACAATCCATGCACCCCCCCGCTGTGGAACCAGCCACTGAGGCCTTCACTTCCATAAAAGAGGCGTTTTTTACCCCTCCCCTTCACGGTTGAGGTAGAGGTCCCCACAACAGGGACAGGGGCCATGCTCTTTCAGCTCTAGGGATGACTCCCACAAGTTCCACCCCATGTTAATTTTCCCCTGCTGAAGCAAATTATATCGGCAACTGGGAACACTTCGCCGTGAAGCTGGCCCTGGAGGAATAGAGACACTGGCTTGAGGGAGTCTCACACCCGTTCACGGTGTTAACGGACCATACCTCACAGAGGCAAAATGCTCAAATCCCCCTCAAGCCTAGCTGGGCTCTCTTTTTCACACAATTTTCACTTTAGCATCTCTTACAGACCTGGTTTTAAAAACTTAATGGCTGACACACCCTCCCACCTCCACACCATTGAGGAAGAGAATAAGAACCTGAGAACATGCTATTCAATTCAATTTAATTTTATTTGAAGAGCACTTTTTACATTTGGCATTGTCACAAAGCAGCTTTACATAATATGCATAACTGTACAAGTGTGTGGGAATGAAAATCAGTTTTGTCCCTGATTGTTTCTTGTTGAGTGAGCCGAAGGCAATGGTGGCAAGGAAAAAGCTCCCTTGAAAACACGAAGGCACCAGAGAGGAACCAGACTCAACAGAGAACCCATCCTCATTTGGGTGTTTTGTTTTAGTTTTGATTCTTATCCTATACCCGGACCTCTTAGTCAGCCCCATCAAGTGGGCTCCTCCCTCCACTATACTAGATACTATGACCGTGAGTCCCTCAGGATGTCCTCTGGAAAGACAATATGTTCCGTCACGTCAATGCACTCACCTGATTCTATCTGCTCACTCCTCAGCATGTACTGGTCACCCAGGAGCCACTCTCGCACCTCTACAAAGGCACTTCTGGTGTCTGTTATCCGGAGGTTCTTAAGGGGCTTGTAGAGAATGTGCCATGTCAAAGGCCTTGCATCATCTGCCTGCCAGCAAGCGCATGCCACTTTGGTCCCAAACCACCCCTGGTCACACCTAGGAGTGGACTTCCTCAACGACTTACCCACATCAGCAGGTAACACCTGTATAGTAGTGATCATAGATTGATTTTCTAAGTGCTGCCAACTGATTGCCTGGAAGGGTTTACCTACTACCATCGAAGTACTATTCCACCAGGTTTTATGCAACTTTTGCCTCCCAGAAGAAGTCTGATCGGGAAGGCCTTCTTTAAACTCCTAGGTGTGGCCGTCAAGCTGTCCTCGGGGTACCACCCACAGTCCACTGGACGCATCCAGGAGGTGGGGCGATTTCACCAGGCTTTCTAAATAAGTTGAACTGTTTATTCTGCTCAACAGTCATTAAATGGCATTACATTTATTTTATTGCACTCCAGCTACTCCCTCCTTTTGGTGCAAAAGTTCATTGTTTGACATATGTGGGCAGTTTAATTTATAAACTTGATTTAAATTAAACTTTAAATGACAGCTCATTAAAGATTTTACTCAAATAAAAGTTACCCATTCCTTTTTTTAAAAGCAGGGGTGGAAGATTCTATTCTAATTAAAGTGTAATTATGTCAAAAATTTTGACGGCTAATTATTTTTTAAGTATTTTTAAGTATAATTTAATAGATCAACCCTATGTTTTGTATTATGTCTGTTCTTTCTCTCTCTACAATATATTTATTCTTATGTCATTCAAAGATAACTGGTTTGGCAAGTATACAAATATTTTTTGAGACGGTGAAAATGAAAGGATTGTGTAGAAACAGTTTGTAAGTTACATTATGCATAATTTTTATTTACTAAACTTAAATAGGGCTAAAAGAGCAGAATTGCATTATATCATGTCTGCTGTAGTGTACAAAAGTAAAATCACTGAATATGCATAGCTGTCTAAATATTTATTTAGACTGTATATGTATATCTTTAGGAAATAAACTTAAAATATAAGCACTCTGCTACATGTAAAAGCATTTCACAACATATTAAATATAATAAAAAAAAGTATATGCACAATAAATTTACAGTGAGGATAAAAATCTATTATTTAGTTTATATATTTATATACTATATGTTATTATATATTCATATGTTATTCATATTCAGGCTACATAATATATTGCACATTGGTTTAAAATTTTAAAGAAAGTTTTAAAAGATAGATTCTTATATTCAGTAGAACCAAAGCGAATTCTAACTTCATTATTTTCTTAGTTTCAGGTCACGTTCTTGTTTCTGTCCTGAATGATGAAAACATTTAAAACATTTATCTTCAACGTTTGAGACTAAAAAACTGCTCCAACCTGCAGAGAAGATAAAAATAGGGAAATAATCAGACACACAATCAGACATTTACAGTGAAACACAAATAAATACACTATAAACTCCTGTTTTAGAGTACAAATACACACATTAAACTGTAAACTAAGAGATTATAATATTATTAATTAACAGTGTTGGGGAGTAACTAGTGTACAGTGTGTGTTACAGTGTTACAGTGTTACATTACAAAATAAAAGTAACAGTAATTAATACACAGTTACTAAGTAACTGTAATTAATTACTGTTACTTTTATTTGTAATGTAACAATACAAGACCGGTGTCAACAAAAATTTGCTGTGTGTGGTGTGTGTGTGTGTGTGTGTGTGTGTGTGTGTGTGTGTGTGTGTAAATAGAGGTTTGTAAATCAGTAACTCACTAAGGTATCTTTCTCCAGTGTTAGATTGTGGATCCTTCATTAGAATCAGAGAGAAGTTTTACTCCTGATTCTCCAGGTTTATTCCAGTACACATGCAGTTCTCTCAGGTGTGATGAGGGATTTAATCTCAGAGCTGAAGACCAGAAGCAGCAAAAACCTACACCTGTAATACTGCAGCCACACCACCCTACACACACACACACACACACACACACACACACACACACACACACACACACACACACACACACACATTATGCTCAAACCCATTGACCTAAAACATCTATGACAGAAATACAGGATCTACAGTGTGTAAGTGATGATCTCACCTCAGTATCTCCAGTGTACAGTGTGGATTCTCCAGTCCAGCAGAGAGCAGCGTCACTCCTGAATCCTTTACAGGTTTATTCTCACTCAGGTCCAGGTTCTTTCAGACTGGAGGACTTTGTACTGATGAGAACTGAGGACAGAACTCTACAACTTTCCTCTGTCAGCATACACTGAGAAAGACTGGAAGATAAATGTGATGATATTTCAGGTTAGAAAAACTGTAAAAACCGTTACTCTGCAAATTACAATTACAGTGCCAGTGTAAATACACTCTCTCAATACAGAGAAAATACAAACTTAATGGTTTGAATTAACGAGAAGGAATTAGCTTTGTTCAATCATCTATACATTCGCAGTTGAATTCATGTCAGGAGATTGTCCAATAGTTAATATGGCTGCAAATTTGGATTGGTTTTCGTGTCAAAGTGGTCAACTTATCTCCACATTTGTTTTTATGCTGATGAGGTCTCATATTCACTTAATAACCAGCAGTCATTTCTTTACTGTAAATATGATCATGGTGTATCATCTCTAGTTTATGTACGCAACCTTGGTTCCCTGAAGGAAATAGATTCTGCATTGTCAACTATTTGGGAACACCACTGTGTGACATGCTGTGAATTACATATAATCTTGTCCAATGGATGGGATTGACTTCACCAACAGGGTGTAAAATCAGATGTATAAAAGCACATGTGACAGCGCTAGTGTCAGCTTATAAAACTGGAAGAAGTGTTGCTGGGATGCAGACAGTGTGGCATAGAGATGCATCTTGTTCCCTCAGAGAACCAGGTTTACATATATGTATGCACCAACATGGGAATGAATGCCCAATACCAACATAATATGGTGGGTATAGCTCACTGGTTTATGGTCCTGGGCTACTGATCAGAAGGTCAGAGGTTCAAGCCCGGGTCTCGCCAACCTGCTGTCCTTGGGTCCATAAGCAAGACCCTTAACCGCCACCATAGGGAGTCATATAATAGCTGACCATGCACTCTGACCCAAACTTCCAAATGCAAAGATCCAAAGCTCTTTTAGTCTATTCTATTCTATACACACACCCCTACCTAGTGTGACCACAGCTAGGTCAAAGGACAGAAGAGGCATAAATGTCATAGGAGTCTGTAGAAACTGACAAAAGTCAGAGGGGTGGACCAGATCTGGTTGCAAATATCCGACAATAGAGCTGACCTCTACCGGGCAGCTCTATGGACAAATACATTGAGCTTTTCCTGGTCAGGGGCCTGTAAAGGCAACATAAGTGGATGTGTAGTGATAGCTCACCTTGGGAACATATCTTAACCAGATACCGTGTACTCTCTGTCATACCCAACCTCAGCCATGAACCATGAATAACATTTCTGAAGAAATCCTGGCACAGAACCAACTGGCTATATAACTGGGTTTTATTTGTGGTTTATCTGGGTTTTACCTCCTCATGGAGTGGAGAATGGTCTCTGCAATCTCAGCTGAGAGACCAGATGCTAAAAGCTGTGCCCCATCAGGGTACCACAACCTCCACAACATTTGAATGCACCCTGCCTGAGAGAGAGTAGCATCCAGCCTGAGAGGAGCTGGATGAGTGAGAGAAACCAGAGTGAAGAGACAGTGCAAGGTACCCAGCCTCAGGGCCATGGGGTTGACAACCTTGGAAATAGAGAATGGTCCTATGAAGTGTCGGGCGAGCTTGTGACAGGTGGCTTTAAGGGGAAGGTCCAGAGAAGAGAGCATTATAAGCGTACTCAATCCAAACCAACTTCTCCGACCAGGAGGCAGGTTCCTGACTGGCAAAGATGGAGGCCAAGTTTCCAGGCCCTGGTTGAGCCTCTCAGTATGCCCATTGGTTTGCGGGTGAAACCCAGTTGAGAGACTGATGGAGATTCCCCGGAAGTGGACAAAACTCCCGTCAAAACCATGAAGAGAATTGATGTCCACGGTCAGACACAATATCTCTAAGGAGACCGTAGAGGCAGAATATATACTAGAGGAGCAGCTGGGCAGTTTCTTTAGCAGATGGCAGCTTGGGGAGGGAAAGGAAATAGCCCATCTTAGAGAAATTCGAAGCGGGAAGCCCAGTTACAAAATTTATGGCGATGTGAGACCATCAGCATTTAGGAATTGGAAATTACTCCAATTTACGATGATCCATCCAGACAAGAAACGGGACTTCAGCTCCTTCCAACCAGTGGCGCCACTCTTCTAAGGCCAAGCTTGACTGCCAGGAGCTCCCTCTCGCCCACCGGGTAGTTGCGTTCTGAGAAGCTGAGGCATCGGAGAGAAGAAGGCACCAGGATGCAAGTGATTATCCTCAGGAGAGATCTGGGAGAGAACCACCCCCACCGCAACACTGGAGGTGTCCACATCGACTACGAACTGTCTGGCAGGATCAGTGAAGATGAGGATGGGAACCTTGGTGAAGTGCGATTTGAGCTCAGAAAATGCTCCCTCAGCTTCCGGACACCAAAGAAATGGATGGAGGGAGAAAGTCAGACCGTGGAGGGGTGCCGTGACAGAACCATAGCACTTGATAAAATAGCAATAAAAGTTGGTGAAGCCCAGAAATTGCTGAAGATGCGCGACGAGTAGTGGGAGCCGGCCACTCCTGGATAGCTTGGATTTGTGCACGGTCCATCTAGGATGCTACCGGCAGAGAGCAAGTTCGAGGTTCAAGTAGTATGGAACTCACACTTCTCAGGTTTTACATACAGCCCATTATTGAGGAGCCTCTCCAGGACCTGGCGCACCTGCTGGATGTGTTCGTCCATCGACCGGGAAAAAAATCAAAATATCTAGACAAACACAAAACAGTTGAGCATATCCCAGAGGACCTCATTAACCAGAGCCTTAAAAACAGCCAGGGCATTGGTAAGGCTGAAGGGCATGACCAGGTATTTATAATGGCCAGTAGGGGTGTTGAATGCAGTCTTCCACTCGTCCTCTTCCCTGATGTGCACCAAGTGGTAAGCGTTGTGCAGGTCCAGTTTGGTGAAGATGGTGGCACTGTGCAGGAGTTCAAATGCAGAGGCCATGAGCAGCAATGGGCAGTGATTCTGGATAGTGATAGTGTTGAGACCCCGGTAATCAATGCATGGGCGAAGATATTTGTCATTTTCGACGAAGAAACTGGCCCTGGCTGGGGAGGATGAGGGTCGGATGATACCAGCTACCCATGATTCTTGGATGTACTGATTCATAACCATTCTCTCAGGGACAGATATTTGGGTACAAGCTGGTTCCAGGAAGCAGATTTATGGAGCAGTCAAAGTGTCGGTGGGGTGGTAGAGAGGTGGCTAAGGCTTTGCTGAAGACGGGAGCGAGGTCATGATAGACTTTGGGAACTGACGATAGGTCCAGGTGCAGGATTAACGGCAATGGCTTGCGTGGAAAGGTGAGGCAGTGGCCGAAATAGTGCACACCCCAATCCATTATGAGCCCGGTGATCCAGTACACTTGGTGGTTATGCTTCTGCAACCAAGGGAGCCCAAGCATGATGGGTGCCTGGGGAGAAGAGATAACCAGGAAGGAAAGCTCTTGATGTCGTTCCCCCACAGACATGATCAGGAGCAGGTGCGGTGGGTGGCTCGGTCTAAGGGACTACCATCCAGGACTCTGATCAGCAGGGTTTCGGGTAAGGGTTCCACGGAAACTTGTAGCTTGGGAGTTTGGGATGGTCAGAGATTGGGTAAAACAGGGGAAGAGTGATCACGGCGATCGTTGAAGACAATCTGGTAGATGTTCTAGGTCTAGGGTGCCCTTATAAGGCTTAGTGGGATGTTTGCCACTTCCTTGTAGCGAATTGCAAGGGGATGGTTCCTCAGAAATACGGGATTTGTTTAAGCATGCTGACAACAGAAAAGCCTTGAAGCAAAGAGCAGAGGGGAAGGACCCAGAGGTAGAGACAGACTTTAAGATGGAGAAGAGAAGGGAAAGAGGGAGACAAACCAGGCAAAATTGTTATTGATCAAACAGACAAGATACAAACAGAAAACCCAAAAACTGAACTGAAGTGAACTTTAATAAGTTCAATGAAACAAAAGCACAATAATGAAATCTTAAGGTGACCAAAATAATTAGGCTAATGAGAGAGAGAGAAACTGAATGGCTAGGAATGGAATGAATACTGAGGAGGAGAAAGCAGTAGAAGGGAAAAATGCCAAGGCGACAAAAGGGAACAAAAAGAGTGCAAGTGAGAAATAACAAAAGTAAAAACTCAAAAGTTGAAAGTTAAAGTCAGCGCGGAGCACTCGGGAATCTAGCAAAGACCCATGGAGAACCGGGAAGCGGTACATAGCTCGGGAAGAACAAAGACCAAGCCAAACATGCAGGTAGAGGGGAGTTTAAATAAGGGAGATTTAATTAGGAACAGGTGAAAGCAATGAAAGAGGAAAATTACCAAAGTCACTGATTGAGCTAATAATACTGATAATTCTGGGTTTCTTGCTTGGCAGCTGGCTCTCCTAAGCACCTGGATGAGCAATCAGGTCGGCGAAAGCACTCGAGTGGACCATCAGCATGGGAAACGGCACACTGGCCCGGAAAGACTCAAGCGAAACAAGAAGGCTGGGAGAAAGTGGACAAGCACGGCGGGAGCCGCAAGAGGATGTGCACATCGACGAGAGGAAAACGGGGAAACGGCACGCGGTCTGGAAAGACTCGAGTGGCAATTTACAGTTGTCAGAGGAAGGCTCTGGATCTGTGAGACTGTGGATGTGTCCCGGCATGAGTACGAGGAAAAGAAAGTGCTGGTACACACATTGAAAAAAATAACGATGGCTCTCTGCTTGGTGATTTGTTGTTCGTCTCCATTTCTTCGTCGTTTACAGTGATGCCGAAACCAGGGACTGGAAGAAGGGTACGGCTCCAGATGGACATCGCCATGGAGGGGCAAAGTCCAGAAGGGCTGTACCGAGGGATAGACAGCGCCTCTCTCCTCGTTCTCTACAAACCTACCCCAGCCACCAAATCACCTGCTTGCCTACAGAGTTAGAAGCTTCCCGACCACCCTTGCCTCTCGTAGGGGGTTGGGGGGGATGAGGCAGCTCAGGCCGGATGGTTCTTTGACCTGAATCAGGTGTTGGAGGAGTGTGATAGCAAGTTGGGAGTGGAGAGTGGGGCCGGCAAGACTGTGCCAGTCTGTGTGTGGGTGTTGACGGATGTCAGAGAACGTACTGAAACAAACCAAACAGATGGATTGTGTACAAAACAGAGTCTTTACTTACAATTTGACATGAGATAGAGAGGGAAGTTTAAATGGGGCATGAGATAGAGATGGAAGTTTAAATGGGGCGGGTTGGCGGGTTGGTGGAATACGTGTGTGCCGAACAGACTGCGAAAAGACAGAAGGAGACAGACTGGAGACAAAGGAATTAGAAACAGGTGCAGATGATCAGTATTGGGATTGGAGGAGGTCAGAATCTGACGGTTCCGTGACAAAGGAAGGCTCCTGATCCGTGAGACTGTAGGTGTGTCCCAGCATGAGTACGAGGGAAGAAAGAAATAGAGATGGCTCTCTGCTTGGTGATTTAATGTCTGTCTTCATTTGTTTCAGCTCAGACTGTAGTGAATCGTTTAGACTATAAACATTTATTTATATGAAATGATCCTGATTCACCAATTTTAATAACTAATCTTACTTGATACTATTTTCTAATCAATTAAATTAAATATTTGCAGACAGGGAAAACAAGTGATCTTACTTTAGTATCTCCAGTGCACAGTGTGGATTCTCCAGTCCAGCACAGAGCAGCTTCACTCCTGAATCCAGGTAATAATTGCCGCTCAGGATCAGTTCTCTCAGACTAGAAGATTTTGAGCTGAGAATTGAGGAGAGAATTCTACAACTTTTATCAGTGAGATTACCCCAACGTAGCCTAGGAGAGAAATGATATTTCAAGCACAGGAATAAATACAAAGAAAAAATATAAATAAAATGTAAAACATTAGTTATTATTACTTCACTGATAAATACACAAAACAGAAATGACTCACATTGCTTTTCTTGACATTTTTATGACCTGGCAGCAGCTTATGAAGACATTCATCTGATAACTTGTATTTCTTGCAAAATAAACTCCTCTGTATTCTCTTCTGAGTTCAGCAACACAAACACCAGAGCTGACCACTGAGCAGGAGAGAGACTGACTCCACTGAGACACCAGTAATCACCACTGTTCAGGTAATGTTGTACTTCCTGTACTAGAGAATGATCATTCAGTTCATTCAGACAGTGGAACAGATTGATGGATTTCTCTGGAGATGGATTCTCACTGATCTTCTCCTTGATGTACTCGACTATTTCCTGTTTGTTGTGAGAGCTACTTCCTGTCTGGGGCAGTAGGTCTCGTAATAGAGTCTGATTGGACTCCAGTGAGAGACCCAGAAGGAAACGGAGGAACAGATCCAGGTGTCCATTCTCACTCTGTAAGGCCTTGTTCCACTGCACTCCTCAGGAAATCAGACATGTTTAATTTGGTGAAAATATCTGACAAATCAGTTGTTTTTTGTTCTTTTAAGATTTTTGTTGATGAAGGAGAGAAATGTCATATAAAGCAGCCAGAAACTCCTGAACACTCAGATGTACAAAGCTGAACACCTTCCCCAGGTGAAGCCCAAACTCCTCTCTGAAGATCTGAGTACACACTCCTGAGTACACTGACACTTCTCTGACATCAATGCCACACTCTCTCAGGTCTTCCTCATAGAAGATCAGGTTTCCTTCTCTCCAGCTGTTGGAAAGCCAGTTTTCCCAGTGCCAGGATACTCTCTCTGGTCTGCTGAGGATCAGGCTCACATTTCTGATGGTACTTTTGGTCCTTGTGTTTGATCTGAAAGATCAGGAAGTGTGTGAACATTTGAGTCAGAGTCTTGGGGATCTCTCCACTCTCTGCTTCACCCAACATTCTCTCTAGAACAGTGGCTGAGATCCAGCAGAAGACTGGGATGTGACACATGATGTAGAGACTTCTTGAAGACTTCATGTGTGAGATGATTTTATTGGCCAAGTTTCTGATCACTGATCTTCTTCCTGAAGTACTCCTCTTTCTGAGGATCACTGAACCCTCGTACCTCTGTTACCTGGTCTACACACTCAGGAGGGATCTGATTTGGCTGCTCCTGGACGAGAGGTGATCCAGAGGTGAGCAGAGGGAAGCAGGTTCCCCTTGATGAGGTTCGTCAGCAGCACATCCACTGAGGCCTGACTCTGTCACATCACACAATCTCTCATTGTTCTGGAAGTTTAGAGGAAGTCGACACTCATCCAGACCATCAAAGATCAACACCACTTTATTCCACTCACAGTCTATTAATCCTAATTCTTTTATTTCTGGGAAAAAGTGATGAAGAAGCTCCATCAGACTGAGATGTTTCTGCTTCATCAGATTCAGCTCTCTAAAGGGAAGTGGAAACATGAAGGTGACGTCCTGATTTGCTTTTCCTTCAGCCCAGTCCAGAATGAACTTCTGCACAGAGACTGTTTTTCCAATTCCAGCAACTCCTTTAGTCAGCACACTTCTGATGGACGTGTCTTTAAAGAGATCATTACATTTGATGGGTGTCTCCTGTGTTGCTGGTCTCCTGGACACTGTCTCAATCTGTCTCACCTCATGTTCATTATTGATGTCTCCACTCCAACCCTCTGTGATGTAGAGGTCTGTGTAGATCTCATTCAGAAGTGCTGAACTTCCATGCTGTGAGATTCCTTCAGTAATTCTGTTAACATTTCTCTCTCAGTTTGGATTTGAGGTTTTTTTGCTGGTACACAGAGACGAGTTCTGATAAAAAGAAGAATAAAATGTAAACTCTCTGATCATCTCTGTGATCTAACTGATATCTTCATAGCTGTATATCATATGGAATGTCAGTACTGATGTGTTATTATATTGTGTTGATAAAAGCACATCATTATGATGAGATGTGTTTAATAAATGTACAGCAGTTTCCTTCCTCTGAAGATAAAGTGATGTTAGAACCCCATGAGCTCTTACTGTTCTGCAGTGTGTTAGCGAGATCTGTGTGCTTCATGTTCTTCAGGAAGTGCAGTGTGATCTTCATCACTCCCTCTCTGACACTGCTCTGATCCTCCTCATCCTCCACCTCCCTCTCAGAGCATGCTGGGTAATCTGGACTCAGGAGCTTCTTATATCTCTTCAGTTCATTCTGGATCAGAGTGATGACTTTCTGCTCCAGATCCTGATTCCAAATAAAAGTACATAATAAAATGTCAGGAAAGTCATTTAATCCAGAGAGAAAAGTTTCTATTTTAATAATAGCAGTTCTGAAATGTATAGAATCAAATTAAATGTATAGTTTTGTTGATTCGAACCATGAATACATCTCCAACTCATCTCTCCCGATTCTTTTTGATTTTTTCATCTTGCTTTTGATCTGTGGAGACATTAAACTATTTCTATATATTTTGCTTAATTGACTTTAGTCAGCTTTTTAAGTCAGCATTTTTCTTAATTATTATTTACAAAAAAACAACAGTTATACACTTCAATGAATAAAAATAGTAAGTGCGAATAAGTTAATAATGACCTGAATAGTAAATGTCTCTGAAAGACTCAGATTTGATCAGGAACACACTGAGTGAATCTGACCTTACTGAATCATGCTAGAGAATGAGACAAACACAATGATATGAACTTCTAAATAGAATAAAATAAAAAAAACTCATCTGATTGTATGATCTCTGACCTAGATTCTTTCAGAGTGATACATTTTCATCATTCATTGACTTATACACGTGTTCATGTGTGAATCAGACTAAACTAAATATTACAATTGCACAACATGTGATTTAAACTATAGCTTCTAGAGTCATTGCACAATATTAATTAATGTCATTTCTCTTGCAGAAAAAATCCTCTGCTACTCATAAAGAAGAAATGTTCCTTTCTGAGCTAAAGATTGCTTTTAGAAATTTTGTGATGAAATTATACTGAACCAAATTGGAATGAGCAAACAAAAAAACTTAACAGTTGTTATGACAGTGTGTCCTTTCGAGGGAAGAAAGAAATAAAGATGGCTCTCTTACTGTGATACTATTTTCTAATCAATTAAATTAAATATTTGCAGACAGGGAAAACAAGTGATCTTACTTTAGTATCTCCAGTGCACAGTGTGATTCTCCAGTCCAGCACAGAGCAGCTTCACTCCTGAATCCAGGTAATAATTGCCGCTCAGGATCAGTTCTCTCAGACTAGAAGATTTTGAGCTGAGAATTGAGGAGAGAATTCTACAACTTTTATCAGTGAGATTACCCCAACGTAGCCTAGGAGAGAAATGATATTTCAAGCACAGGAATAAATACAAAGAAAAAATATAAATAAAATGTAAAACATTATTTATTATTACTTCACTGATAAATACACAAAACAGAAATGACTCACATTGCTTTTCTTGACATTTTTATGACCTGGCAGCAGCCTTCATGAAGACATTCATCTGATAAGGGGCATAATTTCTTCAAAATCAAACTCATCCAGATTCTCTTCTGAGTTCAGCAACACAAACACCAGAGCTGACCACTGAGCAGGAGAGAGACTGACTCCACTGAGACACCAGTAATCACCACTGTTCAGGTAACGTTGTACTTCCTGTACTAGAGAATGATCATTCAGTTCATTCAGACAGTGGAACAGATTGATGGATTTCTCTGGAGATGGATTCTCTTCTGATCTTCTCCTTGATGTACTCGACTATTTCCTGTTTGTTGTGAGAGCTAAATGTACTTCCTGTCTGGGGCAGTAGGTCTCGTAAGAGAGTCTGATTGGACTCCAGTGAGAGACCCAGAAGGAAACGGAGGAACAGATCCAGGTGTCCATTCTCACTCTGTAAGGCCTTGTCCACTGCACTCCTCAGGAAATCAGACATGTTTAATTTGGTGAAAATACTGACAAATCAGTTGTTTTTTGTTTTTTAAGATTTTTGTTGATGAAGGAGAGAAATGTCATATAAAGCAGCCAGAAACTCCTGAACACTCAGATGTACAAAGCTGAACACCTTCCCCAGGTGAAGCCCAAACTCCTCTCTGAAGATCTGAGTACACACTCCTGAGTACACTGACACTTCTCTGACATCAATGCCACACTCTCTCAGGTCTTCCTCATAGAAGATCAGGTTTCCTCTCTCCAGCTGTTGGAAAGCCAGTTTTCCCAGTGCCAGGATACTCTCTCTGGTCTGCTGAGGATCAGGGCTCACATTTCTGATGGTACTTTTGGTCCTTGTGTTTGATCTGAAAGATCAGGAAGTGTGTGAACATTTGAGTCAGAGTCTTGGGGATCTCTCCACTCTCTGCTTCACCCAACATTCTCTCTAGAACAGTGGCTGAGATCCAGCAGAAGACTGGGATGTGACACATGATGTAGAGACTTCTTGAAGACTTCATGTGTGAGATGATTTTCATTGGCCAAGTTTCTGATCACTGATCTTCTTCCTGAAGTACTCCTCTTTCTGAGGATCACTGAACCCTCGTACCTCTGTTACCTGGTCTACACACTCAGGAGGGATCTGATTGGCTGCTCCTGGTCGAGAATGGTGATCCAGAGGAGAGCAGAGGGAAGCAGGTTCCCCTTGATGAGGTTTCGTCAGCAGCACATCCACTGAGGCCGACTCTGTCACATCACACAATCTCTCATTGTTCTGGAAATTTAGAGGAAGTCGACACTCATCCAGACCATCAAAGATCAACACCACTTTATTCCACTCACAGTCTATTAATCCTAATTCTTTTATTTCTGGGAAAAAGTGATGAAGAAGCTCCATCAGACTGAGATGTTTCTGCTTCATCAGATTCAGCTCTCTAAAGGGAAGTGGAAACATGAAGGTGACGTCCTGATTTACTTTTCCTTCAGCCCAGTCCAGAATGAACTTCTGCACAGAGACTGTTTTTCCAATTCCAGCAACTCCTTTAGTCAGCACACTTCTGATGGACGTGTCTTTAAAGAGATCATTACATTTTATGGGTGTCTCCTGTGTTGCTGGTCTCCTGGACACGGTCTCAATCTGTCTCACCTCATGTTCATTATTGATGTCTCCACTCCAACCCTCTGTGATGTAGAGGTCTGTGTAGATCTCATTCAGAAGTGTTGAACTTCCATGCTGTGAGATTCCTTCAGTAATTCTGTTACATTTCTCTCTCAGTTTGGATTTGAGGTTTTTTTGCTGGTACACAGAGACGAGTTCTGATAAAAAGAAGAATAAAATGTAAACTCTCTGATCATCTCTGTGATCTACTGATATCTTCATAGCTGTATATCATATGGAATGTCAGTACTGATGTGTTATTATATTGTGTTGATAAAAGCACATCATTATGATGAGATGTGTTTAATAAATGTACAGCAGTTTCCTTCCTCTGAAGATAAAGTGATGTTAGAACCCCATGAGCTCTTACTGTTCTGCAGTGTGTTAGCGAGATCTGTGTGCTTCATGTTCTTCAGGAAGTGCAGTGTGATCTTCATCACTCCCTCTCTGACACTGCTCTGATCCTCCTCATCCTCCACCTCCCTCTCAGAGCATGCTGGGTAATCTGGACTCAGGAGCTTCTTATATCTCTTCAGTTCATTCTGGATCACAGTGATGACTTTCTGCTCCAGATCCTGATTCCAAATAAAAGTACATAATAAAATGTCCAGGAAAGTCATTTAATCCAGAGAGAAAATGTTTCTATTTTAATAATAGCAGTTCTGAAATGTATAGAATGCAAATTAAATGTATAGTTTTGTTGATTCGAACCATGAATACAGTCTCCAACTCATCTCTCCCGATTCTTTTTGATTTTTTCATCTTGCTTTGTGATCTGTGGAGACATTAAACTATTTCTATATATTTAATGCTTAATTGACTTTAGTCAGCTTTTTAAAGTCAGCATTTTTCTTAATTATTATTTACAAAAAAACAACAGTTATACACTTCAATAAGGAATAAAAATAAGTAAGTGCTCGAATAAGTTAATAATGACCTGAGATCAGTAAGCATGTCTCTGTCTCTGAACATTGGTGGATCATCTATGGATTTATCACATCTCAGGAACACACTGCCGGGTTCAGGTGAATCTGATCTCTTACCTAGAATCATGCTAGAGCAAAATGTTGTTGAGACAAACACAATCAGAATATTTATTTCTACATGAACGTTTCAATAAATATGAATAAAATAAAAAATAATCTAAATATAATTAATTTAAAATGAATTTGTAATGATCAAAATGTCAATGGAAGACCTTTTTACGTTTAATTTATCTTTACCTCAGTTCAGTAGTAGAAGGACTGTCTCTGAACATTGGTGGATCATCTATTGACATATGACTTTTCATGGATACAACGCTGGGTTCAGGTGACTCCGATTTCATACCCTGAATCAGACTAAACACAAACAACCACTAAATATTTACATATTGTATTATCATCATCATAATTCATGATGATTATAAAGAAGCTACTCAGTAGCTCTAACTAGAGTCATTGCATCAATATTCAAATAATACCTCATGCAAACTTCATTTCCAAACTTCTTGCAGAGGAAAAACATCCTGCTGCTAAACAATAACAATAATAAAGCGAAGTGAACGATTTCTGTTCCATTTTACTGACGCTAATAGTGCTGATCTGCTTTTAGACAACCTTTTTGTGACACATCTGGAATATTATCATACTGAACCCCACAAAAGCCAAATGGCAGACGGAGATGGAGAGGGTGAGCAAATTCATATTATTAACTTTTTAACCTTTTTTTATTTAACTTACATTTAAGCAATTGTGAATTTAGGTGCATCCTCACAACCTACACTAAAGTCCAATTCAACAACAACAACGACAACAACAACAATAATAATAATAATAATAAGTTACATATAATAACTATTGCATATTTTTTATTTACATTTCACACAGTAACTTTATTTTGTAAATGGTGATGTTCATAAATAAACAATAACACATCCACATGTTACTTTACTTCTTGAATTAGTGTGAACTTGTGTGTTAGTAATGTTCTCCTTCAGTCTCAGTGCAACTGAACTCTGACCAGCTTCTGGAAGTCCATCTCAGATTAATGTTGATTTTCTCTCCCAAAGTACCAGAATACACTCACTTCTCCTCTTTCTGTGTGTCCTGTATTCCAGAACCACTCATTTTGGAGGTCATATCATACACCTGTATACACACACACACACTCACAGAGAAATAGACGATTTAAAGAAAAAAAACATTTTCATCAGTCCAACATCAGTTCTTTAACTCGAAAACTGAGTCACAACACATTTCAAGGAAATGAAGATCTACGTAAAGCATGCGTAAAACTACTTAAAAAGATCTACATTAAATTGTGGAAGTTACAACTTTTAAAATTGAAAAAAAAATCACCTGAACTGTTCTTCATCTAGTGTAGATTTATAACATTCACATTTTATAGAATTACATTTATAAACTTACTGCGTTTTTCTCCTGGAAAGGGAGATTCTCCTTTCAGTGTCGGGTTTTTTTTTTTTTTTTTTTTTTGCAGTTAAGGGAACTTTTACTTTCACACAGACTGGACCGACTGGTTTAATTAAAGTAAAAAGAGGTGGAGTAAGCACACACACACACACACACACACACACACACACACACACACACACACACACACACACACACACACACACACACACACCAAAAATTTGGTTGTTCTAAAATATGAGTTTTATAATGTATTTTAACACAAAATGTATTTGTGTGTTTGTGTGTGTGTGTTTGTGTGTGTGTGTGTGTGTGCATTGCCAGCTATTTCTATACTTGCAAAATGACAGCAGGAAGAAGTTACATTGGTCACCAGAAGATGGCAGTAGACCTGTGGCCACACTCTTGAACATCTGAAATATGATGTTATGAAACAGGTAGTGATGTCTATTAATTATATTCAGTCCAAAGCCCTGCGTGACCACCAGTTTCAACAGTTTCTACTCCACATCCAGATGTTGTGTATCACAATGACATAAGATGCTCAGTCGGGGATTCTGTACTGAAGCACTTTTGTTTTCTAGTTATTTGTTTACTAGTTTACTAGTCTAGTTTACTTCTGAGGTGAATAAATTCTACAATCTTAATCAGTTGATTTGTTTGTAATGATCAAAGCCACAGTTTTGAATATAAACTCGAATACAAGTCTTTTCAGTCCAGGTGTAGCATTTGTTCTTTTGTTTTTCAACTGACAATCAAACTGAGTCTCATAAACCCAACAAATTAAATATTAAAATCAAATTCAGTCCGGCAGCTCGTCTTTCATTTCGTATTTTTGATCCGAGTCTATAATAGAAACAATTTGAAACACAGTCTTTTTCATTTTGATACACGATACAAAATCAGATAACATTTTTGATTTTTGATGGTCCATTGAGAAATTGAGAGAGATACATGGATTCATAAGGCCCTCAATGTTTTGTACTTCTGAATAATACAACTGTTAATGTAATTTTTCCTGTTCAGTCGGTCGGTACTTCAGTAGTTTGAACCCCAGTATCATCAAGCTGCCACTCTTGGGCCCTTGAACAAGGCCCTTAATCATTTGTTCTTTAGGGGCACCGTATCATGTTAGGTTGTAGGGGAATAACTAGTTACATGTAACACAGTTTTGGGTGGCAGTGGCGATCTCATTCTCGGAGAATGCGCAGGGAGTGATATAACAAAAAATTATGCCTTTCAACCCACAATTATGCCTTGAAACACACAACCATCTTACCAACCCTGACCAACTGGCAAAAGTATATTGAAGCACATGGAAATCAAAACAGCTACACAAGAAGACTTCACAGTCCCCAAGAGCATTGGCAGCAAGAGGACAGAGGGAAAGTTCAACCAATACCATTAGCCCTGTGTCTTGTCTGTTCCATCATCGCATACGAAGGTTAAACACCTCATAATGTTGGTATCCACCCACAGATTGACAGTACTTTTCGACTGAATAGATATGGAGTGAAGGGACTGGGACCTTCTCCTTTCCACTGGGAAATTGACAGCTGTTCACTACCCAGAGTAGATGATCCCAGTGCCTGGGAAAAGCCAGATGCATTTACATGTTGGACCTCACCAAAGGACACTGGCAGGAGGCCTCTACCACTGGAATCCAGGCCGAAGATTGCATTCAGGATGAACAGCCGACACTGGCAATACATTGTCCTCATGTTCAGCCTACATGGAGCACATGTAACCCAGTATTTGATTGACACGTCATCGTTCATAAGGATTCCTCAGAAACAGGTCTCAGCTCCGTACTCTTGCAGGCCTTTGAGGAACAGCCTGTGTTTCCGTACTATTGCAGGTCTTTGAGGAACGTCCTGTGCTGTGTGTAAGTAGAAAGCTGACTCCAGCAGAGCGGGAATGTGCTTTCATGGAACGATAAGCCCTAGCAGTCTAGTGCACCATAGAGGAACTCTGCTATTACCTAGTAGGAAGATCCTAATAACCGAACTACTACAGTGGATAACTACAGTGGATAAAATATGCAAATGCATGTATAGCGCATTGGTTTCTGTTATATTCTCGTACTGTGTGTTGAAACTCTGATTAAACATCAAGATAAATTGAAGTCAATGAAAAAGTGGTTGATCATTTACTGTAACATTTCCTCATTAACATGCTTTAGTAAAAACATTTAATAAAGCAATGTGATAATATTCAGTTGCTATGTCTTCATAATATAAGTGACAGTAACAAATTTACACTGTTCTCTCTATAGTTGCAGATTCAATGACTACTAGCATTGTTGATAGCGTGTAAACAATAGCAAACAACATTTTCAACTGCTTAACAAACAGCATATTTTACAATGAGCACATTTACAATGAAATATAAATGAACTTACAGCATTGCCTCTTTTATGCTTTATAGTGGCAGCAACAAAAATTAGCGAGAGCAAACTCTCCTTGTGTTTATGCACAACTGGGAAAAACTAGCCGGAAGTTACCAAACAGGAAGTGATGTCATCACATGAAATTTATGCAAATTAGGCAAATATGAACTAGATTTTCCTGAGAATTTATTAACAAATGTTTGAAGGTTAAATCCCCTTAAAGACATCATACCCCCTGTCTAAGTCCTGAGAGGTCACTATGAGTTCGAGAGAACATATCTTCAAGTCTGATTCATCCTTTGGGAAGAAGTAGAATGCCTCTCCTTAGAAAGATTTTTATAATGCTTCGGTCAACTGTCAGTATCTAAACCTTTCTTACATCTATCCTTACCTGCGAATATGACAGAGATTTTGGCCATGCGGCAGGAGTTAATTTGAAGGTTTTTGTGAGGCACTCTCCATTTCTGTCTGTGTTGCAAGCCAGATAGATATTCACGATGACAGCGGGTCCAGAGCTAGTTGGCAAGAACCTGAACCTGCCTCCATTGCTTAGTGTACAAATACTTTTCTGAAATATCTGTTGGAGGAGGGGGTACTCCGGTCTTCTGTCTGATAAGTGTGATATATTGAAGAATGAAAGCCACTGCAGATTTAACATACTTTAATGAATACTGTGCAGTAACTCCCCTCCTTGAACCGCCACCTTAACGTGGTGGAGGGGTTTGAGTAACCGGATGATCCTAGGAGCTATGTTGTCGGGGGCTAGATGCCCCTGGTAGGGTCTCCCAAGGCCAACAGGTACTAGGGGATGGCTCAGACGAAGAGCGGTTCATGTTCCCTTATGAAAGCATTAAAATCAAGGACCGTAACGTCGCCCGGTATGGCGCAGCCGGGGCTCCTCCCTGGAGCCAGGCCCGGGGCTGGGGCTCGAAAGCGAGCGCCTGGTGGTCGGGCCTCCACCCATGGGGCCCGGCCGGGCTCAGCCCGAATGAGTGACGTGGGGACACCTCCCCGTGGGCCCACCACCTGCAGGAAGGCTCAATAAGGGACCGGTGCAATTTGTGGTTCGGGCAGTGGTCGAAGGCGGAGGCCTCGACGACCCGACCTCTGGACACAGAGACTAGCTCTAGGGACATGGAATGTCACCTCGCTGGTTGGGAAAGAGCCCGAGCTTGTGCGGGAGGTTGAGAGATACCGGCTAGAGATAGTCGGGCTCACCTCCACCTCACAGTCTGGGCTCTGGAACCATACTCCTCGAGAGAGGCTGGACTCTCCATTATTCTGGAGTTGCCGGCGGTGAGAGACGACGGGCTGGTGTGGGCCTGCTCATAGCCCCCCATCTTAGCCGTCATGTGTTGGAGTTTACCCCAATCAACGAGAGGGTCGTTTCCCTGCGCCTTCGGGTTGGGGAAAAGTCTCTCACTGTTGTTTGTGCCTATGGGCCGAATGGCAGTGTAGAGTACCCGGCCTTCTTGCCGTCTCTGGGAGACTCCGTTGGAGTCTGGAGATTCCGTTGTTCTACTGGGGGACTTCAATGGCCCACGTGGGCAACGACAGTGATACCTGGAGGGGCGTGATTGGGAGGAACGGCCCCCCTGATCTGAACCCGAGTGGTGCTCAGTTATTGGACTTCTGTGCTAGTCATAGTTTGTCCATAACGAACACCATGTTCAAACACAAGGGTGTCCATCAGTACACATGGTACCAGGACACCCTAGGACGGAGATCGATGATAGACCTTGTGGTTGTCTCATCTGACCTCCGTCCGTGTGTTTTGGACACTCGGGTGAAGAGAGGGGCGGAGCTGTCAACTGATCACCACCTGGTGGTGAGCTGGATTCGATGGCGGGGAAGGAAGCTGGACAGACTCGGCAGACCCAAACGCATTG
>JACRUU010000002.1:5185833-5210441 GCA_030449085.1 Kryptopterus vitreolus | reverse complement strand
TCATATGTATTTTGTTTCGCTTTAGTAACATCCTCCTTCACCTGCTGCTGCACCTCCTAATACTTATGCTGACTTTTCTCAACTCTCTACCAATTTCTCCAACCTTTCTCCTTTCACTAGTAGTTATCCAAACATCAGCACCAGAGCCCCTGTCTGACCTCTTCCCTGAATCTCACACTACAATCTTCCTCCTTCAGTTTTCACCACCTTATTATCTTTTTATTATTCTCTTCCTCTTCGTCACCTCCAAAATCATCCTATAGACAAGCGTTGTGCCTTAGCAAAACTTTTTACCACCCAATTGTCCCTACTAAGTTGTTCACTCTCTAGATTGGCTGATTTTGCCATGTCCTTTGTTAGGTGGAAGACCTTGATTTATCTATTCACTTCACTGTTGTTGTTCCCCCATCTCTCTTTCCACCATTGTTGGGCTCCCATCTGGCCCCACTTCCACTGTTAGTGCCTCTTGTAGTCTCCTTGCCATTGGTGCTACCCCCTCTTCTGGCATTGCTACATTGTTTTTGCCCCCTCTGGCTTCACCACCATCAACGTTCCCAGGGAACTGGGGAAGCTTTTTGGGATTATCATTGTCCACCTTGTCAGAAGGATTTTTTCACATCAGGAAGTGTTTTTTTGTCTTTTTTTACACATGTTGTGCAAATGTAATTAAAGATAAACAATAATATGAGATAGACCTTTAGGTAGACATCCTACATTAGTATGCAAACCAACAGAAAACAGAACCTTGCCTGCTTCCGGACTTCTCCTCACGCTCAATGCGCTCCAAACGCCAGCTCTGTGCTCTCGCGCTCAACACGCTCCAAACGCCGGATCTGTGCTCTCGCGCTCAACGCGCTCCAAACGTTGGCTCCATACGCCCGGCACTTCCACGTCTGTCCTCTGACTCTGATCACTGAGTCGATTCACTCGGTTGGCTCAAAGGAATCGGGTCACTGAGTCAATCACTGCTTTCACCATTCCCCTGGCTTCTAGTTAGCTCTGAGCTCGCGCACAGCACCGCCCACTCCCCGCTCTGCTCGGCATCCGCCTTAGATCCTCCACACTAGGCTCTAACAGAACAATCTGGCCAAGAATGGATCCTGCGGAAACTCCAGCTTCTCTCACAGCCTTGACCGCAGTTTCTCGCCGGTAAACGGACCAGGAGCAGAAAATTAATGAACTGGTGGCAGGAATCCAACAGATCTTAGGGGCCTTTTCTTTGGCCATTTTCGGTTTACCCTGTCCTACTACCCAGGGAATCGGAACAACAAGCCCGATGCCCTGTTCAGAGTTCAGGCCCCTGAAGAGAAGGAGGAGCCGAACCCCGAAACAATCCTTCCCAAGTCCTTCTTGGTGTGCACTCTGGGTCTGGACCTCGAGGAAAGGATCAGGAAGGCCCATGAGGGAAATCAGGAAGGCCCATGAGGGATTGCCCAAAGGCTATCTGGCTGGGAAGGGCCTGCTTTTTGTTCCTGAAGATCTGCGCTCTCAAGTCCTTCAGTGGTGTCACAACTCTCCCTTCTTCTGATCTCCCTTCTCTGTTACATACCTAGGTGCCCGTGGTCCCACATCGTCATGGACTTTGTGACCGGCCTGCCCCCCTTTAATGGGAACACCACCAACATTTACATTTACATTTGCAGTGCTGGACGCTCTCAGGCAGCGAGGTGCAGTACGGGAGGTGATGAGGTTGCGGAGGTAAGATGGTGCAGATCCATTTTTGGCTTTGTAGGCGAGTGTCAGTGTTTTGAATCTGATGTGTGCAGCTACAGGAAGCCAGTGGAGCGAGCGCAGCAGTGGGGTAGTGCGAGAGAATTTAAGCAGGTTGAACACGAGTTGCGCAGCTGCATTTTGAATCATTTTCAGTGGACGAATAGCGTTCTGAGGTAGACCTGCCAGCAGAGAGTTACAGTAGTCCAGTCTCGAGATGACGAGAGACTGATCCAGGACCTGAGCAGCCTGTGTGGATAAAAACGGTCGAATCCTTCTGATGTTGTAGAGAAGGTAACGACAAGAGCGAGAAACGTTAGAAATATGGGAAGAGAAAGATAATTGATTGTCTATAGTTACCCCGAGATTACGAGCAGTGGTGGAGGGAGAAAGTAGAGAGTTATGGAGAGTTATGCTGAGATCCTGACCAGGAGATGAATCACATGGGATCACCAGCAGTTCCGTTTTCTTCGGGTTGAGTTTCAGCTGATGAACGCTCATGCACGAAGCGATGTCAGATAGACAGGCTGATATTCTAGCAGACACTGTTTTATCTGATGGAGGGAAGGAGAAGATTAATTGAGTGTCATCAGCATAGCAGTGATAGTCAAATCCATGAGAGGAGATGATTTTACCGAGAGAAAGAGTATAGAGTGAGAAAAGAAGAGGACCGAGTACTGAGCCTTGTGGTACACCAGTGGTGAGTCTGCGTGGAAGCAGATGTCGATCCTCTCCATGATACCTGAAATGATCGACCTTCCAGGTATTGAGGAAAACCAATTCCATGCAGCTCCAGAGATACCGAGACTCCTGAGGGTAGCTAACAGGGTCTTGTGGTTCACTGTATCAAAAGCTGCTGAGAGATCTAGCAGGATGAGGGCGGAGGACAATCTGTCTGATCTGGCAGCATGAAGCTTTTCCCTGACTGCCAGGAGAGCAGTTTCTGTGGAATGTGCTGCTTTGAAGCCAGCTTGGTTTGGGATCTAGAAGGTTGTTCTGAGAGAGATAGATAGACAGTTGGTTAAAGCCATCATGACTGTGGTCGATTGATTTTCTAAGATGGGGCATCCCAAGCTACTGTCCGCCAAGGAGACGGCCAAGCTGGTCCTCCACCACATCTTCCGGCTCCATGGAATCCCCAGGGACATTGTCTTGGATCACGGACCCCAGTTCTCGGCTCTGTTTTGGAGGGAGTTTTGCCGCGTACTGGGCATTTCGACCAGTCTCTCGTCTGGTTTCCACCCCCAGACCAACGGCCAAACCGAGAGGCTCAACCAAGATCTGGAGACCGGGCTCTGCCTCCTCTGCAGTCGAAAACCAGCCTCCTGGTCTGAGAGGCTAGTGTGGATTGAATATGCCCATTACACCCTCCCCACAGCTTCCACCGGGCTCTCACCTTTCCAAGTGGTCCATGGTTACCTACCGCCGATTTTCTCAAGCCAGGAGCCCCAGTCCTCTGTTCCTTCAGCCACACACTTTTTCTGCCGCTGCCGACGAGGCTGGAGGGTCGCCTGGGCTGCTCTGCTCAAGAATGCCTGGAGTCTTTGCCGGGGAGCCGATCGAAGGCGACATCTAGCCCCTCGTTATCACGGTAGTCAGCGTGTGTGGCTCTCCACCCGGGATCTCCCCCTAAAGGTCACCTGTCGGAAATTGGCCCGCGCTTCGTTGGCCCATTTCCCATTTACAATGTGGTAAACCCCATGGCCATCCGGCTCAGGCTTCCCAGGGTACATCAGGCCCTCAACCTCATCTGCAGCCTCTAGCTTCTTTTTAGTGGCCAAGAAGAAAGGAAGGCTGTGGCCATGTATCGATTACCAGGCCCTGAATTGTATGACCATCAGTAACCAGGAGCTCCTCGCTGTGAAGCTGGCTTTGAAGGAGTGGCGCCATTGGCTCGAGGGAGCCGAACATTCCTTTTCCGGAATGATCAGTGTCCTCACTGATCACAAGAATCTGCAATACCTCAAGGAGACTAAGTGCCTGAACCCCAGGCAGGCCAGGTGGCCTCTGTTTTTCACTACGTTTGATTTTTCGATGTCTTACAGGCCAGGTTTGAAGAACTCTAGAACGGATGCGCTTTCCCGCTTGCATGCCCCTGAGGAAGAACCTAAAGAAAAAGAACATATCCTACCGGCCCCATCGAATGGTCCACAGCCCCGTCGGACCCGCTATTGGTGGCTGGGTATGACGTCGCAAGTGAGACACTTCGTCCAGAGAGGTAGGGAATGCGCCATGGCCAAGAACCCGAGACACCTTCCTGTGGGCAAGCTATGCTGCTCCCAGGCCCGAATCACCCCTAGTCTCACTTGGGGGTGGACTTCATAACAGATCTCCCACCTTCGGCCCGAAACACATGTATTGTTGTTATAATTGATTGCTTCTCCAAGTTCTGTCGTTTGAGCGAGCACAGCGCAGCCCAGAGCGAGCACAGCGCAGCCCAGAGCGAGCACAGCGCAGCCCAGAGCGAGCACAGCGCAGCCCAGAGCGAGCAGCGAGCACAGCGCAGCGAGTATAAAACAAAAACGGTACGTAACATGGCTAATGTTCAGCTTGTTCAGTGTGTTGAGTGTGGAATGTTTAGACAGTCTTCCTCCGTCATTACTGATAAGTTTACCTGCGATAGGTGTGCGCTAGTTAGCAAACTGACGGAGAAGATCTTAGCATTAGAGGAGCGCATCCAGACCTTAGAGAGTGGTAGTAAGAAAAAGTGTAGAGTACCTGTAACGAGGAGTCTGGATGCCGCAGGGAGGAGCTAGCCAGTCAGCGACTCCGGCTTTAGAGCCCTCACAGCGGGGCGAATGGGTGACGACTCGGCGGCATACTCGTTCAGCCAAAGCTACGGCTAAGGCTAGCCCACCGGAGCACGCCAATGCGATTCACGTGTCCAACAGGTTTGCTCTCCTCAGTGAAGCACCCACTGAGAAACCTGAAGGTACTCTGGTTATTGGAGACTCAATAGTGAGACACGTGAAATTAGCCAGGCCTTTAGGGGCACCAGCGGCCGTAGTTAAGTGTATGCCAGGAGCCAGAGCACCGGACATCTCAGGTAGTCTTAGGGCTGTAGGCCAGCGTAAGTTCTCTAAGATAGTTGTACCATGCAGGAGCTAACGATATACGCCTTCGCCAGTCAGAAACTAGCAAGCGTAACTTCATAGAGGTGTTTAAATTAGCGAAGGCAATGTCCGATGTTGTAATATGCTCTGGCCCTATCCCAATGAGACGCGGCGACATAGCTTACAGCAGGTTATGGTCGCTAAACCGCTGGATGTCCAGGTGGTGCTCCGAAAACCACGTGGGCTACATAGATAATTGGAAAACTTTTGAGGGTAAACCTGGCCTGTTAGGGCGAGACGGTGTCCATCCCACCAGGGAAGGGGCCGCTCTCCTTTCCTGTAACATAGCACATAGTCTTAGGGTAGGACTAGTTAATCACTGACTACCCAGAGTCCAGGCCAAGGAGCAGACAAACCGGCTAATCCGAACCGTCTGCTAGCTGTACAGAGTCGTCACTCAGGTTATATAAAATTGAGACTGTGTCTGTTTCTCGAGCGAACCACAAATCTCAAAAGACTCAGAAAGTCTGTTTTAATAATCTAATTAATGTAGATACCTCTTATTCAGATCTTACTGAACACACAGCCTCCACCTCTGTTCTGAAGTTAGGTTTATTAAATATCAGATCTCTTACATCTAAAGCAATCTTAGTTAATGAAATGATCTCAGATCAGGCGTTTGATATCCTGTGTCTAACAGAAACATGGGTTAAACAAAACGAGTATGTAGCATTAAATGAAGCTAGTCCTCCAGCATACAGCTACATACAGCAGCCTCGCCTAACTGGTAGAGGAGGAGGAGTCGCACTTATCTATAAGGATAATTTAACTATTGTACATAAGCATGGACACAAGTTCACTGCCTTTGAAGTTCTCCATACTAACATTAGTATAGCCATCAATAATAAGGTGAGACAGTCGCTTCCATTAATTATCATTTACAGACCCCCAGGACCGTATTCTGAATTTCTTAGTGAATTTGCAGATTTACTATCAAACCTGGTCGTTTCTGTTGATAGAGCGCTAATCGTGGGAGATTTTAATATTCATTTTGAAAACACAGACGACCCGCTGAGGACAGCATTTATGTCCATACTCGACTCAATGGGAGTCAATCAGTGTGTGATAGGACCCACTCATAAAGCAGGTCACACCTTAGATTTGATATTATCGTTCGGGCTAAGTGTTACTAGCATAGTGACTGTCCCGCAGAACGAAGTTATATCAGACCACGATCTAATTTTATTTAAAGTGTGTTACGGTAATGATGTACACACAACACCACGCTATCAAACTAAGCGTACTTTCACATCTTTAACTGCTCAGAGTTTCGTTAGCGAATCTCCCAAAATTATCCATGATCATTGGATCCCCCTCTGACCATGTAGAACTCGACCAGGCGACCGAATATCTAGAGTCAACCTTCCGTGGCACCTTAGATAATGTAGCACCAGTTAGAAGAAAAATGGTTAAAGATAAGAAACTTGCCCCCTGGTATAATGACCAAACACGCTCTTTAAAACAGACTGTTAGAAAATTAGAACGAAAATGGCGTCAGTCTAAACTGTTAACATTTAAAACAGCATGGAAAGAGAGCACCAGAAAATATAAAAAAAAGCCCTGAGTGAAGCTAGATCAGCTTACTTTCTCCACTCCTTATAGAAACTAATAAAAACAATCCTAGATTTCTATTTAACACTATAGCAGAGTTAACTAGGAATAGGAACACGATAGAAATCTCCACAGTAACAACATGTAGTAGCGACGACTTCATGAATTTTTTCAATAACAAAATAACAAATATTAGGGAAAATATTCAGGCCTTAAATCCCGATTTTTTCATTGATTCTGGTGATAAACTAAATACACCAGACCAGATCCTAGATCATTTTACTCTTCTTGAAGAGAATGAATTAATTTCACTCATCTCTTCTGCTAAATCGACAACGTGTGTATTAGATCCCCGTACCGACACACTTTCTTAAACAGGTAGTAACAGCAGTATCAGAACCCCTGCTGACAATAGTAAATTCTTCACTCAGCAGTGGGTATGTCCCAAAATCCTTTAAATTAGCAGTCATTAAGCCACTAATTAAAAAACCTGACCTCGACCCCAGTGAACTAGCAAACTATAGGCCGATATCAAACCTCCCCTTCATTTCAAAAATCTTAGAAAAGGTAGTTGCACAGCAGTTAAGTTCATACTTACTTAAGAATAACATACACGAAGTTTACCAATCAGGATTTAGACCTCATCACAGCACAGAGACAGCACTCGTCAAAGTAGTGAATGATCTCTTACTGGCCTCTGATCAAGGCTGTGTCTCTCTGCTGGTATTACTCGACCTCAGTGCAGCCTTTGACACCATTGACCATAAAATTCTCCTTCACAGATTAGAAAAGGTAGTAGGAATTCAAGGGAACAGTCCTTGCCTGGTTCAGGTCTTATTTAACTGACCGCTACCAGTTTGTAGATTTAAATGGTGACTATTCTGTGCATTCCCAGGTACAGTATGGTGTGCCACAGGGTTCGGTATTAGGCCCATTGCTCTTTTCTATTTACATGCTTCCTCTGGGCAACTTAATTCGTAAATATGATATTAGTTTCCATTGTTACGCTGATGACACACAGTTATATGTCTCAGCTAGACCAAATGAAAAAAATCAGTTAAGTAAAGTTGAGCAGTGTGTGAAAGCCATAAGAGACTGGATGTTAAGTAACTTCCTCCTACTTAATCCGGGTAAGACAGAGGTTCTAGTACTCGGACCACATGCAGCTAGGAGTGAAATATCAGACCAAACAGTAACTCTAGATGGTCTTTCTATCACACCCAGTACAACTGTAAAAGATCTGGGTGTGATTATAGATTCCAATCTCTCATTCGAAGCTCATGTAGATAATATTACCAAGATAGCATTTTTCCATCTCAGAAATATCGCTAAGATTAGGAATATATTGTCAATTAATGATGCAGAAAAACTAGTCCATGCTTTTATCACATCCAGGCTGGATTACTTGTAATGCTTTACTGTCTGGATGTTCAGCACGGTGTATAAATAAACTTCAGTTAGTTCAGAACGCGGCAGCGAGAGTGCTCACTAGAACTAGGAGATATGAGCACATCACCCCTGTCCTATCCACACTGCACTGGCTCCCAGTGAAATTCCGTATAGAATTTAAAATATTACTTTTAACTTATAAAGCACTGAATGGTCTCGCCCCACAGTACCTGACAGAACTATTAGAGCCTTATGTTCCACCACGCCTGCTTCGATCAAAGGATGCAGGCTGTCTGTCAGTACCACGTATTAGGAAAATTACAGCGGGGGGCAGAGCTTTCTCTTACAAAGCCCCAAAGTTATGGAACTCCCTCCCTATTAATGTTCGAGAATCAGACACAGTCTCAGTGTTTAAGTCCAGGGTGAAAACTTTCTTATTTAATCAAGCTTTTAGTGAATAGTCCTACCTTAGATAAAGGAGTAGATCTGGGGGACACATGGATGTTGAGTTTTATAGTGATCTGGTGTGTTTAGTTGCTGTCTGCCTCACTCTCATTAATCACTCAGGTTTGTGGTGGTGAGAGTGACTGTTTGCTTACACATCAGGAAGCTCTCATGTCCGTGTTTTCCCTCTGATCTCTCCTTTTAGTTATGCTGTTATAGTTCATCCTGCCGGAGTCCACATCTGCACTCGACACTAAATATACACACTCCCATACTGCAACCATGACCTTTACTAACCACTCATTTCATTTCTCTCCTTCTTTCTCTCTCTCTCTCTCTCTCTCTCTCTCTCTCTCTCTCTCTCTCTCTCTCTCTCTCTCTCTCCTCCTCTCTCTTTTCTCTCTTTCTCTCTCTCTCCGTTGAGCTACATGTCCCACTGCTGAGCTGTCAGTGATCCAGACCCCCTCTCCACTCTGTTCCTGTCAGAACCTCCTGGTGACTCCCGCCCCCGGCTGAATACACTCCACACTACACAATATACATCCTCAACCACACACACAACACTAACAACCCAAATGAGGATGGGTTCTCTGTTGAGTCGGGTTCCTCTCAAGGTTTCTTCCTGTTCCCAGGGAGTTTTTCCTTGCCACCGTCGCTTCGGCTTGCTCAACAAGAAACATTAGGGCCAAAACTGATTTTCACTTTTCACACATTAGTATTATGTAAAGCTGCTTTGGGACGATGACACATTGTAAAAAGCGCTTTATAAATAAAATTGAATTGAATTGAATTGAATTGATCCCTGTCAAATCCCTTCCTACTGTCTTTCAGTCCGCACAGCTCCTCTTAAATCACACCTTCTGAAACTTTGGCCTGCCGGAAGAGGTTGTGTCAGACCGGGGTCCACAATTTATCTCACAAGTCTGGAAAGCCTTCTTTGAACTCCTGGGGGTGGTTGTTAATCTCTCCTTAGGATACCACCCTCAGACTAACGGAGCTACGGAGAGAAAGATCCAGGTAGTGGGGCAATTTCTGAGGACCTACTGCTTCCAATACCAGAATTCATGGAGCTAGTTCCAGAACTGCTCCAGAACTCCCTCCAACATTCCTCAACAGGGCTCACTTTCTTCCAGTGTATCCTAGGGTTCTAGCCACCGCTATTCCCCTGGTCAGGTGAGCCGTAAGATGTGCCTGACCTGCATCACTGGTCCAGCAAACAGGTCTGGGCTAGGGTGCATCGTCAGCTACAAGTGGCCATTCACAAGCACAAGATACAGGCAGATGGTCCTCCTCCTCCTCTGCTGCTCACCGAGGACGGTCCCGTCTACAGGGTCAAGGAACTCCTGGAGTCCAGGTGCCGCAGGGGCCGTTTGGATTACCTGGTAGACTGGGATGGATACGACCCTGACGAATGGGCCTGTGTTGCAAGGGAGGACTCTTTCAGCTCCGTATGCCAAGCCATATGCCAAGCCGTGAACTCCGGTGTTTCCTCAGCAAACGTTTTCCCTCTGGCGTTGGCAAATAGACTCGGTCTAGTTTTCCCCTTAGTTGTCTAGTTCCCATTCCGGTATCTCTTGTGTTTTTGTTAATAAACTTCTGAGCGTTAACCTTTTACCTTTATCTGTTGTCTGTCTGCTTCTTGACAATTGCTATGCTTGCTGGTGTTTTTTTTCCTGCATTGCTTCTTTTTGCCTGTTCACTGACTCTGGTCAGTTTCTTGGACTGTGTTGTTGCCTTTGCCCTTTTTCTCACTCTGCTTCTTTTTGAAAATTTGGGTCCTGTCAGTCACAAACCTGACAGAATAATCTGAAACAATCGTGGACACAGTGGGTGCACCTAAGCATTGTGTTGCATTCACCCCAAACTTTCAGGCAATAAATATTTCAGGTTTCAGCCCCCAGCAGAGGGGGAAGTACTGAGCCCTAGCTTGCCCTAGGCTGGGGTATCATCCAGCTGTCCTGTCTGCTGATATCACTGCGTAAAATGGCCAAGGAGCCTTCCTGTTATGCTGAGGATGCCGCTCATCACCCCAGTTCCCTGGGGACGCTGCTTAGCTCCAGAGTCCTGCTGAGGATGCCGCTCAACCCCAGAGCTACACTGAGGATGCTGCTCAGCTCCAGACATCAATGGCATTTCCAAGCCTCTGACCTCAGCTGAAGTAATTGCAGAAGGCAACCAGGAGGTGGAACAAATACCAGAGGTATGGTAAACAGATAAGAATAATCTAGCCCTGGGGCAAGGATACCAACGCCCTTAAATATGCATACTGCAAAAAGGCCGTTGACCCAGAAGTGCACTTTCTGAATCTGCACTCAATTCCCACTGCTGCCTCCTGATGGCACCCTCTAACTTGACACCTAGGGGGGAGGAAGACGTAAACAAAAGAGGTGCGACCCCAAGACCTGTACAAAGTGGATTGAGGGTCAGGTGGAAGGGAAAGCAGAACAGTCATGATACTTGACAGTTCTCCTAGGGTCAGTCTTTATAGACGGATGCCTGGATGGGGTTAAAGCCCCCTGGATGAAGTTACAGGACAGAGTTACGACCTCTGCAGGAATCTGGAGTGGAGGGGTGGCTTTCAGAGGGAAACCTGAAACAGAGGTGTGGTTTACGCAGGAAACAGGAGTGGAGCAGTTGGCTTTAGTGAGTCAGAGGCACTCACATTACTACCGCCCCCTCTAGTCAGGGAGAGTAGCCTGAGCTCCTTCATAACGGAGGCCAACTACTGGAGCTGACATAACCAGGCATCAGCACTCTGACAAAGGCAGGATGCAAGAGATGCAAATACAAAAGAGCTTTAATGACTGTATTTTTAATGTTGGGGCCTGAAACCTGAAACTCTTCAAATATTTTTGTGGGAAAGTGGGGTGACAATCCTTATTGGCTCATTGTCGTGTGATTGTCACCCACAATAACCTATTGGAGTCAGTGTTTGGGTATTCAAAGCTGATGCTATGTCACTTGGTGACATAGATGGCCTCCTCTCAAGATGGCAGCGCGGCAGTAGCACGCAGCGGCCACTCCGGACAAAATGGTGCTATTTTTGTGTTTTTGCCCGACACAAACGGCACATGGACGCCAAATACAATGGTGTTCATGTATACGACCGCCAGACACTCCTTGAAATACCGGAATCATGCAGCAAATAACCTGCATGACGATGTTAGAAAGAACCTTCGCGAACTCGGCGTGCTACGGAGACCAGGCCTCCGATCCTCGGCGTCGACTGACACCGGTGACCAGGAGAGAGGACGACGTAAGCGGTGCGCGAGGAAGCGGAAGCGCGGCAAGCGGGCGGGAGTCCGTGCTAGGCTAAATGCTAACCCTAGCCGGCCGGCTCTCCCGTCCATCATATTATCCAACGTCTGCTCCCTGGATAATAAACTGGACTACATCCGACTCGAACGGAATACACGGCATGAGTTTAGAGACTGTTGTGTTTTTGTTTTCACGGAAACATGGCTCAACGACAGAGTTCCGGACGCCGCCATTCAGCTAAACGGACTAGCCACGTTTCGTGCCGACAGGAATGAAGCTCTGTGCGGTAAGACTCGCGGCGGTGGCGTTTGTGTTTACATAAACACGGAATGGTGCACGGACTCTCATCGGTGTTAGTTTCTAAACACTGTTCATCGCTCGTGGAATATGTGACTGTGAGATGTAGGCCGTTTTATTTACCACGGGAATTCACCACCCTCTTTGTTATCGGAGTTTACATTCCTCCTAGCGCCAATGCTAAGGAGGCTCTGTGTGTACTCTACAGGGGCTGTTAGTGACTTACAGAACGCGCACCCCGACGGACTGTTTATTATCGCCGGAGATTTCAACCATGCAAATCTCAAGTCAGTTCTCCCTAAATTCCACCAGCATGTGGACTTTGCGACGAGAGGGAAAAACACGCTGGATGTTGTTTATACCAACGTTCCCGGCGCGTACCGTGCGGAGCCCCGCCACCCATCTCGGATACTCAGACCACATCACTGTTATGCTAATGCCAGCATACAGACCCATCGTCAGACGCTCTAAAGCTGTCCCAAAGCAGGTGAAAACCTGGCCTGCTGGAGCCATGTCAGCTCTACAGGACTGTTTTGAGTGCACTGACTGGAACATGTTTAAGGAGGCTGCAACCAACGGCGACTCGGTAGACTTGGAGGAGTATACGTCATCAGTGACCAGCTACATCGGCAAGTGCATTGATGATGTTACCGTCTCCAAGACCATCACCACACGCTCCAACCAGAAGCCGTGGATGACGGCGGATGTGCGTGCGCTGCTGAAGAACAGAGACACCGCCTTCAGAGCAAGGGACATGACTGGCCTTAAAAACAGCCAGGGCCAAACTGTCCCGCGCCATCAGAGAGGCAAAGCGCGCACACGCCCAGAGAATCCACAGCAACTTCCAGGACACCGGAGACACTCGGCGCATGTGGAAGGGCATCCAGACGATCACAAACTACAAGACGACCTCATCTGTCTGTAGCAGTGACGACTCCCTCCCAGATGCGCTGAACGACTTCTACGCTCCGGTTCGAGGCACAGAACAACGTGACAGCGAGGAAGACCATCCCTCCTCCCAACGACCAGGTGATCTGCCTAAGCACCGCTGATGTGAGGCGAAACTCTGCGCAGAGTGAACCCACGGAAGTCTGCTGGACCAGACAACATCCCTGGTAAAGTGCTCAGAGAATGTGCAGAACAGCTAGCAGATGTCTTCACGGATATCTTCAACATCTCTCTGAGCAGCGCCGTTGTTCCATCGTGCTTTAAAGCGACAACCATCGTCCCCGTGCCGAAGAAGTCCTCAGTGTCCTGCCTCAACGACTATCGTCCCGTCGCACTCACACCCATCGTGATGAAATGCTTCGAGAGGCTTGTCATGAGGCACATCAAGAACCCAGCTACCACCCACACTGGACCCGCTACAGTTTGCATATCGTCCGAACCGCTCAACGGACGACGCGATCTCCACAGCCATTCATCTGTCCCTCACACACCTGGACAACAAAGATACCTTACGTTCGAATGCTGTTCATCGACTTCAGTTCAGCATTCAACACAATCATCATCATCCCTCAGCACCTCATCGGAAAGTTAAGCCTGCTTGGACTAAACACTTCCCTCTGTAACTGGATTCTGGACTTTTTGACTGGGAGACCACAATCAGTCCGAATCGGGAACAGCGTTTCCAGCACCACCACACTGAGTACCGGAGCCCCTCAAGGCTGCGTTCTCAGTCCCCTGCTGTTCACCCTGCTGACTCACGACTGTGTAGCGATGCACAGCTCGAACCACATCATCAAGTTCGCCGATGACACGACCGTGGTGGGTCTCATCAGCAAGAACGACGAGTCAGCATACAGAGAGGAAGTGGCACAGCTAACGGCATGGTGTGAAGCCAACAACCTGTCTCTGAACGTCGACAAGACAAAGGAGATGATCGTTGACTTCAGGAGAGCACCGAGTGAACATCCTCCACTCACCATCGACGGCTCTACCGTGGAGATCGTCAAGAACACCAAGTTCCTTGGTGTTCATCTGGAGGAGAACCTCACCTGGTCTCTCAACACCCGCCAGATCAGCAGGAAAGCCCAGCAGCGCCTTTACTTTCTGCGAAGGCTGAGGAAAGCACATCTTCCTCCCCCGATCCTCACCACGTTCTACAGAGGGACTATTGAGAGCATCCTGAGCAGCTGCATCACCGTCTGGTTTGGGAACTGCACCGTCGCGGATCCGCAAGACCCTACAGCGGATAGTGAGGACAGCTGAAAAGATCATCGGTGTCTCTTTACCCCCTCTCACGGACATTTACACCACACACGTTGCACACGAAGAGCCACCAGCATTGTGGCTGACCCCACACACCCCTCATACACACTCTTCACCCTCCTGCCTTCTGGTAAACGGTACCGAAGCATTCGGGCCCGCACCACCAGACTGATAAACAGTTTCTACCCGCAAACCACCCAACGCCATCAGGCTTCTTAACACAAGAGACTGAACCACTGCCACACACACACTCCGGTTCTACACACCACTGCTGTCCAACATTATTTATTCTGCTGTTAAAAACATGGTTATAGTTTTGAAGGTTGGCACACGTCACTTTGCTGCCTTAAATACTTGAATGTTTATTTACTATATTTACAACTAAGTATGTTTACAATCTGCACTGCCACTTTATCTACCTTGCAAATCCATATTTTTGCATTTTTGCACAATATAACTGCACTGTCGGCGCTTTAATTTATGTACCTGTCCTGTGGCGTGACTATGTAATGTCTGTCTTGTCGCACTTGTTGTTTGTGGCTCTATGTCGTCCCGTGTATGTAGCTCTTGTTTGTCTATCGTGCCTTTATGTTGTTTTATGTAGCACTGTAGTCTTGGAGGAACGTTGTTTCGTTTTAATGTATATTGCATCAGCTGTATGTGTTAAAATGACAATAAAGCTCACTTGACTTGACTTGACTTGGTGTGCATCCTGATTAGGAGCGCCCCCTTCTGGAGTTCATTTGCACCTGTGTGACTGGTGGTGAGCTTGGTTGTTTGTAGCTGTTTGGCTTTTATTTTCTCTCCTAGTTTGCTCATTTGATACCGTCTGTCCATTTTCAGGTCAGGTATATGTTTGTCTCTGTGGTAGGCCACTCATTTAATATTAAATATAATGTGGTTTTATTCATTTTTTAGCCATGGGATTTTCGCGGGGTTTGTCTACCTGCTTGAAATTGTGCTCGTGCAAAACTGCTCATTTTGCATGACCTACTTCGTGTGCTGCTTTGTCTCTCTATCTTTCGGATACCGCACCAGGTAGTCACATGAGGACAGACCGGAAGTCTCTTCGCTCTGAGTTTAGAGGACAAGGCTGCTGCTGTTTTTTGTTTTTTATTTTATTTATTTATTATTTTCTTGGTTGTTGCTGTCAAAGATTTTTGTGTATCATTATTAAAGACTGCTTTCTTTATATTAAACCTTGAACTTCAATAAGTGATTATGATTATTATAATAAATGATTATGATTATGTTTCATGATGACATGAACATCATGACATTTGTAGATGGCAGAAAGCGTGGTAAATATCAATCGCAAAAAATGATCTGCTGAGACATTGAGACATCATTACTTATTTATTATATACAAATGATGGGATGCACCACGGAAGTGTTATTGATTTTTGATTATAACCCCCTGGATTCAGCGGTACATCCTCGCCAACACCGATGTTCCATTGATTATATAAGCCCTTGATGAGACTCCTGACTCCGATGCCGGGCAGCGGACGGAAGCTGACTTAGGGGCCCCATCAGAGGTCTACTCCCCTCTGTGACATCGTCAACGGAACATCTGTGTTGGTCATTAATTTGCAGATTTATCATATAACAAATCATCTGCATGGATAGTGGTTATCATATTGGCATCAACTTTCAAACAAATCAGTCCATTTCAAATTATAAAAAACAAAATACAATCCACATGACGCCGAATCCAACGTGTGTAACATTACCGTCATCCAGCTAGAAGTCAAACATGCACATTACAAACACTGTAAGAAGTAATAATTCTATTATTAATAATTTTATTCATAATTCTAATAATAGTTCACGTGCCTCTATAATTGTGAAATGTTTCTCTGGTTGCATCAAGCCCGGCCCCATGCCCCACCCCCTGGACCCACATATTACACTGTGATTGGTTCATTCAGCTCCAGCTTGCACAAAAAAGGAACCTTCCAACACACAAAGCAGTATAGTGCCATTTATATAAAAGATGTGGGATGCGCTAACATTAAACTTTTATAACGTCCTCCGGGCCACAAAATATCGTCAGGAGTTTGAGACGCCTGATGTACAACATGCAATTAATACTGTAACATTTCAATATGTGTGTGTGTATGTCTGTTTGTAAAAGAACTGGAAATAAGGAACTTTCTCCAGTGTACAGGTGTGGATCCTTCGGTAGAACAGAGAGAAGTTTCACTCCTGAATCTCCGGGTTTATTCCAGTACACATGCAGTTCTCTCAGGTATGATAATGAATTTGACCTCACTGCTGAAACCAGAACAGCAAAACCTTCACCTGTAATACTGCAGCCAACCAGCCTACACACACACACACACACACACACACACACACACATTATGCTCAAACCCACGCAAATTGTCATCTACTGTAAAACAGCCATATGGCATGAATACAGGATCTACAGTGTGTAAGTGATGATCTGACCTCAGTATCTCCAGTGTACAGTGTGGATTCTCCAGTCCAGCAGAGAGCAGCATCACTCCTGAATCCTGCAGGTTATTCTCACTCAGGTCCAGTTCTCGCAGACTGGAGGAGTTTAATGTGAGAACTGAGGACAGAATTCTACAACTTTCATCTGTGAGCAAACACTGACACAACCTGGGAGAGAATCAAAAATGAAAGTATTATATATATATATATATTATATATATATATATATATATATATATATATATATATATATATATATATATATATATATATATGCACAGAGATTTGGTTTAAACAAATTAGATAGAGTAATAAGCAAAATAGCCCAGAAAAAAAAGCGTTCCGAAGAAATCATCTTTACTGGTTTATTGTAATTGCTTTATTATATATTTGGTTATGGTGGATTTTAAGTGACACTTGGGGTGAGGTGAGAATAATCCTAGAATCAGTCACCAGTCCCAGGGCCCAATACACATACAGCTACACACTCACATTAAAACGTAAAAGTTTAAAAGATGGCGCCGGTGAGGTCGGCTGCCGTCGCGACTGCTCTGACCCACGTTACCTTTGTTTTTGTTTTATAATTTAATTTCCGCCAACTCTAGAACCGGTAAACTCATCACCATTGAGTGCATTAGGTACGATAGAGATACTCTTATTTCTATTAATATACAATGTACTTACAATTCGACGGTTTTTAACTCCGGATCCGAGCTGGCCGAGTGAGATCCTGAGGGAAAACAAAGGACGCGACGCGAAGCGGCGGCCCCGAGGGAAACGAAGCTGGCGTCAGGAACAAGGCTGAGAGTCCTGTGCACACCGCACACCTCTGCCCAGCATCCTGCTCGCCAGTGTCCAGTCCCTGGAGAACAAGCTCGATGATCCTCAGGGCCAGGGTAAAGTTCCAGAGAGACATTCTGGGACTGCAATCTCCTCTGCTTCACCGAGACATGGCTGAACCCAGCGGTGCCGGACCACGCCATTCAGCCGGCCGAGTTCTTCTCGGTTCACCGCATGGACAGGACACGGGACTCGGGGAAGACAAGGGGAGGAGGCGTGTGTTTAATGGTGAACAACAGCTGGTGCAGCAGCGCGAGCGTTATTCCTCTTGCACGCTCCTGCACACCCAACCTGGAACTACTGACCATCAAATGTCGTCCTTTTTATCTTCCCTCGGGAATTTACATCGGTCATAATCAGCGCCGTTTATATTCCACCACAAGCGGACACGGACACGGCCTTCCTTATGCGAGCTGCATGAGGCACTCACACATCACCAAACACAGAACCGGGACGCTGCGCTTATTGTTGCGGGGGACTTTAACAGTGCCAACCTCAAACGCGCAGCGCCTAACTTCTATCAGCACATCACCTGCCCAACCAGGGGCGAAAGGACACTGGACCACTGCTACACATCGGTTAAGGACGGCTACAAGGCACAATCTCGCCCACCGTTTGGGAAATCCGACCACGCCGCCATCTTCCTCATGCCAAAATATAAACAAAGGCTCAAACAGGAAGCTCCGGTTCAGAGGGAGGTCGCGCGCTGGACAGACCAATCGGTGGCCGCGTTACAGGACGCACTTGATGACGCAGACTGGGACATGTTCCGACACAGCTCCGATGACGTCAGCATGTTTACGGAAGCGGTTGTGGGATTCGTCGGGAAACTAGCGGATGATACCGCACAGAAAACGACCATCAGAACGTTTCCCAATCAGAAGCCGTGGGTGGACAAAACCATCCGAGACGCTCTGAGATCTCGCACCGCGGCCTACAATGCGGGACTTGCGTCGGGGGACATGGACCAGTACAAGGCTGCGTCATACAACGTCCGGAAGGCGGTGAAAGAGGCGAAGCAGCGCTACGGGAGGAAACTAGAGTCACAACTCCAACAGAACGACTCTAGAAGCCTGTGGCAGGGACTAAGGTCAATAACGGACTATAAAGCAACCAACATCCGGTATGACGAACGCGGACATGACTCTGGCAGACGAGCTGAACACCTTTTATGCTCGCTTTCGAGGCTGCAGCTAAAGACGCTAGTGTTGCTAACGCTAATGCTAGCGGCGCTAACGGCTGCAGTCAGGAAGACACTGCCAGCACCGGAAACGCGTTCATCATCTCCGAACATGACGTGAGGAGAGACTTCAGGAGAGTGAACACCAGGAAAGCAGCAGGACCAGACAGGCATCTCAGGACGAGTCCTCAGAGCCTGCGCGGACCAGCTAGCACCTGTGTTCACAGAGATACTTCAACATCTCATTATCTCAGTCGGTGATCCCTACATGCTTTAAAGAGTCCATCATTGTTCCTGTCCCGAAAAAACCCCATCCTGCTTCCCTCAATGATTACAGACCCGTAGCCCTCACATCAGTGGTGATGAAGTGCTTTTGAACGGCTGGTCAGAGACTTCATCATCTCCTCACTACACCAACACCCTGGACCCATTACAATTTGCATACCGCCCGAACCGCTCTACAGATGACGCTATCGCTCATCTCCTCCATACTGCCCTCACACACCTGGACAATAGGAAGGGGAATTATGTTAAAATGCTTTTCATCGACTACAGCTCAGCATTTAATACCATAATTCCCTCCACACTCTCCACCAAGCTGGAACACCTGGGACTCAGCCCATCCTTGTGCAAGTGGATCTCCAATTTCCTAACTGGGAGACCACAGGCAGTAAGGATGGGTGGACACGTCTCAGGCTCTCTCACTCTCAGCACTGGAGCCCCACAGGGTTGTGTTCTGAGCCCCCTGCTGTACTCCCTGTACACACATGACTGTGTGGCCACCACCAGCTCCACCACCATCATCAAGTTTGCTGACGACACCGTTGTGGTAGGCCTGATCTCTGACAACGATGAGACAGCCTACCTGAAGGAGATCGGGAATCTGGAGAACTGGTGCCAGAGGAACAACCTCCTTCTAAACGTCAGCAAGACAAAGGAGCTGCTAGTGGACTTTAGTACCAAGCAGGAGAGGATCTACCAGACCCCCGTCATCAACGGGAGCCCAGTGGAGAGAGTGGACAGCTTTAAGTACCTCGGTGTTCACATCACGCAGGACCTGTCATGGTCCTGTCACATCAACACCGTGGTGAAAAAGGCACGACAGCGTCTCTACCACCTCAGACGCCTGAGAGACTTTAGACTGCCCTCTAAGGTGCTCAGGAACTTTTACTCCTGCACCATAGAGAGCATCCTGACGGGGAATATCACAACCTGGTTCGGGAACAGCACCGTGCAGGACAGACGAGCCCTACAGAGGGTGGTGCGTTCAGCTGAGCGCATCATCCATACTGAGCTCCCTGACCTGCACTCCATCTACAGTAAGCGGTGCTGGACCAAGGCCAGGAAGATCATGAAGGACCTCAGCCACCCCAGCAATGGACTGTTCTCTCTGTTGCGGTCTGGAAAGCGCTTCCGCTCCCTCAAGGCCAACACAGAGAGACTGAGGAGGAGCTTCTACCCGCAGGCAATAAGGTCTCTCAATCAGTACACCAGACTGTACTGATCCACTTACACTCACACTGGACATTCACTATGGCAGTGGTCACTCGTGGTCACTGCGCACTCACGGACAGAAAACACACAACACACACAATATGCACACACCACTTTATAAAGCAACCCTACTTGCACAAACCTGGACTTTGTTGTTTGCACACACAGACTTCTGGATTTCTTTCTTTTTGTCTTTCTCTTTTTTTAAAAGTCTATTTTATATTTTATATTTTTTATATTTTACTTTATATTTGTATTTATTTTGTAAATTTTTGTATTTTGTATTTTGTAAAACAATCCACTCTTTTTGTAAAACAATCCACTCTTGAGGTCAGGGCAGCTGCCCAAGCATTTCACTGCGTATCATACTGTGTATGACTGTGTATGTGACCAATAAAATTTGAATTTGAATTTGAAACCCATTTTATCTTAAGAAAGTCTAAACAGAAGCTTGGAGAACACACACAGGGAGATTGGCACAGAATCTCACTTCTCACAAATAATGACAATGGAGAAAAAGTTTCCAAAACTTCTCGTACATAATGCTTTCCTTAAATACCTTATAAAAGTTTTTTTGTAACTACTAAAACAGTGATCTGACCTTAGTATCTCCAGTTTACAGTGTGGATTCTCCAGTCCAGCAGAGAGCAGCGTCACTCCTGAATCCTGCACATTATTAAAACTCAGGTCCAGTTCTCTCAGACTGGAGGAGTTTAATGTGAGAACTGAGGACAGAATTCTACAACTTTCATCTGTGAGAAAACACCAACACAACCTGGGAGAGAAATGATAATATATCAGAATACTGATATCTCCACCCAAACCACATCACTGATGATCCCTGTTAAACTGGCTTCCAATTTTATTGTTATTAGGTTTATACTAAAATAATGACAATCACAGCACAGTGTGTAAGTGATGATCTGACCTCAGTATCTCCAGTGTACAGTGTGGATTCTCCAGTCCAGCAGAGAGCAGCATCACTCCTGAATCCTGAAGGTTATTCCTACTCAGGTCCAGTTCTCTCAGACTGGAGGAGTTTAATGTGAGAACTGAGGACAGAATTCTACAACTTTCACCTGTGAGATTACACACAACACAACCTGGGAGAGAAATGATGACATATCAGAATAATGATAAATCAGAACAAAAATCTGATGAATGATAGATGTTCCTCATGTATAAAATCAGGGATTGGATTTTATCCAATCAGGGATTGGATCCTGTATGCTGAAAACATTAGTTTGTTATTTCACAGTGCAGCACAAAGTACATGCACAACCATGATATAGAGAATATTACATCACCCATGTTTTATTCAGTCTGCACTGGATTCCCATTAAATCCTGTATTGATTATGAAATACTACTATTTACAAAGCACAAAGCACTTAATGTTCTCGTGCAGTATCTGAGTGAACATCTGTACTATTATTATCCTCCACACCTACTTACATCAAAAGATGCAGGTTATTTGTTGGTACCTCAAATAATGAAAAGGACACTCTGCTCAGATGTTCCTCATGTATGACCAGGGGTTCCAAGAAATTATGGAGCCACGCAGGAGATTTGAGGATGAATTGGGACTCACTCTATGTCACTGATTCAAGGCTACAGACCCAAGGCTACATTACATTTGATCACCATCACTGCACATCTCAACATGGTTTAGATGTAATACGTTGCTGGGATGGGAGGATGGGATGTACAGTAGAGTTAGCAATCAGCCAAAATAATGCTAAGGCTCAACCACAGGAGCACCAATCCTCTCTGCTTCATGTATTAAACAGATCACTAAAGACCACAGTGATAAAACTGAAAGCGCTTTGGTTATATAATTTAACTGATTCTTTCTTCAATAAACTCCTCATTCTCCTTGCATACAGAATAACAGAAACCTGATTGGAGTAATTAATGATTATCATTATCCTAATCAGTGAATTGTTATTAGTGTTCATTTAAAATAACTACATTTATGGAATTAGTAACACATTTTTAAATTACTTACACAGCTTTTCTGGATGCTTTGACCACCGGCAACAGCCTCAGAAGACATTCATCTGAAGGGGCATAATTTCTTAAATCAAACTCATCCAGATTCTCTTCTGAGTTCAGCAACACAAACACCAGAGCTGACCACTGAGCAGGAGAGAGACTGACTCCACTGAGACACCAGTAATCTCTACTGTTCAGGTAATGTTGTACTTCCTGTACTAGAGAATGATCATTCAGTTCATTCAGACAGTGGAACAGATTGATGGATTTCTCTGGAGATGGATTCTCTCTGATCTTCTCCTTGATGTACTCGACTATTTCCTGTTTGTTGTGAGAGCTACTTCCTGTCCCAACCCACGTGGGGCAGTAGGTCTCGTAAGAGAGTCTGATTGGACTCCAGTGAGAGACCCAGAAGGAAACGGAGGAACAGATCCAGGTGTCCATTCTCACTCTGTAAGGCCTTGTCCACTGCACTCCTCAGGAAATCAGACATGTTTAATTTGGTGAAAATACCAAATGTTGTTTTTTGTTTTTTAAGATTTTTGTTGATGAACTCATATAAAGCAGCCAGAAACTCCTGAACACTCAGATGTACAAAGCTGAACACCTTCCCCAGGTGAAGTCCCAAACTCCTCTCTGAAGATCTGAGTACACACTCCTGAGTACACTGACACTTCTCTGACATCAATGCCACACTCTCTCAGGTCTTCCTCAAAGAAGATCAGGTTTCCTCTCTCCAGCTGTTGGAAAGCCAGTTTTCCCAGTGCCAGGATACTCTCTCTGGTCTGCTGAGGATCAGGGTCACATTTCTGATGGTACTTTTGGTCCTTGTGTTTGATCTGAAAGATCAGGAAGTGTGTGAACATTTGAGTCAGAGTCTTGGGGATCTCTCCACTCTCTGCTTCACCCAACATTCTCTCTAGAACAGTGGCTGAGATCCAGCAGAAGACTGGGATGTGACACATGATGTAGAGACTTCTTGAAGACTTCATGTGTGAGATGATTTTATTGGCAAGTTTCTGATCACTGATCTTCTTCCTGAAGTACTCCTCTTTCTGAGGATCACTGAACCCTCGTACCTCTGTTACCTGGTCTACACACTCAGGAGGGATCTGATTGGCTGCTCCTGGTCGAGTGGTGATCCAGAGGAGAGCAGAGGGAAGCAGGTTCCCCTTGATGAGGTTTGTCAGCAGCACATCCACTGAGGCCGACTCTGTCACATCACACAATCTCTCATTGTTCTGAAAATTTAGAGGAAGTCGACACTCATCCAGACCATCAAAGATCAACACCACTTTATTCCACTCACAGTCTATTAATCCTAATTCTTTTATTTCTGGGAAAAAGTGATGAAGAAGGCTCCATCAGACTGAGATGTTTCTGCTTCATCAGATTCAGCTCTCTAAAGGGAAGTGGAAACATGAAGGTGACGTCCTGATTTACTTTTCCTTCAGCCCAGTCCAGAATGAACTTCTGCACAGAGACTGTTTTTCCAATTCCAGCAACTCCTTTAGTCAGCACACTTCTGATGGACGTGTCTTTAAAGAGATCATTACATTTTATGGATGTCTCCTGTGTTGCTGGTCTCCTGGACACTGTCTCAATCTGTCTCACCTCATGTTCATTATTGATGTCTCCACTCCAACCCTCTGTGATGTAGAGGTCTGTGTAGATCTCATTCAGAAGTGTTGAACTTCCATGCTGTGAGATTCCTTCAGTAATTCTGTTACATTTCTCTCTCAGTTTGGATTTGAGGTTTTTTTGCTGGTACACAGAGACGAGTTCTGATAAAACGAAGAATAAAATGTAAACTCTCTGATCATCTCTGTGATCTACTGATATCTTCATAGCTGTATATCATATGGAATGTCAGTACTGATGTGTTATTATATTGTGTTGATAAAAGCACATCATTATGATGAGATGTGTTTAATAAATGTACAGCAGTTTCCTTCCTCTGAAGATAAAGTGATGTTAGAACCCCATGAGCTCTTACTGTTCTGCAGTGTGTTAGCGAGATCTGTGTGCTTCATGTTCTTCAGGAAGTGCAGTGTGATCTTCATCACTCCCTCTCTGACACTGCTCTGATCCTCCTCATCCTCCACCTCCCTCTCAGAGCATGCTGGGTAATCTGGACTCAGGAGCTTCTTATATCTCTTCAGTTCATTCTGGATCAGAGTGATGACTTTCTGCTCCAGATCCTGATTTATAACAGAAAATAAATAAATACACAAACAGTATTCACAAACCAACAGCCATATCACCCTGGTTCCCCAATGAAGCTAAGCAGGGATGAGCCCAGTTAGTACCTGAATGGGAGACCACCTGGGAATACTAGGTTGCTGCTGGTAAGAGGTGTTCAGTGTGGCCAGCAGGGGTGCTTACCCTGTGGTCCTAGAACCCCAGTATAGTGACAGGGACACTATAAAAAAGCACTGTCAAAAAGCGTCTTTTGGATGAGACTTTAAAGCGAGGTCCTGACTCTCTGTGGTCATTAAACATCACAGGGTGTCTTTAGAAAAAGAATAGAGTCGAGTCTTCGGCATCTTCGGCATCCCGGCCAAATTCACCCAAATTTGCCTTTGACCATCACGGCTTCCTAACCGTCCCCATAATCTACTTGATTGGTTTCATGTTTCTGTCTCCTCTCCACCAGTAAGCTGGTGT
>JACRUU010000002.1:5156319-5185333 GCA_030449085.1 Kryptopterus vitreolus | reverse complement strand
ACACCACACACACACACACACCTTATGTATAAATCTAATCTTGTATGATTGCATTCATTTGTAGTAAATGCTACAGAAAAGCTCTGACTTCAGTAAAAATCCACTTCTACATCTATAGTAGATTAATAACGCTTTGGATTTATGAATTTACTGTGTTTTTCCCTTTTGTTTATCTGCAAACAGAATTGTTTACTGTCCTCTTTTAATGCTTTTCAGTTTTTGTTTTTACTTACACTGGATTCAGCAGATGAGGAGAAATACACCAGATAAACATCGACCTGCCAAAAAACACACACAATATATATTTTATAAATATCTAATATTTTTCACTTAAAAGTCATCACAGTGATGAAACATGTCCATACACACTAACACACAATAAACACTTCACATAAACACATTACTTATTATTACACTATGAGGACACCAGCTATGTCGTGTTATAACATATTGTGTATCATCACACGGTTCACCGTCAGGAAATCAGATCTTACACAAAACTGTATATGTTTTAATAAATACCTTTTATAAATATCTCTGAAACATTTGACTCAGTTGAAGTTTTATGGTTTTTGAGAGACAGTTTACAGTTTAGTCAAAATTAATCTTTTTTTGACCAAAATGTGTACATTTTTATTTATCAAAATTTAATTATATAGAATTACACCACCAAGAACGATGCATTAAAACACCTAGAACATGCATGTGTCCCTCAAAATCCATAAATGACTGTTTAACATAGATAGTTAACATTCACTATAGATAAAAGAGAGAGATAGAGATAGATAGATAGAGATAGATAGAGATAGATAGATAGATAGATAGACATAAATTGACAATAAGATTGAGATACTTACAGTAATGTTCTTATGGAAACATCTATTGCTGAAAATTAAGCTTTTGCTTTCACTTAAACACGACTGAACAGGATTCCTCATCTGTAAACACACCAGTAAACAACAAACAAAACATGCGTCCCTGCAAAAATAAGTGCTTTACATTCCATGAACATTCTTAATTAAAAGCAAAAAAAAAAACATGTTTACACACAATTACTATCTTATTTACTAAAATACAACATACACACAGAATAAACACTTTATATATAAACATTATTAATATTATTATACAATTATTACTTTGTATTACCCCCCCCCCCCACACACACACACACACACGCACACACATACGGTTCTTTACTCCAACATGGTGTGTGTGTTTTATCTAATCCTGTATCATCACACAATTTAAATGTGTTCTAATTTAAGAATAAAATCACCTGAACTGTTTTTATTTAGTGTAGATAAATAACAGACAAACATTATCGTTTTAGATTTATAAACTTACTTTGTTTCTCTCCTGGAACCTCTCCGTCTCCTCCGTCACTAAAAGTATTTTCACTTTCACTAAATCTTGCATAACTGGTTTATTTAAATTTAAATTCACAGAGACTGGGGTGGAATTTAAACTCTACATAGACATAAAAAATATTCTCATTCACAATCACGCTGAACATTTATACCTTTTTCATAGGAACAACATGCTGGGGGTGTCAGGAATGTGATTTACTGCAAGTGTGTGTGTGTGTGTGTCTTATAGAGAATAAAACTTAATAAAAAAAAACTTAATATAGTCTTTAGTAGAATAAAGTCATCTTTAATATCAGTCACCTCAAATGAGAGATTTATTTCAGATTTACTAATATTCTCTATATTTTTAATTAACATGTTTTGTCACTTCAAAATGAAATGAAATATACAACTTTAAACATTACATTATAAATGAAGATCTGGCTTCGGTGGTATTTTCTCCCTTTTTTATCTTCTTATGACAGTTTTAGTAGACCAATTCAAATCCAGTTCTCTTCATCTTTAGATTTACTCTGGTGTAGAGAGTGTCACTGAGTACTGAGTTCATGTTCCTGGAACTTTAGAATTTGAACTTTATCTGTTTGAAAGTGTGTTCGATCTCCTGTAAGATCACATTACAGGACTGTAAAGAGAAAATAATGAAATCATCATCAAACTAATCATTTAGAATGCCCTTTTTTTCTCTGCCTGCACTATAGTATTTTATGGTGTATAAATACTTGATTTGTTATAACATGTTAATGTGACAGAATTTTAACTGACGTTACTTATGTTCTCAAGCTGTCAAAAATTCACACATCCTAAAATTAATGACATTAAAGTGAATTTTCATTAATGCATTTTAACTTTCACAGCCCTCTTTTAAGCCCTGTTTTAAGTAATGATGGTGTTTTAAATGACAGAAATCATCAGGACATCAGGAATAAATGACAAGACGGCTACCAACTTGGAAATGCCCACTGCGAGCCTGAAAGTGGTTCTAATTTAGGTTTTAATTTATTATTATTTCTACTTTTATAAAAAATAAACAAAAAAACCTTCAGACAGAAATGTGTGCTGCATTACTTACACATTAATATAAAATACATTTATGCCCGATTCTGAATTGGTCAAGTAACTCTTTTGTATGCCTAGGTCAACAGCTGACTACTTCTACTGACGGGTCTCCCTCGGTGTCCCTCGGGACTGGCCTGTAACAGAGACTTGTTGGTGCGACAAAAGGCATACAGATGAGCTCCTGGACGGATCTGATGTGCCGCCTCATTGGAAGGAAACCTGAGACCCATTCACCACTGCTTCCTCGAACCTATATGCTCCGCCCTGTGTTCTTCTTTTGCAGGATTTTCGGCTACCCGCCTGGATGCGCAATCTGCCTAGGACTTGTGAGAGGCACGGAGGAAGAAGCCCTCGTTTGCGAGGTCAGACCACGAAAGGGTGAACAACGTTAAGGCATCCGCTCAATTGCCGAGCCTGCCAGGGAGGAAAAGAAAGAAGACGCATTTTACACATACACATTCTGAAATGTATTTTATTATTTTTGTAACACTCCTTTGCGGAGTCACCACAGCACATCCTCACGACAATACCTTCTGGCAATACCTAACCCTTAAAACGCAATAGTATTTAAGAGGGGATTGAAAGAATATTTGTGCATCTATCTTATGAAATACAATTGTGTTTTATCTTCCCTGCTGAACTGCGTGAAAAGAGTGCAACCAGCGAGGTTTTGCTCAAGGACATCACCCTTCCCCTCCCTACTATGTGCAGACTAGAACAAACAAAGACCGTCTAGACCCATTGGTATCAGCAATACTGTGCCCAAACGCACACACTTAAGCTCCCTTCTCGATATGCTCCACGCACACACTCATTGTATGAACACACAAACAGGAGAAGTTTCGATAACTTCGACTCCATCCTTGGCCCTGGCTAACAGTTACACCACGAAAACATCTGTGATAGGCTGAAGGCATCCACCGTGTAACCTTTCTGATTGGTTGTTCTTTGTAACTGCCACATATCTGGACGAGGTTCTTTTCTGTATATAATCTGCTGTTTGACAATGTTATGCTGAGCTGAGCAAATAAACCTTACTCGACTCATCTCCTGTGTTGGTGCATTTGTGAAAGCTCCCGAGATCTCGTATTGAATCCTGATCTTCTGAACCTAGGCTGCAGATGACACGAGGCTGTTAAGGAACTGTCCTTACAAAATGTTATGTAATAAGAGAAAAGATTATGATCAGGTAATCACGAATGTCTTTGTTTTCATCACTGACTCCCTCTGTCTCACCCTCTTGGAATGCTGCTTAACGACATATTTTATAAATATGTATTGTGAATAGAAGCTGGGCGTCTTTATAAATCTGTGCCCACAGACCAAACCCTCAACTCACTCATCACTCTTACACAGAAGCAAGTTAACAAATGTTTTATTTATATTTAACTACTCAAACTTGATAAATCAGTGAAGAGAAAACTTGTCATGTGTTCTTTTAAAAATCTTATATGTTTCTCGATACGGTGCTTCATGTATTTATTTAAAAATTCTGTTTTGTGTTTAGGTAAAAGTGAGGGGTTGAAAATGTTTATAATCAAGGAGAAAGTGTCAGCCTGTGTGAGCACTTCCGGCAACCACAGAGGAACCTCCCACCTGCAACCCGCTACCCAGAAATGGCGTCTGTCTGTCAGGCATATAAGGACCCCAAAGACCCTCTGTCAGTGCCAGATTGTCTTCAAGGATTACCCTGAACACACTCCAGCGATTTACTCCTCGACAAAGCTACCGACCTGTTTCTGATCTTCGCTCTCCCGACCTCCGGCTTCCCGACCCTGCCTGTTCCTCGGACTCTCGATTCGGCTCGCGCTCCTCGCGCTTCAAGCTCCGGCTCCCGCTCCTCGCGCTTCAAGCTCCGGCTCGCGCTCCTCGCGCTTCAAGATCCGGCTCGCGCTCCTCGCGCTTCAAGCTCCGGCTCGCGCTCCTCGCGCTTCAAGCTCCGGCTCGCGCTCCTCGCGCTTCAAGCTCCGGCTCGCGCTCCTCGCGCTTCATGCTCCGGCTCGCGCTCCTCGCGCTTCGTGATCCGGCTCGTGCTCCGAGCTCGTTCTACACACCCGGCTCGTGCTCCGAGCTCAGTTCTACACACCCGGCACTTCCGGGTCTGTCTCCAGATTCGGATCTCGGAATCGGCTCACTCGGAATCGGCTCACTCGGAATCGGCTCACTCTTTCGGCTCTCAGGAATCGCCTCTTCTGGTCTATCACTGGGTTCCGCATTCTTCTGATTGCTAGCTGGCTCTGAGCTCACGCACTGCTTCACTCTCTGCTCGGCATCCGCCTTGGATCCTCCATTCTGGTGTGACAGAACAATCTGGCCAAAAATGGATCCCGCGGAAACCCCAGCCTCCCTCGCAGCCTTGTCCGCAGTTGCCCGTCGGCAGGCGGACCAGGAGCGAAAAATTAATGAACTGGATGCAGGAATTCCAACAGATCTTGGCCCACCTGCAGTCACCCCCTAGTGGTGCCACTACCGCTCCACCACCACCACCTGCTCCGGCTCCTCCTGTTCCCCTGGCTGATCCCGTTCCCGTACCTGCGCTAGTCCGCGAGCCCCACCTTGCGAACCCTGCCCGGTATTCTGGAGACCCTGACACCTGTCGCTCCTTCCTAACTTCAATGTGATCTGGTCTTCAGTCTGCAGCCTCTCTCGTTTAGCACGGAACGGGCCAAGGTGGCTTACACCATCTCTCTCCTAGCCGGCCAAGCACTGAGATGGGCTTCCGCTGAATGGGAGGCCCAATCCTCCCATTGTGCGTCTTTCGCCTGCCTTCTCATCAGAGTTGCGGAAGGTGTTCGGAACTTCTACGCCCCGTCATGATGCGGCTCACTCTCTGCTATCTGCAAGCCCAGGGTCAGCGTTCGGTGGCCGAATTCGCTGCTGACTTCCGCACCTGGGCCACGGACAGCGGCTGGGATCGAATGGCCCTCTACGACACCTTCCTCCAAGGGTTGTCTCCTGTCGTGAAGGATGAGCTTGCAGCCCGAGATCTACCCCAGGACCTGGATGGGCTCATCACTCTCGCCACCCGCATTGACCGGCGGATCAGGGAGCGGCGCCGGGAACGGCAAGTTCGCCCGCTCCGACCTGTTCTCACCACCTCCATCCTCCTCCTCGGAGCCTGCCTCTCCAACCACGGCTCCGGGACCGAATCACCCTCCTCCTCCACAGCCAATGGAGATAGGCCGTCACCACCTGACACCCAAGGAGAAGGAGAGGCGCCGCTCAACTAGGACTCTGCCTTTACTGTGGTGGAGAGGGTCATATGGCGGAGCTCCTGTCCGGCAAAAGGCAGGGTTTCGTCGGTGAAGGGAAGGTCACCCACGAGCCACAATCCATCCATCCTTTCCAAGCCTACCATTCGAGTCCACCTGCATACCGTCCCCGAGGGTATTGATCTAGCTGCCTTCGTAGACTCGGGGGCGGATGCGGAGTTCATTGACATGGAGCTGGCCAGACAACTCCGCCTGCCCATTGAACCCCTACCATGAGGTTCTACAAGTCAGGTCGTTGGATGGGAGCCTTCTGGATAAAGCCACTCACCGGACCAAGCCATTACTCATGTCCGTCGGGGAACAACACCAGGAGTGGCTCACCCTGTTGGTGATTTCTTCCCCCCAGGCCTCTATCTTGCTCGGTTTTCCTTGGCTTCGGAAGCACAACCCCCGTCTGGACTGGCCCACAGGTAGAGTTTTGGAATGGGGAACCCACTGCCTTGGTCATTGCCTCATGAATCCCACCCCCAAAGCCTCCCTCTGCCACCGTCCCCGCACCCCAGGACCTGGTGGCTGTTCCGGAGGTTTACCGTGACCTGGCCCCAGTCTTCAGTAAGGCCCTTGCTACCACCCTGCCCCCCCACCGGCACTACGACTGTGCCATAGAACTGCTCCCAGGAACCAGCCCACCACGTGGCCGCCTCTACCAGCTTTCAGCACCTGAGAGAGCAGCCATGAACAAGTACATTCAGGAGTCTTTGGCAGCAGGCATCATCCGGCCCTCCTCATCCCCTGCAGGTGCAGGGTTTTTCTTTGTGGAGAAGAAGGATAAGACCCTCCGCCCCTGCATTGACTACCGTGGCCTTAATGCCATCACTGTCCGCAATCGTTACCCGCTTCCCCCTCATGGCCTCTGCATTTCGAACTCCTGCACGGCGCCACCATCTTCACTAAATTGGACCTGCGCAATGCCTTACCACTTAGTGCACATCCGGGAGGGAGATGAGTGGAAGACTGCATTTAACACCCCTATTGGCCACTACGAGTACCTGGTCATGCCGTTTGGCCTCACCAATGCACCGGCAGTGTTCCAGGCTCTGGTTTAATGCTACGTTCTCAGGGACATGCTGAATGTGTTTCGTCTTCATCTACCTGGATGATATTCTGATTTTCTCCCCCTCAGTGGAGGAACATGTTCATCATGTACGGGCAGTTCTGAGCCGGCTCCTGAGGAATGGGCTGTACGTCTAGCCAGAGAAGTGCGAGTTCCATGTTTCTCGGACCTCATTCCTGGGATACTGTCTTTCGGCCGGGAATATCCAAATGGACCCCGCCAGGATCCAAGCTATCAGGGATTGGCCAACCCCCACCACCCGCCGGCAGCTCCAGAGGTTTTTGGGATTTGCCAATTTCTATCGGCGGTTCATCAAAGGCTATAGTTCACTGGCCTTCCCCCTCCACCAGTTGACCTCAACCCTCCGTACGTTTCTCTGGAACTCCGAAGCGGGTGCCGCCTTCTCTGAACTGAAGCGGAGGTTCACCGAGGCCCCTATCCTGATTCTGCCCGATCCCCGCTCGGCAGTTCGTGGTTGAGGTCGATGCCTCCAATGTTGGGGTTGGTGCCATCCTTGTCCCAGGTCTGCCCCAAAGACAATCGTCTGCACCCATGTGCCTTCTATTCTCGGCGACTTCAGCCCTCCTGAACGCAATTACCCGGTGGGGGAGAAGGAGCTCCTTGCGGTCAAGTTGGCTCTGGAAGAGTGGCGCCATTGGCTGGAAGGCACCGAAACCCCCTTCCTCGTGTGGACTGACCACCGAAACTTGGAGTACCTCCAGTCGGCCAAACGGCTAAACCCTCGCCAGGCCAGATGGGGCCTTTTCTTTGGCCGTTTTCGGTTTACCCTGTCCTACCGCCCTGGGAATCGTAACACCAAGCCCGATGCTCTGTCCAGGGTTCATGCCCCTGAAGAGGAGGAGGAGGAGCCTGAATGAACCCCGAAACCATCCTTCCCAAGTCCTGTCTCGGTGTGCACTCTGGGGCTGGACCTCGAAGAGAGGATCAGGAAGGCCCATGAGGGAAATCAGGAAGGCCCATGAGGGTGCCCAAAGGCTATCCGGCTGGGAAGGGCCTGCTTTTTGTCCCCGAAGGCTCTGCGCTCTGAAGTCCTCCAGTGGTGTCACAACTCTCCCTTCTTCTGCCACCCCGGGTTTCCCCCGAACCCTATCACTGGTTTCGGACACGCTTCTGGTGGCCCTCACTCCGTAAGGACACCCAGGATTATGTGGCCGCCTGCCCTGGATTGCGCCCAGCACAAGAGCTCTCACAGGCAACCGGAAGGTCTTCTTCGTCCGCTCCCCATACCTAGGCGGCCGTGGTCCCACATCGCCATGGACTTTGTGACTGGCCTGCCCCCCTCTAAGGGAAACACCACCATCATGACTGTGGTCGATCGCTTTTCTAAGATGGGGCACTTCATCGCCCTACCCAAGCTGCCGTCTGCCAAGGAGACTGCCAAGCTAGCCCTCCACCACATCTTCCGGCTCCATGGACTCCCCAGGGACATTGTCTCGGACCGCGGACCCCAAGTTCTCGGCTCGGTTTTGGAGGGAGTTTTGCCACCTACTGGGCATTTCGACCAGTCTCTCATCTGGTTTCCACCCCCAGACCAACGGCCAAACTGAGAGGCTCAACCAAGATCTGGAGACCGGGCTCCGCCTCCTCTGCAGTCGAGAACCAGCCTCCTGGTCCGAGAGACTAGTGTGGATCGAATACGCCCATAACACCCTTCCCACCGCTCCCACCGGGCTCTCGCCTTTCCAAGTGGTCCATGGTTATCTACCACCGATTTTCTCAAGTCAGGAGCCCCAGTCCTCCGTTCCTTCAGCCACCCACTTCTTCCGCCTGCTGCCGACGAGGCTGGAGGGTCGCCCGGGCTGCCCTGCTCAAGAATGCCCAGAGGCTTTGCCGGGGAGCCGACCGAAGGCGACGTCTAGCCCCTCGTTATCACGTTGGTCAGCGTGTGTGGCTCTCCACACGGGATCTCCCCCTGAAGGTCGCCTGTCGGAAACTAGCCCCACGTTTTGTTGGCCCATTCCCCATCCCCGTCTCCAAGGTGGTTAACCCCGTGGCCATTCGACTCAGGCTCCCCAGGGCACTCCGGGTCCATCCTACATTTCACGTCTCCAGAGTTCGACCTACCCGGACCTGCCCCCTGGTGCCCCCCACCAGGCCTCCTCCACCCGTTCGGATAGTTGAAGGGGGCCCCGCCTACACCGTCCGCCGCCTGCTTCGCTCCCGTCGCCGCGGCAGAGGTCTGCAATACCTAGTGGATTGGGAGGGGTATGGCCCAGAGGAACGCTCCTGGGTTCCGTCCCGCTTCATCTTGGACCCGATCCTGATTAGGGACTTCCATAGGGATCATCCCGAGCAGCCTGGTAGGTCGTCTGGAGCCGCCCTGGAGGGGAGGGTACTGTCAGCCTGTGTGAGCACTTCCGGCACCACAGGGGAACCTCCCACCTGCAACCCGCTACCCGGAAATGGCGTCTGTCTGGCAGGCACTTGATAAGGACCCCAAGGACCCTCAGTCAGTGCCAGATTGTCTTCAAGGATTACCCTGAACACACTCCAGCGGTTTACTCCTCGACAAAGCTACCGACCTGTTTCTGATCTTCGCTCCCCCGACCTCCGGCTTCCCGACCCTGCCTGTCCCCGGACTCTCGATTCGGCTCGCGCTCCTCGCGCTTCAAGACTCCGGCTCGCGCTCCTCGCGCCTCAAGCTCCGCCCGCGCTCCTCGCGCCTCAAGCTCTCGCTCGCCTCAAGCTCGGCTCGCGCTCGCGCTTCAAGCTCCGGCTCGCGCTCCTCGCGCCTTCAAGCTCCGGCTCGCGCTCCTCGCGCTTTAAGCTCCGGCTCGCGCTCCTCGCGCTCCTCGCGCTTCAAGATTCGGCTCGCGCTCCTCGCGCCTCAAGATCCGGCTCGCGCTCCTCGCGCTTCACGATCCGGCTCGTGCTCCGAGCTCGGTTCTACACGCCCGGCACTTCCGGGTCTGTCTCCAGATTCGGATCTCGGAATCGGCTCACTCGGAATCGGCTCACTCGGAATCGGCTCACTCGGAATCGGCTCACTCGGAATCGGCTCGGAATCGGCTCTCTCGGAATCGGCTCATCGGCTCACTCTTTCGGCTCTCAGGAATCGCCATTCTTCTGATTGCTAGCTGGCTCTGAGCTCACGCACTGCTTCACGCTCTGCTCGGCATCCGCCTTGGATCCTCCATTCGGTGTGACAGAAAGCTGTTCAGCACATTACTGTACTTCCGGGTCGATGGGAAACACTGTTACAGTCTTAACCTGGACCTCACGTCATATGTATTTATTGTTACCCAGTCGAGGTTTAGTACGCACAGAGTAAGTAGCACAGGATTCAAGGTAGTTGATATCTTTATAACAACACAAACAAGGTGTTGGTATATTGTAAACACAGGTGGTATTATTTGCATATATAAACAAAACTATACAATGGCTTATCTTCCAGGTGAGCCAAGATCAAAATTATAAACAAAAAAAAAAAGATCTTTAGTAGCTTTCTAACCTGAAAAGAAACAAAAGTAAAAATTCAGCTTTGCTAATTATCTACTACTAAAACAATCCCCAACCCAAAGGAAATGAAAACCACACCCCTGCTGCCAGTAAACTGAATATGTACAGGAATATCTATGTACAAAAAAAGTCAAAGTCAAAACCAGCAAATTAACTAAGAAGCATTAACACCAAAATACCACTGAAAAAAGGCAGGCTAGGGCAAGCTGGAAACTGGGAATGTGACCACAAAACACAACATAATAACAAACACAATATGCACAAAATAGCAAGAGATGTAGCAATACAAAAACAATTTCAAATGTTGTTCCCTAATGAATGTATCCAGGCTGAACATCTGCTATATATATATAATATCTCTGTTCTCAGTCATGATTACATCACTAACTACCTCTGCCTCAACCACCTTAGTCCAGACTTCTTGCTAGCTTATAAGCTAGCAAGCTAGCCTACATACTTGTAAGACTAGCCTACATATGTGTTGTGTGATAGTCAGGAGATGATACACCAGTGGGAGGTTGAAAAAGCTGCATAATGACAGGAAATATGTTGATGGGCTCCAGGAAATTGGGTTTTCTTTACCTGGTTCTCACATTTCCGCCTCTGGATCATGAGGAGTATTTTAAGAGGCTTCTGGCTTGCCTACTTGAGAATCACATGTGAAGGTGTGATGTTCAAAGTACAGTTGTGTTATATGTGCAGTTTATTCCCAAACAGTCCTAAGCTGGGCTTTTGCTTTATTGCTTATGGAAGTGTTGAGATGTGTTCCTACAAAAAATCACGCAGTTACAGATTGAGCCACACTTACCACAGTCAAGAAGGCCAAAGGTTTCCTAGGCTTGCTATTGCTGACTTCTTTCAGCCATGTAAATGCCATTTACATTTGGTGACAGCACCCATATCTGCTATCTCATGCCCAAAATCCAACATTTGTTGGACCACAGTGGGCAATGCACTTTTTCAGGACCTCAAAATTACCTCTGATTAGGGATGGCATTGGCCACCGCGTTTCCATGGCTTCATCCTATAGCATTCCCAGGACCTGGCATACACCAGTGTGGTTTTAGTCAAGTCTTTGACCAAAGACTTGCAAGCGGTTTTAGAGGTTCCTGAGATTCCTGGGATAACTTTTATTGACAGTACATCAGGGAATTTAGAACCATGTCCACCCCTCTTCATAAGCTAATCTCAACTCACTGGACATTGAGTTTATATAATACCTGTAGCCCTGTGCCCTAGGACAATTTTGCAATCTTAAGTGCCTGCTTACCTCAGCCCTAATCTTAGTCCTTACTAAAACTTGCTGGAAAGTTGGTGCCTTTTGATTAAAGAGTGGTGGCAGTTCTTCCTCAGAGCAATGCCTAAGTTAACTGGGTACATTCATGTGGATCCTTCTCAATCTGCCTAAGCCCACAGAACAAAATTATGGCATGGGAGAATGTGATTGTCATTCATATATCACTCTTAGTCTTCAGACTCACCCTGGTTGGATGGCATGTTATGAAACTTGGAATATCTGTGGACCACCAAGCAACTCAGTCCATGTGAGGTCTATACTTCATCTGCTTCGACTTAACTTCATTTCACTGACAAGGATTTAAAAATGGCAAGCCCAACTCTCTCCAGGTACTACTACTCCCTGATGATGTGGAGTGTCTTCTGGAACACATTCCCACTAGTGGTAGCTTGGTGGTGGGATTTGCACCTGTGATCTTCCGGGCCAGAAGCCAATATCTTAAACATTGAGCCACCACCAACCCCTGATTACCATCAGCCTATTCTCAGGTTTTCAAACTACCCTAACTCCTTCCTTACCAGGTACTAGGTCATTGACCGGGCCCCAATTTTACCCCATGCCATGTTCTATACCCTTTGCCATCTGCTGGTGTCACAGTTATCTCATCTTCTCAAAGTTAGACATCCGCAGCACCTATAATTTGATCAGAATTAGGGCGGGATACGAATGGAAAATGGAATTCATCACACTTACCGGGCACTATGAGTACGCCCGGTATGCTGATGCTGGTCGGTCTAGCTAACACCCCCTCTGTGTATCAGGAATTCATGTGCTAGGTATTTTGAGATCTCCTCCAAAAATTTGTATTAGTATATATTGACGACATTCTCATGTTTTCCAGGAGCCCAGAGGAGCAGCAACGGCACATGATCTAGGTACTCAAAAGGCAGCAAGAGTTCCACCTGTACCTGATGGCAGAAGAGTGCTCCTTCCACCGGTCAAGCTTACGTTTTCTCAGCTACTTCAATTTCCAACCTGGGGGTGTGTATGGACAAGGAAAAGGTTGCAGCATTAATCCATTAAAGAACAACAAAATTTCCTCGGATTTTCAAATGTCTATCGAAGTTTCATTCAGAACTACAGTGTCATTTCTCCCCCTCTCACCTCTCTCCTCAGAAACAATCCATGCACCCCCCCCTGTGGAACCAGCCACTGAGGCCTTCACTTCCATAAAAGAGGCGTTTTTTACCCCTCCCCTTCACGGTTGAGGTAGAGGTCCCCACAACAGGGACAGGGGCCATGCTCTTTCAGCTCTATGGATGACTCCCACAAGTTCCACCCCATGTTAATTTTCCCCTGCTGAAGCAAATTATATCGGCAACTGGGAACACTTCGCCGTGAAGCTGGCCCTGGAGGAATAGAGACACTGGCTTGAGGGAGTCTCACACCCGTTCACGGTGTTAACGGACCATACCTCACAGAGGCAAAATGCTCAAATCCCCCTCAAGCCTAGCTGGGCTCTCTTTTTCACACAATTTTCACTTTAGCATCTCTTACAGACCTGGTTTTAAAAACTTAATGGCTGACACACCCTCCCACCTCCACACCATTGAGGAAGAGTATAAGAACCTGAGAACATGCTATTCAATTCAATTTAATTTTATTTGAAGAGCACTTTTTACATTTGGCATTGTCACAAAGCAGCTTTACATAATATGCATCTAATTATAGTGTGTGGGAATGAAAATCAGTTTCTCCCTGATTGTTTCTTGTTGAGTGAGCCCAGGCAATGGTGGCAAGGAAAAGCTCCCTGAAAACACGAAGGCACCAGAGAGGAACCAGACTCAACAGTGAACCCATCCTCATTTGGGTGTTTTGTTTTACTTTTGATTCTTATCCTATACCCGGACCTCTTCGTCAGCCCCATCAAGTGGGCTCCTCCCTCCACTATACCTAGATACTATGACCGTGAGTCCCTCAGGATGTCCTCTGGAAAGACAATATGTTCCGTCACGTCAATGCACTCACCTGATTCTATCTGCTCACTCCTCAGCATGTACTGGTCACCCAGGAGCCACTCTCGCACCTCTACAAAGGCACTTCTGGTGTCTGTTATCCGGAGGTTCTTAAGGGGCTTGTAGAGAATGTGCCATGTCAAAGGCCTTGCATCATCTGCCTGCCAGCAAGCGCATGCCACTTTCGGTCCCAAACCACCCCTGGTCACACCTAGGAGTGGACTTCCTCAACGACTTACCCACATCAGCAGGTAACACCTGTATAGTAGTGATCATAGATTGATTTTCTAAGTGCTGCCAACTGATTGCCTGGAAGGGTTTACCTACTACCATCGAAGTACTATTCCACCAGGTTTTATGCAACTTTTGCCTCCCAGAAGAAGTCTGATCGGGAAGGCCTTCTTTAAACTCCTAGGTGTGGCCGTCAAGCTGTCCTCGGGGTACCACCCACAGTCCACTGGACGCATCCAGGAGGTGGGGCGATTTCACCAGGCTTTCTAAATAAGTTGAACTGTTTATTCTGCTCAACAGTCATTAAATGGCATTACATTTATTTTATTGCACTCCAGCTACTCCCTCCTTTTGGTGCAAAAGTTCATTGTTTGACATATGTGGGCAGTTTAATTTATAAACTTGATTTAAATTAAACTTTAAATGACAGCTCATTAAAGATTTTACTCAAATAAAAGTTACCCATTCCTTTTTTTAAAAGCAGGGGTGGAAGATTCTAGTGTAATTAAAAAAACGGCAAGGGAATATAAATGTCAAATATATTTTGAATGCTAATTATTTTTTCAGTATTTTTAAGTATAATTTAATAGATAACCCTATGTTTTGTACTATGTCTGTTCTTTCTCTCTCTACAATATATTTATTCTTATGTCATTCAAAGATAACTGGTTTGGCAAGTATACAAATATTTTTTGAGACGGTGAAAATGAAAGGATTGTGTAGAAACAGTTTGTAAGTTACATTATGCATAATTTTTATTTACTAAACTTAAATAGGGCTAAAAGAGCAGAATTGCATTATATCATGTCTGCTGTAGTGTACAAAAGTAAAATCACTGAATATGCATAGCTGTCTAAATATTTATTTAGACTGTATATGTATATCTTTAGGAAATAAACTTAAAATATAAGCACTCTGCTACATGTAAAAGCATTTCACAACATATTAAATATAATAAAAAAAAGTATATGCACAATAAATTTACAGTGAGGATAAAAATCTATTATTTAGTTTATATATTTATATACTATATGTTATTATATATTCATATGTTATTCATATTCAGGCTACATAATATATTGCACATTGGTTTAAAATTTTAAAGAAAGTTTTAAAAGATAGATTCTTATATTCAGTAGAACCAAAGCGAATTCTAACTTCATTATTTTCTTAGTTTCAGGTCACGTTCTTGTTTCTGTCCTGAATGATGAAAACATTTAAAACATTTATCTTCAACGTTTGAGACTAAAAAACTGCTCCAACCTGCAGAGAAGATAAAAATAGGGAAATAATCAGACACACAATCAGACATTTACAGTGAAACACAAATAAATACACTATAAATCCTGTTTTAGAGTACAAATACACACATTAAACTGTAAACTAAGAGATTAATAATATTATTAATTAACAGTGTTGGGGAGTAACTAGTTACAGTGTAGTGTACAGTGTTAGTGTTACATGTAACAGTGTTACATTACAAAATAAAAGTAACAGTAATTAATTACAGTTACTAATACAAAATGTGTAATTAAATTAAAGACCGGTCAACAAAAATTTGCTGTGTGTGTGTGTGTAAATAGAGGGTAAATCAGTAACTCACTGTATTTTCTCCAGGTTAGATTGTGGATCCTTCATTAGATCAGAGAGAAGTTTTACTCCTGATTCTCCAGGTTTATTCCAGTACACATGCAGTTCTCTCAGGTGTGATGAGGGATTTAATCTCAGAGCTGAGACCAAAGCAGCAAAACCTACACCTGTAATACTGCAGCCAACCACCCTACACACACACACACACACACACACACACACACACACACACACACACACACACACACACACACACACACACATTATGCTCAAACCCATTGACCTAAAACATCTATGACAGAAATACAGGATCTACAGTGTGTAAGTGATGATCTCACCTCAGTATCTCCAGTGTACAGTGTGGATTCTCCAGTCCAGCAGAGAGCAGCGTCACTCCTGAATCCTTTACAGTTTATTCTCACTCAGGTCCAGGTCTTTCAGTCTGGAGGACTTTGTACTGAGAACTGAGGACAGAACTCTACAACTTTCCTCTGTCAGCATACACTGAGAAAGACTGGAAGATAAATGTGATGATATTTCAGGTTAGAAAAACTGTAAAAACCGTTACTCTGCAAATTACAATTAACAGTGCCAGTGGTAAATACACTCTCTCAATACAGAGAAAATACAAACTTAATGGTTTGAATTAACGAGAAGGAATTAGCTTTGTTCAATCATCTATACATTCTCAGTTGAATTCATGTCAGGAGATTGTCCAATAGTTAATCTGGCTGCAAATTTGGATTGGTTTTCGTGTCAAAGTGGTCAACTTATCTCCAGATTTGTTTTTATGCTGATGAGGTCTCATATTCACTTAATAACCAGCAGTCATTTCTTTACTGTAAATATGATCATGGTGGATCATCTCTAGTTTATGTACGCAACCTTGGTTCCCTGAAGGAAATAGATTCTGCATTGTCAACTATTTGGGAACACCACTGTGTGACATGCTGTGAATTACATATAATCTTGTCCAATGGATGGGATTGACTTCACCAACAGGGTGTAAAATCAGATGTATAAAAGCACATGTGACAGCGCTAGTGTCAGCTTAATAAAACTGGAAGAAGTGTTGCTGGGATGCAGACAGTGTGGCATAGAGATGCATCTTGTTCCCTCAGAGAACCAGGTTTACATATATGTATGCACCAACATGGGAATGAATGCCCAATACCAACATAATATGGTGGGTATAGCTCACTGGTTTATGGTCCTGGGCTACTGATCAGAAGGTCAGAGGTTCAAGCCCGGGTCTCGCCAACCTGCTGTCCTTGGGTCCATAAGCAAGACCCTTAACCACCATAGGGAGCCATATCATAGCTGACCATGCACTCTGACCCAAACTTCCAAATGCAAAGATCCAAATTTTAGTCTATTCTATTCTATACACACACCCCTACCTAGTGTGACCACAGCTAGGTCAAAGGACAGAAGAGGCATAAATGTCATAGGAGTCTGTAGAAACTGACAAAAGTCAGAGGGGTGGACCAGATCTGGTTGCAAATATCCGACAAAGAGCTGACCTCTACCGGGCAGCTCTATGGACAAATACATTGAGCTTTTCTTGGTCAGGGGCCTGTAAAGGCAACATAAGTGGATGTGTAGTGATAGCTCACCTTGGGAACATATCTTAACCAGATACCGTGTACTCTCTGTCATACCCAACCTCAGCCATGAACCATGATAATAACATTTCTGAAGAAATCCTGGCACAGAACAGAACCAACTGGGTTTTTTATTTGTGGTTTATCTGGGTTTTACCTCCTCATGGAGTGGAGAATGGTCTCTGCAATCTCAGCTGAGAGACCAGACGCTAAAAGCTGTGCCCCTGTACCACAACCTCCACAACATTTGAATGCACCCTGCCTGAGAGAGAGTAGCATCCAGCCTGAAGAGGAGCTGGATGAGTGAGAGAAACCAGAGTGAAGAGACAGTGCAAGGTACCCAGCCTCAGGGCCATGGGGTTAACAACCTTGGAAATAGAGAATGGTCCTATGAAGTGTGGGGCGAGCTTGTGACAGGTGGCTTTAAGGGGAAGGTCCAGAGAAGAGAGCATTATAAGCGTACTCAATCCAAACCAACTTCTCCGACCAGGAGGCAGGATTCCTGACTGGAAAGATGGAGGCCAGTTTCCAGGCCCTGGCTTGAGCCTCTCAGTATGCCCATTGGTTTGCGGGTGAAACCCAGTTGAGAGACTGATGGAGATTCCCCGGAAGTGGCAAAACTCCCGTCAAAACCGTGAAGAGAATTGATGTCCACGGTCAGACACAATATCTCTAAGGAGACCGTAGAGGCGGAATATATGCTAGAGGAGCAGCTGGGCAGTTTCTTTAGCAGATGGCAGCTTGGGGAGGGAAAGGAAATAGCCCATCTTAGAGAAATTCGAAGCGGGAAGCCCAGTTACAAAATTTATGGCGATGTGAGACCATCAGCATTTAGGAATTGGAAATTACTCCAATTTACGATGATCCATCCAGACAAGAAACGGGACTTCAGCTCCTTCCAACCAGTGGCGCCACTCTTCTAAGGCCAGCTTGACTGCCAGGAGCTCCCTCTCGCCCACCGGGTAGTTGCGTTCTGAGAAGCTGAGGCATCGGAGAGAAGAAGGCACCAGGATGCAAGTGATTATCCTCAGGAGAGATCTGGGAGAGAACCACCCCCACCCCAACACTGGAGGTCCACATCTCGACTACGGAGATCAGGCAGGATCAGGATGAAGATGGGAGATGGGAACTTGGTGAAGTGCGATTGAGCTCAGAAAAGCTCCCCAGCTTCCGGACCCAAAGAAATGGATGGAGGGAAAATTCAACTGTGGAGGGGTGCCTGACAGAACCATAGACTTGATAAAATAGCAATAAAAGTTGGTGAAGCCCAGAAATTGCTGAAGATGGCGGCGAGTAGTGGGCGCCGCCACTCCTGGATAGCTTGGATTTGAGCACGGTCCATCTAGGATGCTACCGGCAGAGAGCAAGTTCGAGGTTCAAGTAGTATGGAACTCACACTTCTCAGGTTTTACATACAGCCCATTATTGAGGAGCCTCTCCAGGACCTGGCGCACCTGCTGGTATGTGTTCGTCCATCGACCGGGAAAAAATCAAAATATCTAGACAAACACAAAAAAGTTGAGGAGTGGCGAAATATGCACACCCCAATCCATTAGAGCCCGGGACCTACACTTGGTGGTTATGCTTTAACCAAGGGAGCCCAAGAATGATGGGTGCCTTGGGGAGAAAAAACAGGAAGGAAAGCCAGGTTCCCCCACATGAGAAGGGGTTTGGTGTGGCGCATTGGTAAGGCTGAAGGGCAGGTGCGGTGGGTGGCTCGGTCTGACCAGGGTCAGCAGGGTTTCGGGTAAGGGTATTTATAATGGCCAGTAGGGGTGTTGAGGGTGCCCTTATACTTAGTGGGAGTCTTCCACTCAAGGGGATGGTTCCTCAGAAATACGGGATTTGTCCTCTTCCCTGATGTGCAGAGGGGAAGGACCAAGTGGAGACAGACTTTAAGTGGATTTGAAGAGAAGAAATAAGCGTTGTGCAGGTCCAGTTTGGTGAAGATATGGTGGCACTGTGGAGAAGAGAAGTCCAAAGAGGGATGACAAACCAGGAGTTATTTCAAACAGACAAGATACAAAATGAAAACCCAAAAACATTTGAGGCTGAAGTGAACTTTAATGAGCAATGAAAGCAAAAGAACAATAAGAAATCTTAAGGGACCAATAATAATTAGGACTAACCAGCAGAGATTGATTGAAACTGAACTGGATAGGAAGCAGAATGAATGAATACTGCTAGGTGGAGAAAGCAGTTGAAGAAAAATGCCAAGGTGACAAAAGGGAACAAAAAGAAAAAAGTGAGGTAATAACAAAAGTAAATAACTCAAGCCCGGTGCCAATGCATGGGCAGGAAGGAGATGTCAGCGCGGAGCACTCGGGAATCAAAAAATTAGCAAAGACCCATGGAGAACCAGGAAGCTTAGTGGGGTCATTTGAAAAGGTCAGGCGGACACTCGACGAAGAAACCGGCCCTCGGGAAGAACAAAGACCAAGCCAAACATGCAGGTAGAGGGGAGTTTAAATAAGGGAGATTTAATTAGGAAAGGTGGCAATGAAAGAGGAAAATTACCAAAGTCACTGATTGGCTAATAATACTGATAATTCTGGCTTTCTTATTCTGGGTTTCTTGCTTGGCAGCTGGGATGAGGGTCGGATGATACCAGCTACCCATGATCAGGTCGGCGAAAGCACTCGAGTGGACCATCAGCATGGGAAACGGCACACTGGCCCGGAAAGACTCAAGCGAAACAAGAAGGCTGGGAGAAAGTGGACAAGCACGGCGGGAGCCGCAAGAGGATGTGCACATCGACGAGAGGAAAACGGGGAAACGGCACGCGGTCTGGAAAGACTCGAGTGGCAATTTACAGTTGTCAGAGGAAGGCTCTGGATCTGTGAGACTGTGGATGTGTCCCGGCATGAGTACGAGGAAAAGAAAGTGCTGGTACACACATTGAAAAAAATAACGATGGCTCTCTGCTTGGTGATTTGTTGTTTCGTCTCCATTTCTTCGTCGTTTACAGTGATGCCGAAACCAGGGACTGGAAGAAGGGTACGGCTCCAGATGGACATCGCCATGGAGGGGCGAAGTCCAGAAGGGCTGTACCGAGGGATAGACAGCGCCTCTCTCCTCGTTCTCTACAAACCTACCCCAGCCACCAAATCACCTGCTTGCCTACAGAGTTAGAAGCTTCCCAGACCACCCTTGCCTCTCGTAGGGGGTTGGGGGGGATGAGGCAGCTCAGGCCGGATGGTTCTTTGACCTGAATCAGGTGTTGGAGGAGTGTGATAGCAAGTTGGGAGTGGAGAGTGGGGCCGGCAAGACTGTGCCAGTCTGTGTGTGGGTGTTGACGGATGTCAGAGAACGTACTGAAACAAACCAAACAGATGGATTGTGTACAAAACAGAGTCTTTACTTACAATTTGACATGAGATAGAGATGGAAGTTTAAATGGGGCAGGCGGGTTGGTGGAATACGTGTGTGCCGAACAGACTGCGAAAAGACAGAAGGAGACAGACTGGAGACAAAGGAATTAGAAACAGGTGCAGATGATCAGTATTGGGATTGGAGGAGGTCAGAATCTGATGGTTCCGTGACAAAGGAAGGCTCCTGATCCGTGAGACTGTAGGTGTGTCCCAGCGAGGGAAGAAAGAAATGATGCTCTCTGCTTGGTGTACGAGGGAAGAAAGAAATAAAGATGGCTCTCTTACTTGATACTATTTTCTAATCAATTAAATTAAATATTTGCAGACAGGGAAAACAAGTGATCTTACTTTAGTATCTCCAGTGCACAGTGTGGATTCTCCAGTCCAGCACAGAGCAGCTTCACTCCTGAATCCAGGTAATAATTGCCGCTCAGGATCAGTTCTCTCAGACTAGAAGATTTTGAGCTGAGAATTGAGGAGAGAATTCTACAACTTTTATCAGTGAGACTACCCCAACGTAGCCTGGGAGAGAAATTGATATTTCAAGCACAGGAATAAATACAAAGAAAAAATATAAATAAAATGTAAAACATTATTTATTATTACTTCACTGATAAATACACAAAACAGAAATGACTCACATTGCTTTTCTTGACATTTTTATGACTGGCAGCAGCTTATGAAGACATTCATCTGATAACTTGTATTTCTTGCAAAATAAACTCCTCTGTATTCTCTTCTGAGTTCAGCAACACAAACACCAGAGCTGACCACTGAGCAGGAGAGAGACTGACTCCACTGAGACACCAGGACTCACCACTGTTCAGGTAATGTTGTACTTCCTGTACTAGAGAATGATCATTCAGTTCATTCAGACAGTGGAACAGATTGATGGATTTCTCTGGAGATGGATTCTCTTCTGATCTTCTCCTTGATGTACTCGACTATTTCCTGTTTGTTGTGAGAGCTACTTCCTGTCTGGGGCAGTAGGTCTCGTAAGAGAGTCTGATTGGACTCCAGTGAGAGACCCAGAAGGAAACGGAGGAACAGATCCAGGTGTCCATTCTCACTCTGTAAGGCCTTGTTCCACTGCACTCCTCAGGAAATCAGACATGTTTAATTTGGTGAAAAGATCTGACAGATCAGTGGTTTTGTTGTTCTTTTACATTTTTGTTGATGAAGGAGAGAAATGTGTATAAAGCAGCCAGAAACTCCTGAACACTCAGATGTACAAAGCTGAACACCTTCCCCAGGTGAAGCCCAAACTCCTCTCTGAAGATCTGAGTACACACTCCTGAGTACACTGACTGACACTTCTCTGACATCAATGCCACACTCTCTCAGGTCTTCCTCATAGAAGATCAGGTTTCCTCTCTCCAGCTGTTGGAAAGCCAGTTTTCCCAGTGCCAGGATACTCTCTCTGGTCTGCTGAGGATCAGGCTCACATTTCTGATGGTACTTTTGGTCCTTGTGTTTGATCTGAAAGATCAGGAAGTGTGTGAACATTTGAGTCAGAGTCTTGGGGATCTCTCCACTCTCTGCTTCACCCAACATTCTCTCTAGAACAGTGGCTGAGATCCAGCAGAAGACTGGGATGTGACACATGATGTAGAGACTTCTTGAAGACTTCATGTGTGAGATGATTTTATTGGCCAAGTTTCTGATCACTGATCTTCTTCCTGAAGTACTTCCTCTTTCTGAGGATCACTGAACCCTCGTACCTCTGTTACCTGGTCTACACACTCAGGAGGGATCTGATTGGCTGCTCCTGGTCGAGAGGTGATCCAGAGGAGAGCAGAGGGAAGCAGGTTCCCCTTGATGAGGTTCGTCAGCAGCACATCCACTGAGGCCGACTCTGTCACATCACACAATACTCTCATTGTTCTGGAAGTTTAGAGGAAGTCGACACTCATCCAGACCATCAAAGATCAACAGCACTTTATTCCTCTCACAGTCTATTAATCCTAATTCTTTTATTTCTGGGAAAAAGTGATGAAGAAGCTCCATCAGACTGAGATGTTTCTGCTTCATCAGATTCAGTCTCTCTAAAGGGAAGTGGAAACATGAAGGTGACGTCCTGATTTACTTTTCCTTCAGCCCAGTCCAGAATGAACTTCTGCACAGAGACTGTTTTTCCAATTCCAGCAACTCCTTTAGTCAGCACACTTCTGATGGACGTGTCTTTAAAGAGATCATTACATTTGATGGGTGTCTCCTGTGTTGCTGGTCTCCTGGACACTGTTTCAATCTGTCTCACCTCATGTTCATTATTGATGTCTTCACTCCAACCCTCTGTGATGTAGAGGTCTGTGTAGATCTCATTCAGAAGTGCTGAACTTCCATGCTGTGAGATTCCTTCAGTAATTCTGTTAACATTTCTCTCTCAGTTTGGATTTGAGGTTTTTTTGCTGGTACACAGAGACGAGTTCTGATAAAAAGAAGAATAAAATGTAAACTCTCTGATCATCTCTGTGATCTACTGATATCTTCATAGCTGTATATCATATGGAATGTCAGTACTGATGTGTTATTATATTGTGTTGATAAAAGCACATCATTATGATGAGATTGTGTTTAATAAATGTACAGCAGTTTCCTTCCTCTGAAGATAAAGTGATGTTAGAACCCCATGAGCTCTTACTGTTCTGCAGTGTGTTAGCGAGATCTGTGTGCTTCATGTTCTTCAGGAAGTGCAGTGTGATCTTCATCACTCCCTCTCTGACACTGCTCTGATCCTCCTCATCCTCCACCTCCCTCTCAGAGCATGCTGGGTAATCTGGACTCAGGAGCTTCTTATACCTCTTCAGTTCATTCTGGATCAGAGTGATGACTTTCTGCTCCAGATCCTGATTCCAAATAAAAGTACATAATAAAATGTCAAGGAAAGTCATTTAATCCAGAGAGAAAATATTTCTATTTTAATAATAGCAGTTCTGAAATGTATAGAATGCAAATTAAATGTATAGTTTTGTTGATTCGAACCATGAATACATTCTCCAACTCATCTCTCCCGATTCTTTTTGATTTTTTCATCTTGCTTTGTGATCTGTGGAGACATTAAACTATTTCTATATATTTAATGCTTAATTGACTTCAGTCAGCTTTTTAAAGTCAGCATTTTTCTTAATTATTATTTACAAAAAAACAACAGTTATACACTTCAATAAGGAATAAAAATAAGTAAGTGCTCGAATAAGTTAATAATGACCTGAGATCAGTAAGCATTGTCTCTGTCTCTGAACATTGGTGGATCATCTATTGGACTGATCACTTCTCAGGAACACACTGCCGGGTTCAGGTGAATCTGATCTCTTACCTAGAATCATGCTAGAGCAAAATGTTGTTGAGACAAACACAATCAGAATATTTATTTCTACATGAACGTTTCAATAACTATGAATAAAATAAAAAATAATCTAAATATAATTAATTTAAAATGAATTTGTAATGATCAAAATGTCAATGGAAGACCTTTTTATGTTTAATTTATCTTTACCTCAGTTCAGTAGTAGAAGGACTGTCTCTGAACATTGGTGGATCATCTATTGACATATGACTTTTCATGGATACAACGCTGGGTTCAGGTGACTCCGATTTCATACCCTGAATCAGACTAAACACAAACAACCACTAAATATTTACATATTGTATTATCATCATCATAATTCATGATGATTATAAAGAAGCTACTCAGTAGCTCTAACTAGAGTCATTGCATCAATATTCAAATAATACCTCATGCAAACTTCATTTCCAAACTTCTTGCAGAGGAAAAACATCCTGCTGCTAAACAATAACAATAATAAAGCGAAGTGAACGATTTCTGTTCCATTTTACTGACGCTAATAGTGCTGATCTGCTTTTAGACAACCTTTTTGTGACACATCTGGAATATTATCATACTGAACCCCACAAAAGCCAAATGGCAGACGGAGATGGAGAGGGTGAGCAAATTCATATTATTAACTTTTTAACCTTTTTTTATTTAACTTACATTTAAGCAATTGTGAATTTAGGTGCATCCTCACAACCTACACTAAAGTCCAATTCAACAACAACAACGACAACAACAACAATAATAATAATAATAATAATAAGTTACATATAATAACTATTGCATATTTTTTATTTACATTTCACACAGTAACTTTATTTTGTAAATGGTGATGTTCATAAATAAACAATAACACATCCACATGTTACTTTACTTCTTGAATTAGTGTGAACTTGTGTGTTAGTAATGTTCTCCTTCAGTCTCAGTGCAACTGAACTCTGACCAGCTTCTGGAAGTCCATCTCAGATTAATGTTGATTTTCTCTCCCAAAGTACCAGAATACACTCACTTCTCCTCTTTCTGTGTGTCCTGTATTCCAGAACCACTCATTTTGGAGGTCATATCATACACCTGTATACACACACACACACTCACAGAGAAATAGACGATTTAAAGAAAAAAAACATTTTCATCAGTCCAACATCAGTTCTTTAACTCGAAAACTGAGTCACAACACATTTCAAGGAAATGAAGATCTACGTAAAGCATGCGTAAAACTACTTAAAAAGATCTACATTAAATTGTGGAAGTTACAACTTTTAAAATTGAAAAAAAAATCACCTGAACTGTTCCTTCATCTAGTGTAGATTTATAACATTCACATTTTATAGAATTACATTTATAAACTTACTGCGTTTTTCTCCTGGAAAGGGAGATTCTCCTTTCAGTGTCGGGTTTTTTTTTTTTTTTTTGCAGTTAAGGGAACTTTTACTTTCACACAGACTGGACCGACTGGTTTAATTAAAGTAAAAAGAGGTGGAGTAAGCACACACACACACACACACACACACACACACACACACACACACACACACACACACACACACACACACACACCAAAAAATTTGGTTGTTCTAAAATATGAGTTTTATAATGTATTTTAACACAAAATGTATTTGTGTGTTTGTGTGTGTGTGTTTGTGTGTGTGTGTGTGTGTGTGCATTGCCAGCTATTTCTATACTTGCAAAATGACAGCAGGAAGAAGTTACATTGGTCACCAGAAGATGGCAGTAGACCTGTGGCCACACTCTTGAACATCTGAAATATGATGTTATGAAACAGGTAGTGATGTCTATTAATTATATTCAGTCCAAAGCCCTGCGTGACCACCAGTTTCAACAGTTTCTACTCCACATCCAGATGTTGTGTATCACAATGACATAAGATGCTCAGTCGGGGATTCTGTACTGAAGCACTTTTGTTTTCTAGTTATTTGTTTACTAGTTTACTAGTCTAGTTTACTTCTGAGGTGAATAAATTCTACAATCTTAATCAGTTGATTTGTTTGTAATGATCAAAGCCACAGTTTTGAATATAAACTCGAATACAAGTCTTTTCAGTCCAGGTGTAGCATTTGTTCTTTTGTTTTTCAACTGACAATCAAACTGAGTCTCATAAACCCAACAAATTAAATATTAAAATCAAATTCAGTCCGGCAGCTCGTCTTTCATTTCGTATTTTTGATCCGAGTCTATAATAGAAACAATTTGAAACACAGTCTTTTTCATTTTGATACACGATACAAAATCAGATAACATTTTTGATTTTTGATGGTCCATTGAGAAATTGAGAGAGATACATGGATTCATAAGGCCCTCAATGTTTTGTACTTCTGAATAATACAACTGTTAATGTAATTTTCCTGTTCAGTCGGTCGGTCGGTACTTCAGTAGTTTGAAACCCCAGTATCATCATCCAAGCTGCCATTTCTTGGGCCCTTGAACAAGGCCCTTAATCATTTGTTCTTTAGGGGCACCGTATCATGTTAGGTTGTAGGGGAATAACTAGTTACATGTAACACAGTTTTGGGTGGCAGTGGCGATCTCATTCTCGGAGAATGCGCAGGGAGTGATATAACAAAAAATTATGCCTTTCAACCCACAATTATGCCTTGAAACACACAACCATCTTACCAACCCTGACCAACTGGCAAAAGTATATTGAAGCACATGGAAATCAAAACAGCTACACAAGAAGACTTCACAGTCCCCAAGAGCATTGGCAGCAAGAGGACAGAGGGAAAGTTCAACCAATACCATTAGCCCTGTGTCTTGTCTGTTCCATCATCGCATACGAAGGTTAAACACCTCATAATGTTGGTATCCACCCACAGATTGACAGTACTTTTCGACTGAATAGATATGGAGTGAAGGGACTGGGACCTTCTCCTTTCCACTGGGAAATTGACAGCTGTTCACTACCCAGAGTAGATGATCCCAGTGCCTGGGAAAAGCCAGATGCATTTACATGTTGGACCTCACCAAAGGACACTGGCAGGAGGCCTCTACCACTGGAATCCAGGCCGAAGATTGCATTCAGGATGAACAGCCGACACTGGCAATACATTGTCCTCATGTTCAGCCTACATGGAGCACATGTGACCCAGTATTTGATTGACACGTCATCGTTCATAAGGATTCCTCAGAAACAGGTCTCAGCTCCGTACTCTTGCAGGCCTTTGAGGAACAGCCTGTGTTTCCGTACTATTGCAGGTCTTTGAGGAACGTCCTGTGCTGTGTGTAAGTAGAAAGCTGACTCCAGCAGAGCGGGAATGTGCTTTCATGGAACGATAAGCCCTAGCAGTCTAGTGCACCATAGAGGAACTCTGCTATTACCTAGTAGGAAGATCCTAATAACCGAACTACTACAGTGGATAACTACAGTGGATAAAATATGCAAATGCATGTATAGCGCATTGGTTTCTGTTATATTCTCGTACTGTGTGTTGAAACTCTGATTAAACATCAAGATAAATTGAAGTCAATGAAAAAGTGGTTGATCATTTACTGTAACATTTCCTCATTAACATGCTTTAGTAAAAACATTTAATAAAGCAATGTGATAATATTCAGTTGCTATGTCTTCATAATATAAGTGACAGTAACAAATTTACACTGTTCTCTCTATAGTTGCAGATTCAATGACTACTAGCATTGTTGATAGCGTGTAAACAATAGCAAACAACATTTTCAACTGCTTAACAAACAGCATATTTTACAATGAGCACATTTACAATGAAATATAAATGAACTTACAGCATTGCCTCTTTTATGCTTTATAGTGGCAGCAACAAAAAATTAGCGAGAGCAAACTCTCCTTGTGTTTATGCACAACTGGGAAAAACTAGCCGGAAGTTACCAAACAGGAAGTGATGTCATCACATGAAATTTATGCAAATTAGGCAAATATGAACTAGATTTTCCTGAGAATTTATTAACAAATGTTTGAAGGTTAAATCCCCTTAAAGACATCATACCCCCTGTCTAAGTCCTGAGAGGTCACTATGAGTTCGAGAGAACATATCTTCAAGTCTGATTCATCCTTTGGGAAGAAGTAGAATGCCTCTCCTTAGAAAGATTTTTATAATGCTTCGGTCAACTGTCAGTATCTAAACCTTTCTTACATCTATCCTTACCTGCGAATATGACAGAGATTTTGGCCATGCGGCAGGAGTTAATTTGAAGGTTTTTGTGAGGCACTCTCCATTTCTGTCTGTGTTGCAAGCCAGATAGATATTCACGATGACAGCGGGTCCAGAGCTAGTTGGCAAGAACCTGAACCTGCCTCCATTGCTTAGTGTACAAATACTTTTCTGAAATATCTGTTGGAGGAGGGGGTACTCCGGTCTTCTGTCTGATAAGTGTGATATATTGAAGAATGAAAGCCACTGCAGATTTAACATACTTTAATGAATACTGTGCAGTAACTCCCCTCCTTGAACCGCCACCTTAACGTGGTGGAGGGGTTTGAGTAACCGGATGATCCTAGGAGCTATGTTGTCGGGGGCTAGATGCCCCTGGTAGGGTCTCCCAAGGCCAACAGGTACTAGGGGATGGCTCAGACGAAGAGCGGTTCATGTTCCCTTATGAAAGCATTAAAATCAAGGACCGTAACGTCGCCCGGTATGGCGCAGCCGGGGCTCCTCCCTGGAGCCAGGCCCGGGGCTGGGGCTCGAAAGCGAGCGCCTGGTGGTCGGGCCTCCACCCATGGGGCCCGGCCGGGCTCAGCCCGAATGAGTGACGTGGGGACACCTCCCCGTGGGCCCACCACCTGCAGGAAGGCTCAAAAGGGACCGGTGCAATTTTGGTTCGGGCAGTGGTCGAAGGCGGAGGCCTCGACGACCCGACCTCTGGACACAGAGACTAGTTCTAGGGACATGGAATGTCACCTCGCTGGTTGGGAAAGAGCCCGAGCTTGTGCGGGAGGTTGAGAGATACCGGCTAGAGATAGTCGGGCTCACCTCCACCCACAGTCTGGGCTCTGGAACCATACTCCTCGAGAGAGGCTGGACTCTCCATTATTCTGGAGTTGCCGGCGGTGAGAGACGACGGGCTGGTGTGGGCCTGCTCATAGCCCCCCATCTTAGCCGTCATGTGTTGGAGTTTACCCCGGTGAACGAGAGGGTCGTTTCCCTGCGCCTTCGGGTTGGGGAAAAGTCTCTCACTGTTGTTTGTGCCTATGGGCCGAATGGCAGTGTAGAGTACCCCCCCTACCCGGCCTTCTTGCCGTCTCTGGGAGACTCCGTTGGAGTCTGGAGACTCCGTTGTTCTACTGGGGGACTTCAATGCCCACGTGGGCAACGACAGTGATACCTGGAGGGGCGTGATTGGGAGGAACGGCCCTCCTGATCTGAACCCGAGTGGTGCTCAGTTATTGGACTTCTGTGCTAGCCATAGTTT
>JACRUU010000002.1:5061923-5149274 GCA_030449085.1 Kryptopterus vitreolus | reverse complement strand
CAGGCTTCCCAGGGTACATCAGGCCCTCAACCTCATCTGCAGCCTCTAGCTTCTTTTTTGTGGCCAAGAAGAAAGGAAGGCTGTGGCCATGTATCGATTACCAGGCCCTGAATTGTATGACCGTCAGTAACCAGGAGCTCCTCGCTGTGAAGCTGGCTTTGAAGGAGTGGCGCCATTGGCTCGAGGGAGCCGAACATTCTTTTTCCGGAATGATCAGTGTCCTCACTGATCACAAGAATCTGCAATACCTCAAGGAGACTAAGTGCCTGAACCCCAGGCAGGCCAGGTGGGCTCTGTTTTTCACTACGTTTGATTTTTCGATGTCTTACAGGCCAGGTTTGAAGAACTCTAGAGCGGATGCGCTTTCCCGCTTGCATGCCCCTGAGGAAGAACCTAAAGAAAAAGAACATATCCTACCGGCCAAAGTCTTCGTCAGCCCCATCGAATGGTCCACAGCCCCGTCGGACCTGCTATTGGTGGCTGGGTATGACGTCGCAAGTGAGACACTTCGTCCAGAGAGGTAGGGAATGCGCCATGGCCAAGAACCCGAGACACCTTCCCGTGGGCAAGCTATGCTGCTCCCAGGCCCAAATCGCCCCTAGTCTCACTTGGGGTGGACTTCATAACAGATCTCCCACCTTCGGCCGGAAACACATGTATTGTTGTTATAACTGATTGCTTCTCCAAGTTCTGTTGTTTGATCCCTGTCAAATCCCTTCCTACTGTCTTTCAGTCCGCACAGCTCCTCTTAAATCACATCTTCTGAAACTTTGGACTGCCGGAAGAGGTTGTGTCAGACCGGGGTCCACAATTTATCTCACAAGTCTGGAAAGCCTTCTTTGAACTCCTGGGGGTGGTTGCTAATCTCTCCTTAGGATACCACCCTCAGACTAACGGAGCTACGGAGAGAAAGATCCAGGTAGTGGGGCAATTTCTGAGGACCTACTGCTTCCAATACCAGAATTCATGGAGCTAGTTCCAGAACTGCTCCAGAACTCCCTCCAACATTCCTCAACAGGGCTCACTTTCTTCCAGTGTATTCTAGGGTTCTAGCCACCGCTATTCCCCTGGTCAGGTGAGCCGTCAGATGTGCCTCACATGCATCACTGGTCCAGCAAACAGGTCTGGGCTAGGGTGCATCGTCAGCTACAAGTGGCCATTCACAGGCACAAGATACAGGCAGACGGTGCCTCATCCTCCTCCTCTGATGCTCACCGAGGACGGTCCCGTCTACAGGGTCAAGGAACTCCTGGACTCCAGGTGCCGCAGGGGCCGTTTGGATTACCTGGTAGACTGGGATGGATACGGCCCTGACGAATGGGCCTGTGTTGCAAGGGAGGACTCTTTCAGCTCCGTTGGCGCAATGCCAGAGCATCCCGGAAGTCAGTCACTCCATATGCCAAGCCGTGAACTCCGGCGTTTCCTCAGCGAACGTTCTCCCTCTGGCGTTGGCAAATTGACTCGGTCCAGTTTTCCCCTTAGTTGTCTAGTTCCCATTCCGGTATCTCTTGTGTTTTTGTTAATAAACTTCTGAGCGTTAACCTTTTACCTTTATCTGTTGTCTGTCTGCTTCTTTATAATTGCTATGCTTGCCGGTGTTTTTTTTTCCTGCATTGCTTCTTTTTGCCTGTTCACTGACTCTGGTCAGTTTCTTGGACTGTGTTGTTGCCTTTGCCCTTTTTCTCACTCTGCTTCTTTTTGAAAATTTGGGTCCTGTCAGTCACAAACCTGACAGAATAATCTGAAACAATTGTGGACACAGTGGGTGCACCTAAGCATTGTGTTGCATTCACCCCAAACTTTCAGGCAATAAATATTTCAGGTAGAGGGGGAAGTACTGAGCCCTAGCTTGCCCTAGGCTGGGGTATCATCCAGCTGTCCTGTCTGCTGATATCACTGCCTAAAATGGCCAAGGAGCCTTCCTGTTATGCTGAGGATGCCGCTCATCACCCCAGTTCCCTGGGGACACTGCTTAGCTCCAGAGTCCTGCTGAGGATGCCGCTCAACCCCAGAGCTACACTGAGGATGCTGCTCAGCTACAGACATTAAGGGCATTTCCAAGCCTCTGACCTCAGCTGAAGTAATTGCAGAAGGCAACCAGGAGGTGGAACAAATACCAGAGGTATGGTAAACAGATAAGAATAATCTAGCCCTGGGCCAAGGATACCAAAGCCCTTAAATATGCATACTGCAAAATGGCCGTTGACCCAGAAGTGCACTTTCTGAATCTGCACTCAATCCCCACTGCTGCCTCCTGATGGCACCCTCTAACTTGACACCTAGGGGGGAGGAAGACGTAAACAAAAGAGGTGCGACCCCAAGACCTGTACAAAGTGGATTGAGGGTCAGGTGGAAGGGAAAGCAGAACAGTCATGATACTTGACAGTTCTCCTAGGGTCAGTCTTTATAGACGGATGCCTGGATGGGGTTAAAGCCCCCTGGATGAAGTTACAGGACAGAGTTACGACCTCTGCAGGAATCTGGAGTGGAGGGGTGGCTTTCAGAGGGAAACCTGAAACAGAGGTGTGGTTTACGCAGGAAACAGGAGTGGAGCAGTTGGCTTTAGTGAGTCAGAGGCACTCACATTACTACCGCCCCCTCTAGTCAGGGAGAGTAGCCTGAGCTCCTTCATAACAGAGGCCAACTACTGGAGCTGACATAACCAGGCATCAGCACTCTGACAAAGGCAGGATGCAAGAGATGCAAATACAAAAGAGCTTTAATGACTGTATTTTTAATGTTGGGGCCTGAAACCTGAAAATCTTTAAATATTTTTGTGGGAAAGTTGGGTGACAATCCTTATTGGCTCATTGTCGTGTGATTGTCACCCACAATAACCTATTGGAGTCAGTGTTTGGGTATTCAAAGCTGATGCTATGTCACTTGGTGTGCATCCTGATTAGGAGTGCCCCCTTCTGGAGTTCATTTGCACCTGTGCAACTGGTGGTGAGCTTGGTTGTTTGTAGCTGTTTGGCTTTTATTTTCTCTCCTAGTTCGCTCATTTGATACCGGCTGTCCATTTTCAGGTCAGGTATATGTTTGTCTCCGTGGTAGGCCACTCATTTAATATTAAATATAATGTGGTTTTATTCATTTTTTAGCCATGGGATTTTCGAGGGGTTTGTCTACCTGCTTGAAATTGTGCTCTTGCAAAACTGCTCATTTTGCATGACCTACTTCGTGTGCTGCTTTGTCTCTCTGTGTTTCGGATACCGCACCAGGTAGTCACATGAGGACACCGGAAGTCTCTTCGCTCTGAGTTTAGAGGACAATGCTGCTGTTTTTTGTTTTTTATTTTATTTATTTATTATTTTCTTGGTTGTTGCTGTCAAAGATTTTTGTCTATCATTATTAAAGACTGCTTTCTTTATATTAAACCTTGAACTTCAATAAGTGATTATGATTATTATAATAAATGATTATGATTATGTTTCATGATGACATGAACATCATGACATTTGTAGATGGCAGAAAGCGTGGTAAATATCAATCGCAAAAAATGATCTGCTGAGACATTGAGACATCATTACTTATTTATTATATACAAATGATGGGATGCACCACGGAAGTGTTATTGATTTTTGATTATAACCCCCTGGATTCAGCGGTACATCCTCGCCAACACCGATGTTCCATTGATTATATAAGCCCTTGATGAGACTCCTGACTCCGATGCCGGGCAGCGGGCGGAAGCTGACTTAGGGGCCCCATCAGAGGTCTACTCCCCTCTGTGACATCGTCAACGGAACATCTGTGTTGGTCATTAATTTGCAGATTTATCATATAACAAATCATCTGCATGGATAGTGGTTATCATATTGGCATCAACTTTCAAACAAATCAGTCCATTTCAAATTATAAAAAACAAAATACAATCCACATGACGCCGAATCCAACGTGTGTAACATTACCGTCATCCAGCTAGAAGTCAAACATGCACATTACAAACACTGTAAGAAGTAATAATTCTATTATTAATAATTTTATTCATAATTCTAATAATCGTTCACATGCCTCTATAATTGTGAAATGTTTCTCTGGTTGCATCAAGCCCGGCCCCATGTCCCACCCCCTGGACCCACATATTACACTGTGATTGGTTCATTCAGCTCCAGCTTGCACAAAAAAGGAACCTTCCAACACACAAAGCAGTATATTGCCATTTATATAAAAGATGTGGGATGCGCTAACATTAAACTTTTATAACGTCCTCCGGGCCACAAAATATCGTCAGGAGTTTGAGACGCCTGATGTACAACAACATGCAATTAATACTGTAACATTTCAATATGTGTGTGTGTATGTCTGTTTGTAAAAGAACTGGAAATAAGGAACTTTCTCCAGTGTACGGTGTGGATCCTTCGGTAGAACAGAGAGAAGTTTCACTCCTGAATCTCCGGGTTTATTCCAGTACACATGCAGTTCTCTCAGGTATGATAATGAGTTTGACCTCACTGCTGAAACCAGAACAGCAAAACCTTCACCTGTAATACTGCAGCCAACCAGCACACCTCACACACGCACACGCACACACACACACACACACACACACACACACACATTATGCTCAAACTCAACCACGCAAATTGTCCGATCACGCCTGCCATCTTCCTCATCTCAAACAGAACTGTAAAACAGCCATATGGCATGAATACAGGATCTACAGTGTGTAAGTGATGATCTGACCTCAGTATCTCCAGTGTACAGTGTGGATTCTGAAAGAGACATGCGAAGCAGCTCCAGTCCAGCAGAGAGCAGCGTCACTCCTGAATCCTGCAGGTTATTCTCACTCAGGTCCAGTTCTCTCAGACTGGAGGAGTTTAATGTGAGAACTGAAGGACAGAATTCTACAACTTTCATCTGTGAGCAAACACTGACACAACCTGGGAGAGAATCAAAAATGAAAGTATATATATATATATATATATATATATATATATATATATATATATATATATATATATATATATATATATATATCAGTTAAGATGGTATATATTTGGTTATAAACAAATTAGATAGAGTAATAAGTAATAACAAAATAGCCCAGAAAAAAAAGCGTTCCGAAGAAATCATCTTTAATGATGAGGTTCTGCATATTCACCTAGTGGTTTATTGTAATTGCTTTATTATATATTTGGTTATGGTGGATTTTAAGTGACACTGGGGGTGAGGTGAGAATAATCCTAGAATCAGTCACCAGTCCCAGGGCCCAATACACATACAGCTACACACTCACATTAAAACCCATTTTATCTTAAGAAAGTCTAAACAGAAGCTTGGAGAACACACACAGGGAGATTGGCACAGAATCTCACTTCTCACAAATAATGACAATGGAGAAAAAGTTTCCAAAATCTTCTCGTACATAATGCTTTCCTTAAATACCTTATAAAAGTTTTTTTGTAACTACTAAAACAGTGATCTGACCTCAGTATCTCCAGTTTACAGTGTGGATTCTCCAGTCCAGCAGAGAGCAGCGTCACTCCTGAATCCTGCACATTATTAAAACTCAGGTCCAGTTCTCTCAGACTGGAGGAGTTTAATGTGAGAACTGAGGACAGAATTCTACAACTTTCATCTGTGAGAAAACACCAAACACAACCTGGGAGAGAAATGATAATATATCAGAATACTGACATCTCCACCCAAACCACATCACTGATGATCCCTGTTAAACTGGCTTCCAATTTTATTGTTATTAGGTTTATACTAAAATAATGACAATCACAGCACAGTGTGTAAGTGATGATCTGACCTCAGTATCTCCAGTGTACAGTGTGGATTCTCCAGTCCAGCAGAGAGCAGCATCACTCCTGAATCCTGCAGGTTATTCCTACTCAGGTCCAGTTCTCTCAGACTGGAGGAGTTTAATGTGAGAACTGAGGACAGAATTCTACAACTTTCATCTGTGAGATTACACACACACAACCTGGGAGAGAAATGATAATATATCAGAATAATGATAAATCAGAACAAAAATCTGATGAATGATAGATGTTCCTCATGTATAAAATCAGGGATTGGATTTTATCCAATCAGGGATTGGATCCTGTATGCTGAAAACATTAGTTTGTTATTTCACAGTGCAGCACAAAGTACTTGCACAACCATGATATAGAGAATATTACATCACCCATGTTTTATTCAGTCTGCACTGGATTCCCATTAAATCCCTGTATACTGATTATGAAATACTACTATTTACAAAGCACAAAGCACTTAATGTTCTCAAAAATGCAGTATCTGAGTGAACATCTGTACTATTATTATCCTCCACACCTACTTACATCAAAAGATGCAGGTTATTTGTTGGTACCTCAAATAATGAAAAGGACACTCTGCTCAGATGTTCCTCATGTATGACCAGGGGTTCCAAGAAATTATGGAGCCACGCAGGAGATTTGAGGATGAATTGGGACTCACTCTATGTCACTGATTCAAGGCTACAGACCCAAGGCTACATTACATTTGATCACCATCACTGCACATCTCAACATGGTTTAGATGTAATACGTTGCTGGGATGGGAGGATGGGATGTACAGTAGAGTTAGCAATCAGCCAAAATAATGCTAAGGCTCAACCACAGGAGCACCAATCCTCTCTGCTTCATGTATTAAACAGATCACTAAAGACCACAGTGATAAAACTGAAAGCACTTTGGTTATATAATTTAACTGATTCTTTCTTCAATAAACTCCTCATTCTCCTTGCATACAGAATAACAGAAACCTGATTGGAGTAATTAATGATTATCATTATCCTAATCAGTGAATTGTTATTAGTGTTCATTTAAAATAACTACATTTATGGAATTAGTAACACATTTTTAAATTACTTACACAGCTTTTCTGGATGCTTTGACCACCGGCAAGCAGCCTCAGAAGACATTCATCTGAAGGGGCATAATTTCTTAAATCAAACTCATCCAGATTCTCTTCTGAGTTCAGCAACACAAACACCAGAGCTGACCACTGAGCAGGAGAGAGACTGACTCCACTGAAGACACCAGTAATCTCTTCTGTTCAGGTAATGTTGTACTTCCTGTACTAGAGAATGATCATTCAGTTCATTCAGACAGTGGAACAGATTGATGGATTTCTCTGGAGATGGATTCTCTCTGATCTTCTCCTTGATGTACTTCGACTATTTCCTGTTTGTTGTGAGAGCTACTTCCTGTCTGGGGCAGTAGGTCTCGTAAGAGAGTCTGATTGGACTCCAGTGAGAGACCCAGAAGGAAACGGAGGAACAGATCCAGGTGTCCATTCTCACTCTGTAAGGCCTTGTCCACTGCACTCCTCAGGAAATCAGACATGTTTAATTTGGTGAAAATACCAAATGTTGTTTTTTGTTTTTTAAGATTTTTGTTGATGAACTCATATAAAGCAGCCAGAAACTCCTGAACACTCAGATGTACAAAGCTGAACACCTTCCCCAGGTGAAGCCCAAACTCCTCTCTGAAGATCTGAGTACACACTCCTGAGTACACTGACACTTCTCTGACATCAATGCCACACTCTCTCAGGTCTTCCTCATAGAAGATCAGGTTTCCTTCTCTCCAGCTGTTGGAAAGCCAGTTTTCCCAGTGCCAGGATACTCTCTCTGGTCTGCTGAGGATCAGGGTCACATTTCTGATGGTACTTTTGGTCCTTGTGTTTGATCTGAAAGATCAGGAAGTGTGTGAACATTTGAGTCAGAGTCTTGGGGATCTCTCCACTCTCTGCTTCACCCAACATTCTCTCTAGAACAGTGGCTGAGATCCAGCAGAAGACTGGGATGTGACACATGATGTATGTGGAGACTTCTTGAAGACTTCATGTGTGAGATGATTTTCATTGGCCAAGGTTTCTGATCACTGATCTTCTTCCTGAAGTACTCCTCTTTCTGAGGATCACTGAACCCTCGTACCTCTGTTACCTGGTCTACACACTCAGGAGGGATCTGATTGGCTGCTCCTGGTCGAGTGGTGATCCAGAGGAGAGCAGAGGGAAGCAGGTTCCCCTTGATGAGGTTTCGTCAGCAGCACATCCACTGAGGCCGACTCTGTCACATCACACAATCTCTCATTGTTCTGGAAATTTAGAGGAAGTCGACACTCATCCAGACCATCAAAGATCAACACCACTTTATTCCACTCACAGTCTATTAATCCTAATTCTTTTATTTCTGGGAAAAAGTGATGAAGAAGCTCCATCAGACTGAGATGTTTCTGCTTCATCAGATTCAGCTCTCTAAAGGGAAGTGGAAACATGAAGGTGACGTCCTGATTTACTTTTCCTTCAGCCCAGTCCAGAATGAACTTCTGCACAGAGACTGTTTTTCCAATTCCAGCAACTCCTTTAGTCAGCACACTTCTGATGGACGTGTCTTTAAAGAGATCATTACATTTTGATGGGTGTCTCCTGTGTTGCTGGTCTCCTGGACACTGTCTCAATCTGTCTCACCTCATGTTCATTATTGATATCTCCACTCCAACCCTCTGTGATGTAGAGGTCTGTGTAGATCTCATTCAGAAGTGTTGAACTTCCATGCTGTGAGATTCCTTCAGTAATTCTGTTACATTTCTCTCTCAGTTTGGATTTGAGGTTTTTTTGCTGGTACACAGAGACGAGTTCTGATAAAAAGAAGAATAAAATGTAAACTCTCTGATCATCTCTGTGATCTACTGATATCTTCATAGCTGTATATCATATGGAATGTCAGTACTGATGTGTTATTATATTGTGTTGATAAAAGCACATCATTATGATGAGATGTGTTTAATAAATGTACAGCAGTTTCCTTCCTCTGAAGATAAAGTGATGTTAGAACCCCATGAGCTCTTACTGTTCTGCAGTGTGTTAGCGAGATCTGTGTGCTTCATGTTCTTCAGGAAGTGCAGTGTGATCTTCATCACTCCCTCTCTGACACTGCTCTGATCCTCCTCATCCTCCACCTCCCTCTCAGAGCATGCTGGGTAATCTGGACTCAGGAGCTTCTTATATCTCTTCAGTTCATTCTGGATCAGAGTGATGACTTTCTGCTCCAGATCCTGATTTATAACAGAAAATAAATAAATACACAAACAGTATTCACAAACCAACAGCCATATCACCCTGGTTCCCCAATGAAGCTAAGCAGGGATGAGCCCAGTTAGTACCTGAATGGGAGACCATCTGGGAATACTAGGTTGCTGCCTGGAAGAGGTTTCAGTGTGGCCAGCAGGGGTGCTTACCCTGTGGTCCTAGAACCCCAGTATAGTGACAGGGACACTATAAAAAAAGCACTGTCAAAAAGCGTCTTTTGGATGAGACTTTAAAGCGAGGTCCTGACTCTCTGTGGTCATTAAAAATCACAGGGATGTCTTTAGAAAAAGAATAGAGGTCGTAGTCTTCGGCATCCCGGCCAAATTCACCCAAATTTGCCTTTGACCATCACGGCTTCCTAACCGTCCCCATAATCTACTTGGATTGGTTTATGTTTCTGTCTCCTCTCCACCAGTAAGCTGGTGTGTGGTGGGAGTTCTGGCGGCGCTATGGTGGATGCTGCGGTTGGTGGAGGAGGAGATCCCCTTCTCTTAATGTAAAGCACTTTGAGTGTCCAGAAAGCGTCATATAAATGTAATTTATTATTATTATTATTATTATTATGAAACACACACACACACACCTTGAATACGGCTTCCAAATGATTCTTTTTAGTGATATTTGATTTCTTCTTCTTCTGTCTGTGAGCAAATGAAACAAAAAGATGAATAAAGTCTATAAACCATTCATTACTACAAACACAAACCAGTGAATACACACATATTACAGAGATGTGTGATTATATGAGTGTGTGATAAAACACTGCACTCATACATTCATCTGTCCTCACCTCAGATCAGTAGTACAGTCTGTGTCTTTAAATTTTAATGGAACTCCCATTGACTGATCACTCTTCATGGACACACAGCTGTGTTGAGGTGAATCTGATCTCTTAACCTGAATCAGACTACTAAACACACAAAACCACTGCATCATTATTACTGTTCTTGCAAGCAACACTGAATAATGAAACTGTAGTTAAAATCTGATGATGTTCATTATTAACACTGATCCCATTCTTTATCCTTCATACTTTATCCAGATACAGGGACAACTTGGGTCTTAGACGTGTTGTTCAGTAGCGTAATGTCACTAATCATCAGCTGCTTTTAAACATCTGGATACAAAGCTGCTGAATTTAACTCTTCACTTTTCACAGATACACATCAGAGTCTGATCTGTTTAGTGTTGGTGAATGTGAGAACATTTCTATTTTTCACAGTCACATCCTTCACTCACCTCATATCTTTATTTATGTCCTGTTCCACAGATTTACTCATTCTGGAGGTCATTTTCCTCCTATAGAGGAACCTGTAAACATGTGGGCACGCAAGAGAGAAAGAGAGAGAGTCTCATAATAATAACAATATAATAATAATAATTATTATTATTATTATAATAATAATAATAATTATTATTATTATTATTATTAATATTATAATTATAATAATAATTAGCTAAATAATAAAAAGAACTTGAATATAATTTAATCCACTTCATACATTTCTAAAAATAACGGAGAACTTCAGAGGAATAAAGTGGATTATGGGAAAAACACAAGTTATGGGAAAGAGTAGTGGAAGCTCGACTGAGGGAAGAGGTGAGGAATTATCTGTGAGGAACAGTCCGGTTTCATGAGGAGGAAGAGCACTACAGATGTGATATTTTCTTTGAGGATGTGTTAGGAGAGTATGTTAGGCAAGTGAAGAGTTTGGGCAGGGTGGAGCGCGTGGAGAAGAGTTACAGGAGTGATGTGTGATATATGTGTGTCTGTAAGAGTGAGAGGGAAAGTTTATAGGACTGTGGTGAGACTTGCGATGTTGTTACAGTTTAGAGACAGTGGGTGGCGTTGTCTAAAAGACATGGGAGACAGAGGGACACGAATGCCTCGGATGTAGGTACCAAGCAGGAAAAGACAAAGGCAGAGTAGGAGCATTATGGATGTGGTGAGAGAAGTTCCCCAACATTGGTGCTTAATTGCACTTTTTCAAATGCTCTTTGTTCATATTCACACCATTATCGTTGTCCCACACAAAACACAGTTGGAAATTGAAACAAGGACAACAAACTACAAATTGGATAACACGGTATCGTTTGGCCCTCGGCATACTCCGACCAAACCACCAACCTCATGTGCAGCACTCCAACAAGAAAGAATACGCCGCAAATGCTGCACAAGAAAACAGAAGTGAGGCAAACGCAGAGACATCCGAGCTAGGATAGCAGCTAGTCCACACAGAATAGCAGCTAACACACAATACCATCGTTCTTCCAGCAAATGTAAGATCTTAGGACAATAATGGAAGGAGATCCTCCTCCATCATAGGTCTGACATGCCTCTGATCAACACCCTCAATGATTTCTTTGGCCAATTTGAGACCGTGAAACACACAGGCACAGAAGATCTCATCTTTTCACATGAGCATACTTTGTGTCTGACCAGTAAGGAAAAAACCCACAGAAAGCAGCTGGACCAGTTTACATCCTGGTCGATTTCTGAAGTACTATGATAAAGAACTCAAAGATGTACAGTAGTAACTAACATCGCACTGTCATCAAACTGAATGACAGACATGAAACACTTTTTCAAGCCCATAACAATAAGCCCAGTCCCAAAAGCCACACAAGACATTCAAACAGCTTCATCCATCAGACTGTCAGGATACTGAACTCTGTCCATTATCACTCCTCCCCCACCCACTCCCAAACTTTAAACACCTCATCACACATACAATTCTTTAAATCTGATCCTGTTGCACTTTAAAAGTTAATGCAATGCTGCTGCTATCTGTTTCATGCACCTTAAAAATACTTTTTGCACATCTTACAATTACCTCTGTTAACATATATTTTTTATTTATATCCTGAACCTTAAAAATGTTTACATTTGCCAGCACGTGATGCTATTGTTATTGTAGTGATTATTATTATTATTATTATTATTATTATTATTATTATTCCGCCATAAAAAATCATTGTGAGCCTTTCTCAAGGACCCTAAGGACTTGAAACTTGAACAGATGGTGGAACTCAATTTCGGGAAAGGTTGACAAAGTATAAGGCCAGTTGGCCAGAGGGGGGCGCTACACTCCAAAAAAAAATTATTTCACACATTTCTGGTCATAGCTCAAAACTCTATGACAATCAAAACGTATGTTTTTATGGAATTTATGGAATCCTTGGGTCAAACCAAAGGAAATCCTCATTGACGGTTTTATGCTTTTTTGACGGGTTTTTCGTAAAGATTATGTTAAAACCCTATTTTTGCGAACTAGTCATATGTTTTTTGCAGCATAAAGTACAGAGAGCTGGAAGTAAATAGTATGACTCATCGTATGAAGTCTTTTTTTTATCATCAACGCACACAACGCAGAGCAAATCCACTAAATATACATACATATTATACTTATATATACACAAGTTGACCGCTGTTACCTCCATACAAAAAAACGTACGTCATGATTTCGATGAAGCGTTAACAGAGGTCGATTTATGTACAAATATTTGTCTGGAATGAGTTTAATGACGGAGTTTCCACATTTTGAGGACAGAAATGTTTCCTCCTTCCCCTCAGCGCGCCCGGTGTCCTCCTCCTGATCCCCCGCTGCTCTCACACTACCATCCGGCTCAGAGCCGCCATTAGCGCCGCCTCCTCCTGTCTCCTATGCGGAGCCGCGAACCGCTTGTTCCCGAAAGCAGCACATTCCCAAACCCGCATGCTGCCCTGCTTCCATACACCATCTCCATTCATAACATTCACATATTCTAGCTTTACATGTATTTACTTACTCTGTTTTTCTCCTGTAAATGTTTACTTTCTCATTTCACTTTCACTCTCACTTTATTCCGCAGAGGAGGAATTACTGGAGGAGTCACACACACACACACACACACACACACACACACACACACACACACACACACACACACACACACACATTTGAAAAAAACACAGTTGAAATGTATATCCACACTTTAAAAGTTTATTTTGATATATATAAACAGATGTATAAAGTTATGATGCAGGTAATGTGTATATGTAAAATCAGAAGTTATGAGGACAACTTCAATCTGGCTCAAAAATAAATCTTTGAATAGTTGTGTTTCCGTCCAATAAAAAAATAGTGTTTATTTCTGAAAGCGATGGTGAGATTCACTCATACTGGTCAGAATGTCCAATCCTGAACACCCTTGTCTTGTTAATGACATTAGATTAGATATTAGAATTTTTAATTATACTATGTAGAAAAATAAAGGTTTATGAGATTTGCAAATCATTACATTCTTTTTTTATTTACCGAGCATTCAAACATTTTTGGAAATCAGGTTGTACTTGAATTTTTTTTACAAATATATCTTCCAAATACTTTGATCAATAATCAATACATAAGTAGCTGATAATATCGCTAATAAAGACATATTGCCAATACCATCTACCAATATAAACATACGCACACAAACACACAGACAATTATGAACAGGTTTATTCAGATATTATTCCTGGTATCTGTGCTCAAGGAGGCGCTGTATCATGGCTGACCCTGCACTCTGACCCCAGGTTCCAAACACAAGAGATATGTGAATTAAAGATGATTGTATTCTATGAGACTCAGATCAGATCAGTAACTCCACTGCTTATACCTGTAAAGAAGGAGAAAAGAGGAAAAATGAGATTTGTCTATATATTAATAAGAATCAGTCATCAGTGTGTGTGTTTGTTTTTGTTTTTGTGTGTGTGTCTGTATAACTCACTGTAGTGTCTCCAGTGTACAGTGTGGATCCTTCAGTAGATCAGAGAGCAGCTTCACTCCTGATTTTCCTGGTTCATTGTAGTTCAGATTCAGTTCTCTCAGGTGTGATGATGTGTTTATTCTCAGAGCTGAAACCAGAGCAGCGCAACCTTCACCTGTAATACTGCAGTATTCCAACCTGTAAACAGATCAACACACACACACACACACACACACACACACACACACACACACACACACACACACACACACACACACACACACACACACAGAAAAAAGAAGAAACTCCAGATTGTTACACGTCTATTTCAGTGTTTGTAAATTATAAATCTGGAAAACTGGATGATGATCTGACCTCAGTATCTCCAGTGTACAGTGTGGATTCTCCAGTCCAGCAGAGAGCAGCGTCACTCCTGAATCATACAGATCATTCCCACTCAGGTCCAGTTCTCTCAGACTGGAGGAGTTTAATGTGAGAACTGAGGACAGAATTCTACAACTTTCATCTGTGAGATTACACTGACACAACCTGGGAGAGAAATGATAATATATCAGAACACATCAGACACACACTGCACACACATCACACACACACACACACACACACACACACACACACACACACACACACACACACACACACACACACACACACACACACACACACACACACACACACACACACACAATTCTTTCAATATTAATTGTAAGTGTGTTTTATGGGAATGATATAAATCAGGGGTCTCAAACTCAAATTGGCTTGGGGCCATTGCTGTGACTGATACTCCATAGGAGGGCCATTTTAACATTCAACACAACAAGAAAGTGCAACATTTCTGGTCATTTACTCCTTTTACATTACATTACAAGTGTGTAGTCAAATATACTAAACAAAATCAACCTTATTAATCATGAGTTTATAGCTAAGAATTTATACATGCAAGACTTTAATTAACCATATAACCTATATTTTGATCTAACTTGTTTAATCTATAATAGAATTAACACATAAGATGGAGTAGGGTTTAAGTAAGGCTGAATTGACTGGAAAGAACATACAGTGAGGCAATCTGTATAGTACGTAAACTAATAAACACAGTGTGTAAGTGATGATTTGACCTCAGTATCTCCAGTGTACAGTGTGGATTCTCCAGTCCAGCAGAGAGCAGCGTCACTCCTGAATCCTGCAGGTTATTCCTACTCAGGTCCAGTTCTCTCAGACTGGAGGAGTTTAATGTGAGAACTGAGGACAGAATTCTACAACTTTCATCTGTGAGATTACACACACACACAACCTGGGAGAGAAATGATGATATATCAGAATACTGATATCACACACACACACACACACACACACACACACACACACACACACACACACACACACACACACACACACACACACACACACACACAACAACAACAACAACAACAACAGAAGATTTCATGTTTATTTCAGTTTATTTCGTTTATGGTTTAAGTTTAGTTTAGTAATAAAAGTGGGCATGTTTATGAAAATGTTTCTCTCAATAGGAATGGACTGTGTGAATGGACTGTGTGAATGGAGTGTATGAATATAGTGTATGATATTGTTATAGTGTTTGTTCTGTATGCACATTATTGCTGCAGAGCTCGCTGTTATAGACAGACGTGGGCGGAGCCTTTCTGCTTCAACCACCTCGACGTGGTTGAATGGGATGGGATGGGATGGATGTCCGACCCAGGGGCCATGCACAGGGACTCAGCCATGGCTTTTTTAATGGCTTATCCAAATTGGGTCCCGCCTTGCACAAGGCTTCTACTGTTTTAGAGTCAAACTCTCACCTCACGGCTACTCCTGGGAGAATTCTGGACGGCCCTAACGTAAAACTCAACACATATGATGGTAAAGATGACTGGGACTCCTTCATTATTACCTTTTAAGCTCAGAGCTGCCATTTACAGATGGAGTACAATGGAGAGGTAGACAAGCTCCATGAATGTCTTTGCTCTTTGCCAAAACACATACGTGAGGATTACTTTCTGCTGAATGAGCAGCTGGCTTGTCGGTTTGGTCAAAAAGAAGCCCTAACATCGGTGCGTTGTAGGCTTGGAGACCTGTGCCAGTCCAAAGAACCCATTACAGAGTTTGCTAAAGATATTCAGAGACTAGCTTATCCTGGAGTTGACTGAGCTTAGGGAACAAATCACTGCTAATGTTTTTTTGAAGGGGCTACGCAACCAGAAAGTTGCATATGTGATCCTGTGATGCTTGATGAAGCACAGTGGCCTGGTTTCGTCTTATGAGCACAACTTCAGAGCCCCTCTTGGATGAGATTTTTATCAGATGGGGAGATCGCAAAGTGTTTCCTGGGCCGAACACTTATTATGTAACTCTGATGAAGAGCTACAGGCCTTAAAGTCACGCAGAGGTAGACAATTGTTGATGAAGTTGATAGCCTCCAACTAGCTGTGGACCAGCTGCCACCTCCCTTTTCTGTGGAACTTCCTCCTACTATGAGACCCACCCAACAAATGCAGCCGAGTATGCCAAGCCAGCCCGAACGGGGCTGCAAAACAGATACAGACAGTATGATACCAGCTTCTCTAGAGCTTCCAGTGGGCCATGCTTTCAGTCTGGGAAGGAGGAACATTATAAACAGGACTGCTTACGTTCACCGGTCCATCTACTGGTCACAAAATGCAGCCTACAAGTCATTAATAAGTGGAGAGCCGAGGACCAAGTTTGATGATTATGCTGACTGCTGATGGTGTGCCAGTACATGCAGTCATAAACACAGGTGCCAAAGCCACAATTATGTCTGAGGAGACATACAGTAAATTACCTGTTAAATTTGCTTTGGGACTGAAAAAGGTACATCTAAGCAATGCAGAAACTAGAAGAGAGATAATAGGCACAAACGTGTTTGAGTGTTCAGTTTGTATTGCACTGATCTGTGATGCCCTGCTGCTGGGTCTGGATTTCTTGAAAGCTGCTGATTTCAACATACATGCATCTAGTAAAGTTTTCATGAGCTCTGAACTCATTACAGCCTATATATCTGAAGGCCAGGGGCCAAACTATGCCATCTCAAGTGTGTTGTTGGAGAACGACTTAACTGTACCTCCAGAGTGTGAATGTCTGGTCTGAGGCTAGGTGGGTGACCCAAAACCACAACTCCCTGCTGTTTTGGAACCTATTGGCTTGGCTGATGGATTTTCTTCAGGTAGTATCATGTTCAATATGGAGCAGAGGATCGCTGTCAGATTGTGTAACATCAGAGCTTCTGGTAAAACTTTATCACAGGGAGCTTTACTTTATCACAGGGTCAATTTTAACTTTATCACAGGGTCAATTTTAAACTGCCCTTGAGATCCATACGGACTAAGGACGGAACTTTGAGAGCGTGCTGTTCATTGAAGTTTGTCGGATGTTGCAAATCACCAAGACCCGTATGATGCCCTGCCATCTGGCTTCGAACGGGCAGTCCGAAAGATTCAACAGAATGCTATTGCAGATGATTATGTGTTATGTGGACCAAAAGCAGAGCAATCGGGATGAACATCTACCCTTACTTACTGCAGCGTACAGAAGCACTGTCCATTCAGCAGCGGGTTTCACACCAAATCAGCTAATGCTGGGGCAAAAAGTTTTCCAGCCACAGGACATCTGGTAAACGACAGCTGAAGTTACCAGAGATGCTAAAGCTACACCTGAATTTGTCCAAAAACTCCAGGATAACCTGCATCAGGCTCATCAAGTGGCACTACAGAACTTATGCTCAGCTTAGACTCGTCAGAAGAAGATCTATGACATACGAACCAAAGAGAAGTCTTATCAAGTGGGTGATCTTGTTTCAGTGAGTAGCAGAAAAGAGGGGTGCAGTCCGAAACTCCAAGCGCCATGGCAGGGACCGTTTGTTATCACAGCATGATTTAAGCAGGTCCTCTACCAGGTCAGAGACAGGAGAAATGAGAAGGTGCTTCATTTAACCTATGCAGCGTTTGCAACCCTATCTGAGTAACCATGTAACTGCTTGGATGAAGCGCCTGCGACGGAAGTACACTGGCACAGAGAAACGTCCTCTAATTCCACATAGTGCGGCCGTTTTGGAAGCAGGAGTGCCAGCCCCTGCACCAAATGGTAACTCTGCAACAGAGGAGCTGCAAAGCCTTCTCACAACAGATTCTAGTTGTGGAAAAGAAGAGATGAAGACCAAAAGTGGTCGACTGGTTCGAGCCCCCAGTCATTATATGAACAGAAAATGTAATTGCTAAGTACTAGCTTAAGGGGTGCGGAAGGGGTGGTGTTAGAGTGTTTGTTGGTGAAACTGTTGAATGTACAGTTCTGTATACACAAATGCATAGTTTAGGTTAGCCAATCACAAGCTGTTATGCTATGTCACTGTCGTTAAATTATACAACATTTATAATTTAAATGTACAGTTTCTCTATACAAATAATAAACTAATCAGTGCAGTGTAATTAATGTTCATTTAAAATAACTACATTTATGAAATCATTTTAAAATTACTTACACAGCTTTTCTGGATGCTTTGACCACCGGCAGCAGCCTCAGAAGACATTCATCTGATTTGTCATATTTCCTCAAATCAAACTCATCCAGATTCTCTTCTGAGTTCAACAACACAAACACCAGAGCTGACCACTGAGCAGGAGAGAGACTTACTCCACTGAGACACCAGGAATCTTTTCTGTTCAGGTAATGTTGTACTTCCTGTACTAGAGAATGATCATTCAGTTCATTCAGACAGTGGAACAGATTGATGGATTTCTCTGGAGATGGATTCTCTTTGATCTTCTCCTTGACATACTCGACTATTTCCTGTTTGTTGTGAGAGCTACTTCCTGTCTGGGTCAGTAGGTCTCGTAAGAGAGTCTGATTGGACTCCAGTGAGAGACCAAGAAGGAAACGGAGGAACAGATCCAGGTGTCCATTCTCACTCTGTAAGGCCTTGTCCACTGCACTCCTCAGGAAATCAGACATGTTTAATTTGGTGAAAAGATCTGACAGATCAGTGGTTTGTTGTTCTTTTACATTTCTGTTGATGAAGGAGAGAAATGTGTATAAAGCAGCCAGAAACTCCTGAACACTCAGATGTACAAAGCTGAACACCTTCCCCAGGTGAAGCCCAAACTCCTCTCTGAAGATCTGAGTACACACTCCTGAGTACACTGACACTTCTCTGACATCAATGCCACACTCTCTCAGGTCTTCCTCATAGAAGATCAGGTTTCCTTTGTCCAGCTGTTGGAAAGCCAGTTTTCCCAGTGCCAGGATACTCTCTTTGGTCTGCTGAGGATCAGGGTCACATTTCTGATGGTACTTTTGGTGTTTGTGTTTGATCTGAAAGATCAGGAAGTGTGTGAACATTTGAGTCAGAGTCTTGGGGATCTCTCCACTCTCTGCTTCACCCAACATTCTCTCTAGAACAGTGGCTGAGATCCAGCAGAAGACTGGGATGTGACACATGATGTAGAGACTTCTTGAAGACTTCATGTGTGAGATGATTTTATTGGCCATTTCTGATCACTGATCTTCTTCCTGAAGTACTCCTCTTTCTGAGGATCACTGAACCCTCGTACCTCTGTTACCTGGTCTACACACTCAGGAGGGATCTGATTGGCTGCTCCTGGTCGAGTGGTGATCCAGAGGAGAGCAGAGGGAAGCAGGTTCCCCTTGATGAGGTTTCGTCAGCAGCACATCCACTGAGGCCGACTCTGTCACATCACACAATCTCTCATTGTTCTGGAAAGTTTAGAGGAAGTCGACACTCATCCAGACCATCAAAGATCAACACCACTTTATTCCACTCACAGTCTATTAATCCTAATTCTTTTATTTCTGGGAAAAAGTGATGAAGAAGCTCCATCAGACTGAGATGTTTCTGCTTCATCAGATTCAGCTCTCTAAAGGGAAGTGGAAACATGAAGGTGACGTCCTGATTTACTTTTCCTTCAGCCCAGTCCAGAATGAACTTCTGCACAGAGACTGTTTTTCCAATTCCAGCAACTCCTTTAGTCAGCACACTTCTGATGGACGTGTCTTTAAAGAGATCATTACATTTGATGGGTGCCTCCTGTGTTGCTGGTCTCCTGGACACTGTCTCAATCTGTCTCACCTCATGTTCATTATTGATGTCTCCACTCCAACCCTCTGTGATGTAGAGGTCTGTGTAGATATCATTCAGAAGTGTTGAACTTCCATGCTGTGAGATTCCTTCAGTAATTCTGTTACATTTCTCTCTCAGTTTGGATTTGAGGTTTTTTTGCTGGTACACAGAGACGAGTTCTGATAAAAAGAAGAATAAAAGTGTAAACTCTCTGATCATCTCTGTGATCTACTGATATCTTCATAGCTGTATATCATATGGAATGTCAGTACTGATGTGTTATTATATTGTGTTGATAAAAGCACATCATTATGATGAGATGTGTTTAATAAATGTACAGCAGTTTCCTTCCTCTGAAGATAAAGTGATGTTAGAACCCCATGAGCTCTTACTGTTCTGCAGTGTGTTAGCGAGATCTGTGTGCTTCATGTTCTTCAGGAAGTGCAGTGTGATCTTCATCACTCCCTCTCTGACACTGCTCTGATCCTCCTCATCCTCCACCTCCCTCTCAGAGCATGCTGGGTAATCTGGACTCAGGAGCTTCTTATATCTCTTCAGTTCATTCTGGATCAGAGTGATGACTTTCTGCTCCAGATCCTGATTTATAACAGTATGAATAAATACACAAACACCATAATGAAACACACACACACACACACAACACACACACACACACACACACACACACACACACACACACACACACACACCTTGAATACGGCCTTCAAATGATTCTTTTCTGGGTTCTCAGATTTTTTCTTCTGATGTCTGCAAACAAATAAAACACTTCTTAAAAGTTGAATAATGATTATAAATCATATTCATAAATCTAAACACAAACCAGTGAATACACACATATTACAGAGAATTATTGAATTAAAATAAAAATGTATGTGATTAAATTAATTAATTCAATACAAAGCGCTTTACATTTTGAGAGGGGGATCTCCTCCTCATACACCACCGGTGTGCAGCATCCACCTGGATGGTGCGACGACAGCCATAGTGTGCCAGAACACCCACCACACACCAGCTTACTGGTGGAGAGGAGAGAGTATGATAAAGCCAATCAGTAGATATGGGGACGGTTAGGAGGCCGTGATGGTCAGAGGCCAATGATCGATTTTGGCCGGGATGCCTAGGACACGCCTTTACACTTTTTCGAAAGACATCCTGTTATTTTTAATGACCACAGAGAGTCAGGACCTCGGTTTAACATGCCATCCGAAAGCTGCTTTTTGTCAGTACAGTGTCCCTGTCAATATAATGAGGTGTTAGACCCCACATAGACCACAGGGTAAGCGCTCCCTGCTGACCACACTAACACACTTCAGCAGCAACCCCAGGTGGTCTCCCCTGAAGGTGCTAAACAGGGAGGTGGTAGCTTGGTGGTAAGGTGTTGGCCTCTGGACCAGAAGATCGCAGGTTCAAACCCCACAACCACCAAGCTACCACTAGTGGGCCCTTGAGCAAGGCCTTTAACCCTCAATTGCTCAGTTGTAAGTCGCTCTGGATAAGGGCGTCTGCCAAATGCCTCAAATGTAAATGTAAATGTAAACAGGCTCATCCCTGCTTTGCTTAAGAGGGCAAGCAATCTTGGGATACAGGGTGATATGTCCGCTGGTTATACAATATACAATACAATATTTACATGGAGCTGGCTTTTTGCTAGCTCACTGGGGTCGAGGTCAGGTTTTTTAATTAGTGGCTTAATGACTGCTAATTTAAAGGATTTTGGGACAACCCCACTGCTGAGTGAAGAATTTACTATTGTCAGCAGGGGTTCTGAGACTGATGTTACTACCTGTTTCAGAAAGTGTGTCGGTACGGGATCTAATACACACGTTGTCGATTTAGCAGAAGAGATGAGTGAAATTAATTCATTCTCTTCAAGAAGAGTAAAATGATCTAGGATTTGGTCTGGTGTATTTAGTTTATCACCAGAATCAATGAAAAAATCGGGATTTAAGGCCTGAATATTTTCCCTAATATTTGTTATTTTGTTATTGAAAAAACTCATGAAGTCGTTGCTACTACATGTTGTTACTGTGGAGATTTCTATCGTGTTTGTCACAACCATGCCTCCTCCCAGTTCGGAGCTCCCTCGCTCTCAATCACCAAGCTACTGATGAGCGCCAGCTGGAGCTAATTACGGCCATCAGTAGCTTGGCCATTTAAACCAGCCTTCCCTTCATTCCGGTGTCCGGGCTCGTGAATGTCGGACGAAGACACGGACTCGTATCCTCCTAAGGGTAAAACGCTACTAACCTCTTTCTCTCTGATTTTCTAATCAGGTTCGATTCCCGCCGGCTCCAGCCGCCCTGACTCCCAAGTCCCGTGGCGTGACCTCGCTCGCCGCCGAGCCGAGCTTTCTCCAGTTCCGCGAACTCAATTCGGGCCGTACAGGGACGTACGCCTGCATTATTCACTCCTCGTAGTTCTCTGCTTTCTGTTCTCCTTACTTTCGATTAAAATAAAATCCCTTTGTTTTGATCCCGGTTCCTGTCGTGTGTCTGTCCATTACAGAAGCCCGGACCGCAACAGTAAACCCGGAAGTATGGGAGAACGCACCGGGAGCAGCGACTCCGCCTCCGACTGCTACTCGCAGCAGCTTACCACCCTCCCCCGGCGCCTCCGCAACGCCCAGCACCGCCTCTCAGCCCAGCGTCGCTCCTCCGCTCGCCTCTCCACCAATGATCCTGAGCCTGATGTGCAAGCTCGCGCCATTTGCCGGCTCGCCGGGGGAGTGCGACGGTTTCCTTCTCCAGTGCTCTCTGGTGTTTGAAATGCAACCTAACCTGTTTCCCCACCGAAAGATCCAAGGTTGCCTACGTCATCTCCCTTCTCACTGGACCCGCGCTACGCTGGGCGGAGGCACTGTGGACGCATGGAAGCCCCGCCTTCCTCACCTGCCAGGAATTCTTTGCGCATTTCCGGGAGGTTTTCGGCCGAAGTGGAAGCGGATGTTTCGGCAGGTGAGCAGCTGTACCGGCTCACCCAAGGCACCCAGGTCCATCCAGGATTACACGCTCCTGTTTCGCACGTACGCCGCCGCAAGCGGTTGGAACGAAACACGCCCTGCTTACCACCTATCGTATGGGCCTGGAACCAACCTTGCGCCTTCAGCTAGCGGCGGTTGACGACTCTGAAAGGTCTGGAGCGTTTCATCCAGCGTTCATCCAGCGTGCCATCCGGTGTGCCTACTCGGCTCCGCTCCTGTCAACCGGAGCTGAGTCCTGCCGTCTCCGCGTGCCAGCCAGACAAGGCTATCTTCCACTGACGCCTTCTCCCAAGAACCCATGCAGCTGGGTGGCGGCCGACTCTCTGCGGCCGAATGTCGCCGGAGGCTCGCTGGAGGACTTTGCCTGTACTGCGGCCATCCCGATCACGGAATCCGCGAGTGTCCCCTGCTCGTCCCACACGCCGCAGTGAGTGCCATTTTACCTCCAGTACATAATATGAAACCTGCTAACCACCACTTTGTGTATTCTCCACCCCCACCTGGTACGGTTACGGTTTCTGCACTACTAGACTCCGGCTCAGCGGGGAATTTCATCGCCGGGGATCTCAGCCGCCAGTTGGGGTTACGACCACAAGCGGACCCAGACCACGTATCAGGTCCGATCAGTGACCGGGGGGCCCCTGACCCAGACGGTGTCTCCGCTTCCAAGTGGGGCCGGTGGGGATACAGGTGGGCCTACTCCACTATGAAACACTCCACCTGCTGGTGCTGGAGGGATCCACAGCGGACGTGATACTTGGACGCCCCTGGCTGGTGCAGGCATAACCCGGTGGTATCGTGGGAAACTGGTGAGAAATCCTGAAATGGGGGGATCAATGTTTTCATCAGTGTTTCCCTGATCTCCCTCTAGCTCACCGGGTGCCCATCACCGCCGTTGCTGTGGTCGAAGGATCTGAAGACATTCGGAACCCCCGGATATCCCCAGGGTCTACGCCAGATACGCGGATGTGTTTTGTCCCCGCAGAGCCTCCCGACTCCCGCCGCACCGACCCTGGGACTGCGCAATCGACCTGGTGCCCGGCGAACCACTACCGCGGGGTAAGATTTACCCGCTCTCCCGGCCGGAAAAAGGGGCTATGGAGGAGTACGTGAACGAAGCCCTTGAGCAAGGCTTCATTCGACCTTCCACGTCACCCGCAGCCTCCAGTTTTTTCTTTGTAGGTAAGAAGGATGGCGGCCTTCGACCCTGCATTGACTATCGCGCCCTAAACCATTGAACCGGATTACACGGTGAAGTTCCGGTACCCTCTGCCTCTCGTCCCTGCCGCCCTGGAGCAGCTGCGCGGAGCCTCCATCTTCTCTAAGCTGGACCTTCGCAGCGCGTACAATCTGGATCCGGATACGCCAGGGCGACGAATGGAAGACGGCGTTTGTCACCCCTACAGGCCACTATGAATACCTCGTGATGCCGTTCGGGTTGGCTAACGCACCATCTGTCTTTCAGGACTTCATGCATGAGGTGTTTCGAGATATGCTGGGAAAATTCGTTATAATCTATATCGACGACATTCTAATCTTTTCCAGGGATCCCCAACGAACACCTCAAGCACGTCGCCCGTGTGCTCCAAAGACTCCGGGATGCCCAGCTGTACCTCAAGGCTGAGAAATGCGTCTTCCACAAGACCCAGCTAGCCTTCCTAGGCTATGTCATCTCTGCCCGAGGGGTACTACTGGGGGGTCACACATGGACAGGAGAAGGTTCGTGGATCAGGAGAAGGTTCGGGCGGTCACTTCCTGGCCGGAGCCCACTTCCGTCAAGGAGCTCCAGCGGTTTCTCGGGTTCGCCAACTTTTACCGCCGGTTCATTCAGGGCTACAGCATTCTCGCTCACCCTCTTACCTCTCTCCTCAGGGGCAAGCCGCGGAGCCTGAATTGGAGCGCAGAGGCCGCGGGGGCCTTCCAGGCCTTGAAACAGGCATTCACGACCGCCCCCCTACTCGTCCTATCGTCGTCCTCGTCCGGATCCGGACTGGACCTCCCGGATCTCCCGTTCACCGTGGAGGTGGACGCCTCCACAACCGGGGCCGGGGTAGGGGCCTAGGGGCCGTACTCTCCCAGAGCCAGGGGCGAGCCGGCTCGTCTTCACCCCTGCGCCTACTTCTCCCGCAGTGCTCGACTTCAGTTCACTCCGGCGGAGGTGACAACAAGTTGAAACACTCCGGCGGAGGAACTGAATTACGACATCGGGAACCGGGAGCTCCTGGCGGTGAAACTGGCCCTGGAGGAATGGAGGCACTGGTTGGAGGGAGCCGCTCACCCCTTCACAGTGCTCACGGACCACAAGAACTTGCAAGTATTTACGAGAGGCCCGGCGGCTAAACCCCCGACAGGCAAGGTGGGCCCTATTCTTTACCCGGTTTAACTTCTCGATTTCCTACAGACCCGGGTCCAAGAACGCCAAGGTCGACGCCCTATCCCGTCTACACGCTCCCGAGGAAGCCACCGGAGATCCAGAGCCCATCCTGCACCCTGACCTCGTAGTGAGCCCCATTGAATGGACACCAGCCACTGGGTCACCTCGTCCCACCTCGCGACGACCGCCTGGGTGTCCGTCGGACCGCCAGTATGTGCCACGCAACCTACGCCTCCCCCTCATCCGTTCTGTGCACTCCTCCGTAGGATCGGGTCACCCTGGAGCCAACACCACCATCTCCCTCCTGCAGGAACAATACTGGTGGCCCTCCTTGGCCAAGGAAGTCCGGAGTTTGTCCGTGGGTGCCGAGAATGCGCCATCTCCAAGACCCCACGCCAGCTACCCGCTGGAAAGCTCAACCCACTACCCACTCCCAACCGCCCCTTGGTCCCACCTAGGGGTGGACTTTATCACGGATCTGCCTCCCTCTGAAGGTAAAACTTGCATCCTCGTGGTAGTGGACCGTTTTTCTAAATTTTGCTGTCTCGTCCCCTTAGAAAAAGCTTCGACTGCTCTCGAGACAGCCCAGCAGCTATTCCGGCGGGTATTTCGGAACTTTGGCCTACCAGAGGATATCGTCTCGGACCGCGGACCCCAATTCATCTCTCGGGTGTGGAAAGCCTTTCTTGGGCTCTTTCTTGGGGATCGCGGTGAGCCTCTCCCCTGGTTACCACCCACAATCCAACGGGCACACGGAGAGGCGGATCCAAGAGATCGGGCGGTACCTCAGGACTTACTGCTACGACCGACAGCACACTTGGAGCCAGTACATTGGATGGGCCGAGTACGCTCAAAACTCCTTGCGACACTCTTCCACCGGATTAACACCCTTCCAGTGTGTTCTAGGTTTCCAGCCCCCGCTGTTCCCGTGGTCCGGCACCCCCTCGGACGTCCCAGCGGTGGATCACTGGTTCCGGGAAGAGCGAGCAGGTTCTGGGCCGACGCACATCGGCAGCTCCAGCGTGCTGTCCACCGCCACAAGCTCCAGGCGGATCGGCGGAAGACGAGAGGCTCCGACCTACCTTCCTGGCCAGAAGGTCTGGCTCTCCACTCGGGACGTGCGGCTCCGTTTACCCTGCAAGAAGCTAAGTCCCAAGTTTATTGGTCCCTTTTCCATAATTCAACAACTCACCCCAGTGACTTATCGCCTCCAGCTCCCGGGCCTCCTAACGAATTCACCCGGCCTTCCACGTCTCCCTTCTGAAGCCATATGTGGACCCTGCCTCCTCCGAGCCCGTACGATGGGAAGATCCACCTCCACCTCTTATCACTGAGGACGGTCTGGCGTACAAGGTGCAGGACCTGCTGAGGTCAAGGCGGCGCCAGGGCCGACTGGAATACCTGGTGGACTGGGAAGGATATGGACCCGAGGAAAGAGCATGGGTCCCACGGGAGGATATCTTGGACCCCAACCTTCTGGAGGAGTTCCACAGGTCACACCCCAACTGGCCCGGGCCCCGAGGGCGAGGACGACCCCCGCGCCGCCATCGCATCAGGCCCTCTGGAGCGGTCCCTGGAGGGGGGGGTGATGTCACAACCATGCCTCCTCCCAGTTCGGAGCTCCCTCGCTCTCAATCACCAAGCTACTGATGAGCGCCAGCTGGAGCTAATTACGGCCATCAGTAGCTTGGCCATTTAAACCAGCCTTCCCTTTCATTCCGGCGTCCGGGCTCGTTTGAATGTCGGACGAAGACACGGACTCGTATCCTCCTAAGGGTAAAACGCTACTAACCTTTTTCTCTCTGATTTTCTAATCAGGTTCCGATTCCCGCCGGCTCCAGCCGCCCTGACTCCCAAGTCCCGTGGCGCGACCTCGCTCGCCGCCGAGCCGGTGCGCTCCGTCTCCACGGAGCTTTCTCCAGTTCCGCGAACTCAATTCGGGCCGTACAGAGACGTACGCCCGCATTATTCACTCCTCGTAGTTCTTGCTTTCTGTTCTCCTTACTTTCGTTCTCCTTACTTTCCTTAAAATAAAATCCCTTTGTTTTGATCCCGGTCCTGTGGTGTGTCTGTCCGTTACAGTGTTCCTATTCCTAGTTAACTCTGCTATAGTGTTAAATAGAAATCTAGGATTGTTTTTATTGGTTTCTATAAGAGTGGAGAAATAAGCTGATCTAGCTTCACTCAGGGCTTTTTTATATTTTCTGGTGCTCTCTTTCCATGCTGTTTTAAATGTTAACAGTTTCGACTGACGCCATTTTCGTTATAATTTTCTAATGGTCTGTTTTAAAGAGCGTGTTTGGTCATTATACCAAGGTGCAAGTTTCTTATCTTTAACCATTTTTCTTCTAACTGGTGCAACATTATCTAAGGTGCCACGGAAGGTTGACTCTAGATATTCGGTCGCCTGATCGAGTTCTACATGGTCAGAGGGGGATCCAATGATCATGGATAATTTTGGGAGATCGCTAACGAAACTCTGAGCAGTTAAAGATGTGAAAGTACGCTTAGTTTGATAGCGCGGTGTTGTGTGTACATCATTACCGTAACACACTTTAAATAAAATTAGATCGTGGTCTGATATAACTTCGTTCTGCGGGACAGTCACTATGCTAGTAACACTTAGCCCGAACGATAATATCAAATCTAAGGTGTGACCTGCTTTATGAGTGGGTCCTATCACACACTGATTGACTCCCATTGAGTGGAGTATGGACATAAATGCTGTCCTCAGCGGGTCGTCTGTGTTCTCAAAATGAATATTAAAATCTCCCACGATTAGCGCTCTATCAACAGAAACGACCAGGTTTGATAGTAAATCTGCAAATTCACTAAGAAATTCAGAATACGGTCCTGGGGGTCTGTAAATGATAATTAATGGAAGCGACTGTCTCACCTTATTATTGATGGCTATACTAATATTAGTATGGAGAGCTTCAAAGGCAGTGAACTTGTGTCCATGCTTATGTACAATAGTTAAATTATCCTTATAGATAAGTGCGACTCCTCCTCCTCTACCAGTTAGGCGAGGCTGCTGTATGTAGCTGTATGCTGGAGGACTCGCTTCATTTAATGCTACATACTCGTTTTGTTTAACCCATGTTTCTGTTAGACACAGGATATCAAACGCCTGATCTGAGATCATTTCATTAACTAGGATTGCTTTAGATGTTAGAGATCTGATATTTAATAAACCTAACTTCAGAACAGAGGTGGAGGCTGTGTGTTCAGTAAGATCTGAATAAGAGGTATCTACATTATTAGATTATTAAAACAGACTTTCTGAGTCTTTCGAGATTTGTGGTTCGCTCGAGGAACAGATACAGTCTCAATTTTATATAACCTGAGTGACGACTCTGTACAGCTAGCAGACGGTTGGATTAGCCGGTTTGTCTGCTCCTTGGCCTGGACTCTGGGTAGTCAGTGATTAACTAGTCCTACCCTGAGACTATGTGCTATGTTACAGGAAAGGAGAGCGGCCCCTTCCCTGGTGGGATGGACACCGTCTCGCCCTAACAGGCCAGGTTTACCCTCAAAAGTTTTCCAATTGTCTATGTAGCCCACGTGGTTTTCGGAGCACCACCTGGACATCCAGCGGTTTAGCGACCATAACCTGCTGTAAGCTATGTCGCCGCGTCTCATTGGGATAGGGCCAGAGCATACTACAACATCGGACATTGCCTTCGCTAATTTAAACACCTCTATGAAGTTACGCTTGCTAGTTTCTGACTGGCGAAGGCGTATATCGTTAGCTCCTGCATGGACAACTATCTTAGAGAACTTACGCTGGCCTACAGCCCTAAGACTACCTGAAATGTCCGGTGCTCTGGCTCCTGGCATACACTTAGCTACGGCCGCTGGTGCCCCTAAAGGCCTGGCTAATTTCACATGTCTCACTATTGAGTCTCCAATAACCAGAGTACCTTCGGGTTTCTCAGTGGGTGTTTCACTGAGGAGAGCAAACCTGTTGGACACGTGAATCGCATTGGCGTGTTCCGGTGGGCTAGCCTTAGCCGTAGCTTTGGCTGAACGAGTATGCCGCCGAGTCGTCACCCATTCGCCCCGCTGTGAGGGCTCTAAAGCCGGAGTCGCTGACTGGCTAGCTCTCCCTGCGGCATCCAGACTCCTCGTTACAGGTACTCTACACTTTTTCTTGCTACCACTCTCTAAGGTCTGGATGCGCTCCTCTAATGCTAGGATCTTCTCCGTCAGTTTGCTAACTAGCGTACACCTATCGCAGGTAAACTTATCAGTAATGACGGAGGAAGACTGTCTGAACATTCCACACTCAACACACTGAACAAGCTGAACATTAGCCATGTTACGTACCGTTTTGGGCTGCGCTGTGCTCGCTGCTCGCTCTGGGCTGCGCTGTGCTCGCTGCTCGCTCTGGGCTGCGCTGTGCTCGCTGCTCGCTCTGGGCTGCGCTGGGCTCGCTGCTCGCTCTGGGCTGCGCTGGGCTCGCTGCTCGCTCTGTCGCTATCAGCATAGTGTACTTTTATCAGCATAGCATATATTAGAAATGATTTTTAATTGATATATTGTGATTATGTGAGAGGGTGTCTGATAAACCACTGCACTCATACATTCATCTGTCCTCACCTTAGATCAGTAGTACAGTCTGTGTCTCTAAAATTTATCGGACGATCCATTGACGTATCACTCTTCATGGACACACAGCTGGGTTGAGGTGAGTCTGATCTCTTACCCTGAATCAGACTAAACACACAAAACCACTGCATCATTATTACTGTTGTGCAGCAACACTGAATAATGAAACTGTAGTTAATATCTGATGATGTTTCTAATTCACACCAGAATGTCTTCAAAGCTCGTCCTGAACACACTCCAGAAATTCTCTACGCGATCGTTTACGGGTCAGAGAACAAAAATCTATGACCTGTTTTTGTTCTCCAACCCTAATGTTCTCCGGCTTCCTGAGCTTCTCCTGTTCTCTGACTCTCTACTCTGAATTCCGGCTATGTTCTCCTCATACCTGTTGCGCTCTGGATCCAAGTGACGGCTCTGTGCTTTCAGGCTCCTAGAATCCTTATCCTGCGCTCCTCACACTCACTCTCTCTGATTCTCTGCTACTCTCCAAGCTTTCAGGCTCCCAGCTCAGACGCTCTGGGTTCTCATGCTCCCGATATCCCGGCTCAGCTTACTGGGCATTCACACTCTCAACGTCTCAGATCAGCACACTCTCACGCTCTGGTTCCTGTTCTGCTCCGAATCCCAGCGCAATTCTCCTCACTCCAAGCATTTTGTACCACCCACTTCTGGTTCGGCCCCCACGCACTCTGCGCACTCCGGATCACCGACTCGGTTCTCACTCGATTCACTGACTTAGCTCACTGCTTCGATGCCCAGCTTTCGGCTCTCATCGAATCTTCAGCACAGTTTCCTGTCCACGGGACCAATCCTGCAACCTGGATCCTAAACAACATTTTTGCCAGAACAATCTGGCCAACATGGATCCCATGGATGAACCCGCCCCTCCAGAGGAACCCGCCCCTCTGGTGATGCGCCTCTGCCAGCACCAGCTGCTCCGGTTCTCCTAGCGCCCGTGGTTCAAGCAGCAGCTCCTACTACTGGCCGCCAGCCCGCCAGCCCGCCAGCCCAATATTCAGGAGACCCTCTTGTCACCTGCTGTTAATTCATCATTCAGTGTGATCTGATCTTCAGTATTCAGCCTTCCTAGTTTTGCACTCTTAGGTGGCCTATGTCATCTGCTTACTACTGAATGCATGTAATTCCCCACCTTTTCTGCTGAACTCCTAAAGGTGTCCACACAATTTCCTGCCTCACACCTTTACCCCCAGCACCCGCTCCCCCTCTCCGCCACAGGATATGGAGATAGGATGTCACCACCTGACACCCACAGAGAAGGAGAGTTGCCAGTCATTGGAGCTATGCCTCTACTGTGAAGAAGGAAACATGGCTGCATCCTGTCCAGCAAAAGGCAGGGCTCATTGGTGAAGGAGAAAGCACTCATGAGCCCATCTTCCCTGGCTCCCTTCAAACCCAACATCTAGGTTTACGTTCAGGTCGGACCAGGGGGCACTGATTTGGCTACTCTCGTTGATTCTGGGGCTGACCCAGAATTCACTGACCTTGAGCTTGCCAAACAACTACAAGACACCTACCACACCAAGCCCCTGCTCATGTCTGTGGGGGAACGACATCTAATGGCTTTCTTTTCTCGTTATCTCCTCTACCCAGGCCCCATCATGCTTGGGCTCCCTTGGTTGCGGAAACATAACCATTTGGTGGACTGGATCACAGGGTGCTATACTGGATTGAGGTGTGCACTGCTTTGGCCACTGCCTCACCTCCTCCCCACCCAAGCCATTGCCGACCATCACTCCTGAGCACCAGGACCAATCGTCAGTTCCCAAAGTCTATCATGACCTCGCAACCATTGTCAGCAAGGCCTTGGCCACATCTCTGCTACCCCACCATCACTTCAATTGTTCCATAGATATGCTTCCTGGAACCAGCCTGTCATGGGGCCACTTGTACCAATTATTTGCCCATGAGAGAATGGCTATGAACCAGTACATCCAAGAATTCCTGGCAGCAGGTATCATCCGACCTTTATCCTCCCCAGCCGGAGCTGAAAACCGAAAAGAAGGACAAGTCCGCCCATGCATCGATTACCGGGTCTCAACGCCATCACTATCCGGAATCGTTACCCCTTGCAGCTGATGGCCTTTGCATTTGAGATCCTGCACGGTGTCACCATCTTCACCAAACTGGATTTGAGCAATACTTACCACCTGGTGTACATCAGGGAAGGGGATGAGTGGAAAACCGTGTTCAACACCCCAGCTGGCCATTATGAATACCTGGTCATGCCCTTCTGCCTTACCAATTCTCCAGCATTTTTTCAGGCACCCGTTAATGAAGTCCTCCGGGATTTGCTCAACAAGGGGTGGTTCTTTCCCAGATTAACTACTAAGTGGGCTAGAGGGAGAAAAATCCAATGCTGATCAGACCAATCGGACGCTATACTACAGTATGTCACTAATCATCAGCTGCTTTTTAACATCTGAATACAAAGCTGTTGAATTGAACTCTTCACTTGTCACTTTTCACAGATACACATCAGAGTCTCATCCGTTTAGTGTTGGTGAATGTGAGAACATTTCTATTTTTCACATCCTTCACTCACCTCTCAAATTTCTTTATGTTCTCTTTCACAGATTCGCTCATTCTGGAAAATATTTCTCTTCTTACAGAGGAACCAGTAAACCTACAGACAGAGAGAGACTGCAGTTGTAAATCACCTGATCTGTTCTTCATCTAGTTTAGATACATAATAAAAAATTTCATAAAAAAACTTTTACTTTCACACACACACACACACACACACACACGCACACACACACACACACACACACGGCATTTGTGAAATGGGCATTGTAGCTTTGTGAAAAATGTAGACAATCACGAATTCAAGGCCGGACAATACAACTGAGATCTCTGCCAGACATTGTTACAAAAGTTGGATAGATAGCAAGTGTGTTTCACACTTGAAATTGAACATCCTTTAGACAATCCCAATGATTACATTAACAGCAAAATCTAATTCTCCTTAAATGTAATTACAAGTAAATGAACATTATTGCATATTTGCAATTTCAAAAATCAGTGCTTACTTGAGCGATATAATTTTGTCCAAAAGTAATTTTGGAGTGAGAAGATCTTGTTCTTGTATTTCTTCTTAAATTCTTAGATCCTTAACATCCTGAGCTGCTGAAGGACACACACTCACAAAAAACTTTATAAACAACATGTCGCTAATTATTTGTAACAATTGTATAGAATGAAAATGTCATGACAGGAAAATAAAGTAAAGATACAAATGCCGTAGGTGTATCCAGGGCATAGATAAACAGGTAATGCAGAAAGAGGCAAAGGTCGAGACACGCTGCAAACAATCATAATAGATAAGATTAAACTTTGTCATTGTACAAGGTACATGTACTTGCACATGGCAGTGTAATAAATAAAGTTATGAGGTAATAATTGGGAAATGGGAGTGAATAATGGTGCAGTAGTGCACTATTTGCACTACATCAATATATATATATATATATATATATATATATATATATATATATTGATGTAGTGCAAATAGTGTAGTGTAAATACAGAAATGGACACAGTCTTAGGTCAAAAAATGTTAAACCTATGAAACAATGAAACCTGCAATGGCGTTGGTAAATCAATACACAGCAATGAGGGTCTATTTATACTCTTACTGAAAGCACCAAGGAGTCTATAATTCATTCACAGGCCTGAGCTTCTGGAAGCCACATGGGCTAATGACACATGGGCTATAGTGCACCCTGGTGGTGAGTGGGAGGAATGACATGGACCGAATATGTGAAAGAACCCCCAAAGTCCCCCAACCCCCCCCAAAGAAGTGGCTCTTAACATGCCAGAGACAGAGGAAATAAAGGAAAAGAATTAATTGCTGAGTCTAATGAGTCAAAGAAATGTTTAGGTAGGAATAAGGGGATTGTTAGAAACAAAAAAAGAAACTGAGGCAGAACCTTCATTTTAATAGTATTAATCCTCCCAATCAGAGACAAAGGCAGACTATTCCATCTCTGAAGATCAGTCTTCATTCTATTAACGAGTGGGGTAAAGTTTGCAGAGAAAAGACCTGAAAATGTACGTGTCACAGAAATACCAAGATATTTGAATCCAGATTGTGTAACTTTAAATGGAATGTCTTGGCATTTTAGCTGCACGGCACCCTCGTTGATGGGGTAACACTCACTCTTATCAAAGTTTAATTTGTATCCAGAAAAAGAGCTGAATGCAAGATACCAGGAAGACCAGAATGTGAAAGTCATCTGCATACAGTGATAATCGATGTTCAACACCATTCCTAATAACACCCTTAAATAAAGCAGAGAATCGCAAGGAGATGGCCAATGGTTCAATGGCCAAGGCAAACAGGGATGGAGATAAAGGGCAACCCTGATGTGTCCCACGTTCCTTTGGAAAATAATCTGAACGTACGCTGTTCGTCTGAATGCTGGCTTGTGGTGTTGTATAAAGTAACCTCATCCAGCTAATAAATTTATTACCAAAACCAAATTTCTCCAACACCGCAAACAGATACTCCCACTCCACTCGATCAAATGCCTTCTCTGCATCCATTGAAATGACAATCTCAGGCACCGTCTCAGAATGTGTTGTGTGGATAATATCTAAAAGAGTACGAGTATTAAAAAACAAGATGACGTCCCTTAATAAAACCATTCTGTTCTTTGGAAATAATAGTAGGCAAAACCCTTTCCAAGCGCAAAGCTATAATTTTCGCAAGAACTTTTACATCCGCATTCAACAAAGATAAAGGCCTATAGGAACCACACAAAAGTGGATCCTTATCACTCTTTAACAGAAGAGCTATTGAAGCTTGGGTCAGAGTAGGTGGAAGAAAACCCTTTTCCAGGGACTCGTTAAACATAAGCAAAAGAAGAGGCGCCAACTTATCAATAACATTTCTTATAGAACTTTATAGGAAACCCATCAGGTCCCGGGGCTTTTTTGGATTGCATCGCTTTAATTGAGAGCTTTATCAGCAATGGACAGTGGGGCATCAAGGATTCTGCATTTGATCAGTGTCAATAGTAGGATTTTCAAGATTGGCCAGAAACTGAATTCATAACAGAAATATCAGATGGCAAACTCAGATTTGTACAAAGCAGTATAAAAAGACTTAAATGTAGAATTAATTTCCACTGGATCTGTAACAGTTACATTGTCATCAGTATTAATTTTAGATATCAAACGTGAGACAGATTGACGTTTCAATTGGTGAGCCAAAAGTCGACTCGCTTTATCCCCATGTTCATAGTAGGTACTACGTGTCTGCAATAACAGTCGCTCTACTTCCTTGGTGGAAACTAAATCAAATTCTGTCTTGAGATTTAGACGTTTCTTAAACAATTCTGGAGAGGGATTTGATGCGCACTCTTGGTCAAGAATACCAATAGCAGATGTGAGTTCAATGAGTCTGGCCTTATGTACTTTATTGCAACGTGAAGAGAATGAAATAATCTGCCCCCTAAGGAACGCCTTCAGTGACTCCCAAACTAAGGAAGACGATGTTGACTCATTCTGATTAAAAAGAAGAAACTCATCAATAGAATTAGAGACAAACTCGCAAAATGTATCATCTGCCAACAATAGAGAATTAAACCTCCAAGTGGGGGGGATCGGATCTGCTTGTGGACAACTGAAGATCCAAGAATAATGGTGCATGGTCCGATATTAAAATACTAGAATAGTCAACGGCAGCAACAAATGAATTCAAGCTGCCATCTATGAAAAAATAATCTATTCTTGAGTATGACTGATGTACCTGAGAGAAAAAGGAGAATTTTTTTAATGGAAGGGTTGCGAGTTCTCCAAGGGGTCAAGCAAGCCATTTTGGTTCATAAAATCAGAAAAAGATTTTGACATAGCTGACTGAGATATCGGTCTTGGACTAGATCTATCCAGTACCGGGTCAAGCACACAATTCAAATCACCTCCAAAAATCAATAAATGAGAATGTAAATGGGGTATGTTACTGAGTAGTCTGTTGGAGAATTCAACATCATCAAAATTAGGTGCATAAACATTTACCAGCAGCACCTTTGTTTGCATTAACATCCCCGCAACAATAAGATATCTGCCATTCCTATCAGCAATAACATCAGTAGGTAGAAACTGGATATTTCTCCTAATTAATATAGCAACTCCTCTTGATTTAGAATTGAAATTAGAATGAAATATGTGTTCTATCCAAGGAGCACGAAGCCTATAATGGTCCTTAAATTGTAAATGAGTCTCTTGTAAGAAAACTATGTCTGAGTTAAGCCGTTTCAGATGACTAAAGATTTTAGCACGCTTAGATGGACTGCTCATACCACGTATGTTCCAGGTGATGAAACGAAACGGTGTGTTGGAACTAGTCTACTTGAAGACATTAAAGTACATTAAATGGAAGAGCAAGAAACAAATACAGTGAGCCAGGACCTCCCACCCCCCCAAAAAAAAACAAAACAAAAACAAAAATAAACAACTAAATAAAAAAAAAAGAATAAAAATAAACAAAAGTCTCCAAAAGGGAGACAACAATAGATAAAGAAGAAAAACATTGGTGCCACAAAATCGTGACATCAACTCGGAGAAGAAAACCCTGAAGTTAACCTAGTCCAGTAGAGAGAGAGACAACTCCCACAGAACTCCAGTACAATACCCAAACAGTGTGCGCATACAATGGCAATATAACCCTTTAACATCACCCGCCATTGCAACACTCTGGGAGAAGGCACTAACCGATTTTAATCGTTTTAATATATTTCCCGGCTTCATCGGCATCGAGGAAGTCTTTTTCCACACCCTGATGTGTGATACGGAGACGTGCTGGAAAGAAAAGCCCATAACGAACTCCTTCCATTCCGCGTAATTGCCTCCTCACGTCCGTGAAGGCCGCTCGAGCTCGGGCCACCTTGGCAGTATGGTCAGGGAACACAGAAATCCTGCTTCCCCCAGACAACAACCTGTCGATTCTCCCTCGCACGACGCAGAACATCCGCACAGTCGCTATAGTAATGAAACCTGGTAATAACAGTGCGCGGACGCTCTCCGTGTTTCGGTTTCGGTTGAGAGGTTCTGTGTACCCGGTCTAACAGCGGCGCTTCGTCTAGCTGGAAAGCCTCTTTAAGCAGCGTGGCGATAGTTTGTAGGTTGATAGATTCTAGGTCCTCACACTTCCTCTTGAAAGAGTCAAACTCGGCATTTAACTGTGCGAGCTTGTTCTTAAGCTCGACTACATCATCAGTGCATACCGAGAGTGATTCCCCCATGTCCCGCACTGCACCTTTGAGCGCAGCCATCTCATCGTCCAAAGCAGCTTTATCATTTGCTAGCTGCGTTTTAACTGATTGTAAATCAGCCCTAATTGTGGACAAATCATCCCCCAGTGCAGCACGGAATTCAGCTTTGAAAATATCTGCAATGTCCTGTTTTAGCGAGCTCAGCAACTCTCGCTTCAAAGACCCCACATCAATAACATGCACAGCTTCACTCGGAGTTGTGCTGACGCGAGACGGAGAGGAAACCTCCGGCTCCGAGGCCACTGTTTGTGAAGGATACCGCAGTTGTGAGGTCGTCGCGGAGCGGGTTTTAGGAGTTTTGCCGGCCATAATAAAACACTTGTAACAAACACAGCTGTCAGAAAACGAACTCGGGTGAGTATATCTTTAAAAAAAAGCGCAAAAAATAAACAATTAACACGGAATCTGCGGGAGCGTCTAATCAAACATGTTACTCCATTGGCTGCTCAGGAGCGCCCCCACACACACACACATTAATATTCAGTATGCATAAATAACACTTAAAATGTGAATCTTTTGAACCAGTGATGATGAATTCATCAGTAGCGTCTTTACAGAGAGTCTGTACATGGATAACTGCATCTGCTAAATGTAATGTTTATGGAGTTTAACTTTCTACTTGCTGGAGTCTCAGAGTCTCCATTGTTTTATTTAATTCCTCTCATCATTTAGTGTCCTGTTCCTGCTGTTTTTCTTTCCCAGACATTCTCTGATTGCTTCTCCCTGACACTCCTTAACTTGGTCATTGGTAAAGGAGTGAGGCAGTCAAATATGTTGAAGAACAAGAGATCAAAAAATATACATTAACACACACAAACAATGGAAAAAGAAGAAACTCCAGATTGTTACGTCTATTTCACTGTTTGTAATTTATAAATCTGGAAAACTGGGTGATGATCTGACCTCAGTATCGCCAGTGTACAGTGTGGATTCACCAGTCCAGCAGAGAGCAGCGTCACTCCTGAATCATACAGTTCATTATTACTCAGGTCCAGTTCTCTTAGACTGGAGGAGTTTGAGCTGAGAACAGAGGACAGAATTCTACAACTTTCACCTGCGAGATTACACCCACACAACCTGGGAAATAAATTATGATATATCAGAACACTAACATCACACACACAGACACAACTTTATACAAGTAAAATAACTGATTACATTTGATTACTTTCATTTGTCCACTAGGTGGCAATCGGGAGAAGTGGGTTATATTTTCGAAGAATCAAATAGTCGAACCAAACTTTATTTCAGTTAATTTAGTCTATAGTTTAAATTTAGTTCAGTACTAAAATTGGGCTTGTTTATGAATGTTATGAATAAATGTTTCTCATTAGGAATGGAGTGTGTGATATGTAGTGCACTGCTGTGATTGTCAGTACCTAATAAGGAGGATCCAAGGCGGAAGCAGAGCACAGAGTGAAGTGGGCGGAGCTGGGAGCGAGCTCAGGGCCAGCTAGAAGCCAGAGGAATGGAGAACCAGTGATAGATCCGGTGAGCCGATTCCCAGAGCCGAGTGAACCGATTCCTTGGAGCCGAGTGAGCCGATTCAGCGATCCGAGTCAGAAGACACACCTGGAAATGCAAGCCGTATGGCGCCAGTATTTGAAGCATGTTGAGCACGGAGCCGGAGCTTGAAGCATGATGAGCGCGCGTTGAATGCAGAGCCAGGGAGCAGGCCCGGGCAGGTCGAACTCTGGAGACATGAAATGTCGGGTGGACCCGGAGTGCCCTGGGGAGCCTAAGCCGGATGGCCACGGGGTTTATAACCTTGGAAATGGGAAACGGGCCAACAAATCGTGGGGCCAACTTCCAACAGGCAACCTTCAGGGGGAGATCCTGGGTGGAGAGCCACATGCGCTGACCAACGTGGTAACGAGGGGCTAGACGTCGCCTTTGATTGGCTCCCAGGCAAAGCCTCCAGGCATTCTTGAGCAGAGCAGCCCGGGCGACCCTCCAGCCCTGGCGGCAGCGGCGGAAGAAGTGGGTGGCTGAAGGGACGGAGGACTGGGGTTCCTGGCTAGAGAAAATCGGCGGCAGGTAACCATGAACCACCTGGAAAGGTGAGAGCCCGGTGGAGGCTGTGGGGAGGGTGTTATGGGCATATTCGATCCATATTAGCCTCTCTGACCAGGAGGCTGGTTCTCGAATGCAGAGGAGGCGGAGCCCAGTCTCCAGATCCTGGTTGAGTCTCTCGGTTTGGCCGTTGGTCTGGGGGTGGAAACCAGACGAGAGACTGGTCGAAATGCCCAGTAGGTGGCAAAACTCCCTCCAAAACCGAGCTGAGAATTGGGGTCCGCGATCCGAGACAATATCCCTGGGGAGTCCATGGAGCCGGAAGATGTGGTGGAGGACCAGCTTGGCCGTCTCCTTGGCGGACGGCAGCTTGGGTAGGGCAATGAAGTGACCCATCTTGGAAAATCGATCAACCACAGTCATGATGGTGGTGTTCCCATTAGAGGGAGGCAAGCCGGTAACAAAGTCCATGGCAATGTGGGACCACGGGCGTCTGGGTATGGGGAGCGGGCATAGCAGACCTTCCGGTTGTCCGTGAGAGGTCTTGTGTTGGGCGCAATCCGGGCAGGCAACCACATAATCCTGGGTGTCCTTACGGATAGAGGGCCACCAGAAGCATGTCTGGACCAGAGACAGGGTTCGAGGGAAGAAGAATGAAGAGTTGTGACACCCCTGGAGGACTTCAGAGCGCAGAGCTGCAGGGACGAAAAGCAGGCCCTTCCCAGCCGGAAAGCCTTTGGGCTATCCCTCAGGCCTTCCTGTTTCCCTCATGGGCCTTCCTGATCCTTTCTTCTAGGTCCAAGGCCCAGAGCGCACACCGGAGACGGACTTGGGAAGGATGGTTTCGGGGTTTGGCTCCTCCTTCTCCTCCTCTTCAGGGGACATGAACCCTCGACAGAGCATTCGGGCTTGGTGTTAACGATTCCCAGGGCGGTAGGACAGGGTAAACTGAAAACATCTGGCCAAAGAAAAGGCCCCATCTGGCCTGGCGAGGGTTAAGCCGTTTGGCCGACTGGAGGTACTCCAAGTTTTGGTGGTCAGTCCACACTAGGAAGGGGATTTCCTGGTGGATGGTATAGTGCCCTCCAGCCAGTGACGCCACTCCTTCCAGAGCCAATTTGACAGCGAGGAAGCTTCCCTCTCCCCCACAGGGTAATTGCGTTGGGCATGACAGGCCATGAGCTTCAGGAGGGCCAGGAGGGCTAAGTCGCCGAGAGTAGAAAGCACAAGGGTGCATGTAGACGATTGTCTTTGGGGCAGACCTGGGACAGGATGGCACCAACCCCGACATTGGAGGCATCGACCTCAGCTACCAGTGGGCCAGTCCAGACAAGGGTTTGCTTGGAAAACCAAGCCCAACCACAAATTGCCGAGCGGGATCGGGAAAAACTAGAATAGGGCAGGTGGAGTTGTCTGGCTAGCTCCACGTCAATGAATTCCGTGTCCGCTCCAGAGTCGACGAAGGCAGCAAGATCAATTCCCCCGGGGGCGGTATGCAGGTGAACTTGAATGGTGGGTTTGGAAAGGATGGATGGATTGTGGCTCGTGGGTGACCTTCCCTTCACCGACAGACGAGCCCTGCCTTTTGCTGGGCAGGAGCCTGCCATATGACCCTCTCCCCCACAGTAAAGGCAAAGGCCCAGTGAGCGGCGGCTCTCCTTCTCCTTGGAAGTCAGGTGGTGACGGCCTATCTCCATTGGCTGTGGGGAGGAGGAGGGTCGGTCCCGGAACCGTGGTTGGAGAGGAGGGCTGCAAGGAGAGGATTGAGGTGGTGAGACAGGTCGGAGAGGACGGACTTGCTGTTCCTGGCACCGCTCCCTGATCCGCCGGTCAATGCGGGTGGCAAGAGTGATGAGCTCATCTAGGTCCTGGGGCAGATCTCGGGCTGCAAGCTCATCCTTTCACAGCAGAAGACAACCCTTGGAGGAAGGTGTCAGAGGGCCATACGATCCCAGCCACTGTCCGTAGCATAGTCGCGGAAGTCGACAGCGAATTCAGCCACCGAGCACTGACCCTGAGCTGCGGATAGCAGAGAATGAGCCGCATCACGTCGGGGCGTCGATGTTCTGAACACCTTCCGCAACTCAGATGAGAAGGCGGCGAATGACGCACAGTGGGAGGATTGGGCCTCCCATTCAGCGGAAGCCCATCTCAGCCACTTTAGCCCGTTCTGTGCTAAAAGACAGGGGCTGCAGACTGAAGACCAGATCACACTGAATTAGGAAGGAACGACAGGTGTCCGGGTCTCCAGAGTACCCGAGCGGGGGTTCGCAAGTTGGGGTTCTCGAAGAGACATGGCTGCAGGTGCGGGAACGGGATCAGCCGGTGGAACAGGAGGAGCCGGTGGGGGAGCGGCAGTGGCACCTCTGGGGGGTGACTGTAGGTGTGCCAAGATCTGTTGGATTTTTTCCACCAGTTCATTAATCGTTTGTTCCTGGTCCGCTTGCCTGCGGGAAACTGCGGTCAAGGCAGCGAGGGAGGCTGGGGTCTCCGCAGGATCCATCTTTGGCCAGATTGTTCTGTCAGTACCTAGTAAGGAGGATCCAAGGTGGAAGCAGAGCAGAGAGTGAAGTGGTCGGAACTGGGAGCGAGCTCAGGGCCAGCTAGAAGCCAGAGGAATGGAGAACCAGTGAAAGATCCGGCGAGTCGATTCCCAGAGCAGAGTGAGCAGATTCCTTGGAGCCGAGTGAGCCGATTCAGCGATCCGAGTCAGAAGACACACCCGGAAGCGCAAGCCATATGGCGCCGGTATTTGAAGTGCGTCGAGCGCAGAGCCGGAGCTTGAAGCACGTTGAGCACATTGAGCAGCGAGAATCCGGAGACGGGCAAGGTCGGGAAGCCGAAGGAACGAAGGACGGAAACAGGTCGGTAGCAAATAACTAGCTAGCTGGTCGGGTAACAAAACCAGGAGAGTGATCAGGACAAACCTTGAAAACAATCTGGCACTGACAGAGGGTCTTTGGGGTCCTTATATACGCCAGACAGACGAACACCCTTTTCGGGTAGCGGGTTGCCGGTGGGCGGTTCTTCCTTAGCGCCGGAAGTGCTCACACAGGCTGACAGTTTGTGCGTATTTATCACTTTCAGAGACTTAATGATCTCCATATTTCCATCAGAGAAATGTGCCACAGCCAGGTCAGTCTGATTTTTATCTGCAACACATGTACAAGGATAAATTGAGAAAGATACCAGCAATACCAGCATCAGCAGATTACCTATGGTCAGTGTGAATAATGGATTGTGAATGGCTGGAAGTGCAGGTAAGAGTTCAATGCAGATAATTTGTGATCCGTTTCAAATGAATGTGTCGCTTATAAATGAGGGAGGGGGTAGCTCAGTGGTTAAGACGCTGGCCTACTAATTGGAATGTCTGGGGTTCAAGCCTTGGTATCAATGTTTACAAAATGTGTTTATTACTCATATATGTGTATTTCATTTTGAAACAAAAGTACTGTATTTTTGATTACCACCGGGGGTTTGTGGATAACCGGTTTTGTGGATTACTTCCTGTCTGTGAATCATCTTTTGTTGTGTTTAACCTGACTGTTGGATTTTTAAGGAGATTACATCCTGTTTGTTTATTATCTTTTGTTCTGTGTTTAACTTCCGTCTCATCCTGGTCATGTCTCTCTTCGAGTTCGCAACTCGACTGCTACAGTATAAGTGTTTCCAGTTGTTTCGTTAGCAATCTATCAATGCCTGGTTTCCATTTTCCTTATTTGTGAGCGTTGTCTGAACTAAAAAACAAAACAAAAACATTCCAAAAGTCCAGTGACTTTTGTTCAGAACCAGTGATCAGTTTAATGGTAATTGACTGGAAATGTTTTAACGGTCAAAAACTGTATCGCTCCCAAGTTTACACAACAAAAAACGTTCCCCCATCTCACCGGAAATTAAATCAGCGTCATCCCCAACACCTGGAAGAAACGTCTCAAATCACAAAAAGCATAATTACACAACACTTCAAAACAAATTAACAAATAGCTTCAGTGACTCTTACACCAGTAATGTAAAACCATGTTATGTGCCACAGCATGTATTGTGTTTTTTATTTATTTATGTTTTATCTTATAGTGTGTTTGGCCGGTAAGGAGGAGTGCTCATAGATTGTGTAACATATAGACTCTCCTTCTGTATAGATCACATGTGGCTCTTTCATCCTTCTGTTGTGGCTCCCAGTGACTTTGGAAAATAAGGAGTATTTTATAAAAATTAAATTTTATTTTAGTTTGTTCATTTTAAAATATATTTCTGAATTTGAAGATTATGGTAAACTTGTAACATAAAAATTAAACCTTTTAAATATTTTTACCGCCCAAAATATGCGTCACATCCGCCAATGTGCGACATTGGAATTCCTGGAGTCCCTCACGTCTGGCAGCCGGCGTTTTTCCAGCAAACTACCAGCGTGATTTGACCCCTGCCTGGAAGGTAAATGATGGATAAATCCAAGAAAAGGAAAATTTCGGAAGATAACAGAACGTTTAATGCTACGTGGGCAGATTTTGCTTTCACTGCTGATGAAACTGGTTTACCAGTCTGCTTAATATGTGGTGAAAAATTGGCAAACAACAAAAAGTCAAATGTGTGCGTGCATGCGTGTATGTCAAATATAAAAGTGACAAATACATAACTATATATTAAGTGAAGTAGTCCTTTTTTAATTCAGGAGGACAACTGGCTGCACACTCCAGTACACGTGATGGGACAGAATCAGACTGCGCATTTTTTTTGGTTTGCATAATGGTTGCATTTTGGTTTGATTTGGATAATATTTGGATAAGTTTCGATTTTTATCTCATAAATAAGAGGACAGGTGACTGCAGGCTGTTTGCATTTTTTGTTCAGTGGGTTGCGTACGTTTGGATTTGTATTTTTTAAATACGAGGACTCAAATAGACACCGGGTATTTTATTTGACATTAAGCATCAATCAAGTGTAAAATGCTTTTGTTACATGCCAGAAGTTCGTGTTCTCTGCAGAAGTTCGTTGATTTCATTTTCATAAATGCAATAGTTTTTTGTACATAGCATAATATATACATGCATAATATATATAATGATGTCAAAATGGGTTGTGGCTCCGGGTGATTTCTTTTCATTGGGGGCGGTCCCAAATGGCTCTTTGAGTAAAAAAGGTTGCCGACCCCTGGTATAGATGCACTAGGTAATAACCCCTGTACTTAAGTTTGTTAGAGAAGCACAGAGTAGACAGGCTTTGCTTTTACTTCTTTTTGTATCATAGCTTATACATTAAACTGGCATTTGGAAAGAACCTTTTTGGATTTACTTTAGCACTTCCGTTAACGTAGACAGTCTTATTTGGCTTTTTGTGTTGCCATGTGTTATACTAATTGGTGTATTTGGTTTTCAGAACAGAGATTGTTTAGCTTACAGTTCTGTAGTACCTGAACATGTACTCACTACTAGTACTCCTGAACAGTGCCGTCTTTCCTCACTCTGTGCAGTTTAGTTTTTGCTCTTCAACCTTCTTATCCACTGAGCAAGCTGGATCAACCTACCTGCAGAGACTCACCTTGGTCCACTGTGTCACCTACTCCAACAGTTGTGACACCTCGTGCAAGTTCCCCAACCAATGTAGATCGGTCGTCATCCCATTTCTACTGCTGGGAAGGAGCAAGACTGATCACTTGGGCTGTACCTTTACTTTGATAAAGAGGGAGACATGGCTGCTAACTGTCCAGCAAAAGGACGGGCTCACCACTGAAGAAGAGGCCTGAATGACTGAATGACTCTGGGCGACTTTCTGGTCATTTCATCCCCGCATGTCCCCATAATGCTCGGTTTCTCTTGGCTTCAAAAGCACAACCCCCTGTAAGGCAGGTGAGGCGGAAGCCGAGTCTGAATCCATTTGCAGAAGTTTATTGTAAATATTCCACAAAATAACAGGGTTGTGTAAACTCAGAGTCGTGGTCACAGGCAAAGGGGTCAAAAACAAAGTATCAGTCCAAACAGACATCAAACAAAGGGGCAATCCAAAAGAGTAATCCAAAAGAAACAGGCAAAAGTCATACACAGGCAAACAAACAAGATCACAGAAAAGACACTCGGTATGCAGTGGAACTTGCAATACTTCGCATGGAGCACATGGTTAGCCAGGATGATAAGGCTACCAAACAGGAAACAGTTGCAGAGGGAGAGCTGGTGGCTAGAACTCTGGTGAGGGCTCCCTCTGCTGGCCTGGCATTACAGAACCCCCCCCTCTAGGAGCGCCTCCTGGCGCTCGGCGGGGACATCCCCGTGGTCTGGGCGCAGGTCGGTCAGGTCTGGCTCTATGAAATTCTTCAGTCAGTGATGGATCTAAAATGTCTGATGCCGGTACCCATGAACGCTCCTCAGGTCCGTATCCCTCCCAGTCCACTAGGTACTGAAGCTGACCCCCTCTGCGTCTAGAGTCCAGGAGCAGGTTCACCTTGTATGCCGGGGTTCCATCAATGTCTAAAGGCGGTGGAGGCTCACATGGTTCAGTGTTGGGGTCCGCATCAGGATAGACTGGTTTCAGGAGGGACACGTGGAAGGAGGGAGAGATACGATAGTTTGTAGGAAGCTCCAGCTGGTAAGTGACTCCAGCTGGTAAGTGACTTCATTAATCTGCCTTAGAATCTTGAATGGGCCAACCATACCGTGGACTGAGCTTCTTGCTTGGTAGTCGTAGTTTCAGGTCTCTCGTGGAAAGCCAGACTCTCTGACCTGGTTGGTAGGGGAGGATGTGAGCGACGACGTCGGTTAGCCTCCAACTCTTGAGCGCCAATTGCGCGTTGCAGGCGGACATGAGCACTATCCCACACCCTCTCACTACGCTGGATCCAGTCGTCGACTGCAGGCACTGAAGATGGTTCGCCAGACCACGGAAATAGGGGAGGTTGGTAGCCAAGTACGCATTGGAATGGAGTCAGGCCAGTTGAGGAGTGGGTGAGTGAATTCTGTGCATACTCTGCCCAGGGTAAGAATTCTGCCCATCCATTTTGTTCTCGGCTGCAGTAGGTACGAAGGTATCGCCCAATCTCTTGATTTAACCTTTCCACTTGACCGTTGGACTGCAGATGGTAACCGGAGGTTAGGCTTACATTGATGTCCAGTGTTTTGCAGAACGCTTTCCAAACTTGGGAAGCGAACTGAGTTCCACGGTCGGATACAATGTCCTCGGGGAGGCCGTAAATACGAAATACGTGGTGGAACAAAGCTTGAGCTGTTTGCATGGCTGTGGGAAGTCTGGTCATGGGAATGAGGCGGCAAGATTTTGAGAATCTGTCAATGATTACTAAAATTGTAGTAAAACCTTCAGAGGCAGGGAGATCTGTAACAAAATCAATGGAAAGGTTGGGACCATGGCCTTTGGGGAACTGGGAGAGGCTTGAGGAGACCGGATGGAAGTGTTTTGGGGGTTTAAGATTGTGCACAAACTGAGCATGCTTTTACAAAGGCAGTGACATCGTGGTTCACCGAAGGCCATCAAAAGGTGTTTCAAGTCAGCTGGAGGGGGTCCTAGAAATGCCTGGATGCCCGGAGCAAAGTGATGTATGTATCCATTGCATTACATGATTTCTTAGTTGTTGGGGACATATTGTTTGTTTCTAGGACAGTTTGTAGGTGCAGGATCGCCTTCCATCCCTCTCTGAATCTCCTCCATGATGTCCCAGTCGACTGGTGCAATAATGACGGATGGTGGTAGTATGGGCTCGGGATTATGATCGTGAAGATGAGGATCATGACATCTTGAAAGGGCATCAGCCTTGCTATTTTTGATTCCTGGACGATATGTGACAGTGAACTGGAAACGAGAAAAGAATAACGATCATCTTGCTTGGCATGGACTTAATCTTTTGGCACTCTTAACATATTCCAGATTTTTATGGTCTGGGATCATCTGAAATGGAAGAATGGCTCCTTCCAACCAATGCCTCCACTCTTCAATTGCGGCTTTCATGGACAATAGCTCTTTGTTTCCCACATCATAGTTTTTCTCTGCTGCAGTTAGCTTTCGCGAGAAGAAAGCACATGGGAAAAGCTTGCTAGGTTGACCGTGACGTTGGGAGAGAACCGCTCCGATGCCACAGTCTGATGCATCGACTTCAAGAATAAAAGGGAGGCTGGGGTCAGGGTGCTTGAGTATGGGTGCAGTGGTGAAGCTTGTCTTTAACTTCTTAAATGCCACATGGGCTTCGTCATTCCATTTCTATTTATGAGGTTTTCCTTTCAGTAGCGAGGTCAATGGTGCTGCAATCATACTATAGTTTCGTATGAAACGTCTGTAAGAGTTTGCAAACCCAAGAAACCTCTGCAGTTCCTTAATTGTGGATGGTTGAGGTCATTCTGTGACAGCAATAATCTTGGATTTGTCCATCTCCACTCCTTGGTGGCTAATGTTGTATCCCAGGAAGGTAGTTTGTCTCACGTTGAATTCACATTTCTCTGCTTTTACATAGAGTTGGTGTTGGAGAAGGCGACTCAAGACAGTATGGATGATAAGTTCGACTTCAGATTTTGAGTAGATCAAGATATCGTCAATGTAGGCAATGACATACTGGTTCAAGATATCCTTGAAGATCTCATTGATGAACGATTGAAAAACGGCTGGAGCATTTGAAAGTCCATACGGCATCACCTGGTACTCGTAGTGCCCCCTAGTGGTGAGGAAGGCTGTCTTCCATTCATCTCCCTCCTTTATGCGGATAGGATTGTAGGCACTTCTAAGGTCCAACTTGGTGTAAATCTTAGCTTCTCTCAGTTGTTCCAAGGCAGATGATACCAGAGGAAGAGGGTATCTGTATTTTACAGTCATATTATTCAATCCTCTGTAATCGATGCACGGTCGAAGTGCACCATCTTTTTTCTCCACAAAAAAGGATCCTGCGGCTGCTGGAGAGGTGGAAGGATGGATGAAACCTGACCTTAGCGCCTCTTCAATGTACTCCTCCATGGCAGCTGATTTTTGGAGAGACAATGGGTGTACCTTGCTCTTGGGAGGCATAGCATTGGGTAATAATTCAATGGCACAGTCCCAATCACGGTGTGGTGGTAGTTGGGTGGCTTTCACCTTGCTGAAGACTTCTTGGAGATCTTGATACTCAGCGGGGATGGATGGCATGGAGGTAACAGGTGGACTTTCAATAGATGTGGTTAAACAGGGTTTTATGAAGTTGGTGTGCACGCAGTGGGTGGAGCAGAACTTTGACCAGTGGGTGAGTTCACCGTGAAACCAGGAAATGGTTGGATCATGCATGGTCAACCAGGGATATCCAAGTATAATTTTATATTTAGGGGAATTTACCACATAGAACGATATGTCTTCTTGATGGAAGAGTCCGATTTCCATTTGAATAGGCGTGGTCTGTTGCTTGATGCTGCCTTCAATGGGTTGGTTATTCAAAGCGTTGATTTTAATGGGTGGAATGCATGGGATGGTGGTGAGTTTGTATCTTCTTATTATCTCCTCATTGATGAGGTTCAGGGCGGCTCCAGAATCCACTAGCGCTGTCAAGAGAATTGGGGCTCCCTTAGTCAGGAGTAAAACAGGAATGGTGAAAGATTTTCTCAGATGTGTGGAGAGATGGTTAACATTCACCCGTCTATAGGAAGCAGTGGTTTTCTGGGCCTTGTGTGGACACTCAGCATTGCGATGGCAGGTTTCACCACAGTAAAAGCAGAGGTCATTTTTTCGTCGACGGTCCCTCTCCTCATCAGTCAGACGAGCATAGCCAATTTGCATGGGTTCTGGCTGGCTAGCAGTTTGAGCTGGGAATGATTGGGGTGTGGTAAAGTTGCATGCTATGGTAGGTCGAGGGACCTTTCTTCGTGGTGCTTGGCATAACAGGTTATCTATCTTAATTGTAAGGGTGCTGAAGTCAGACAATGATAATTCCTCCCCTTTGCATGCCAACTCCATCTTGAGCTCACTGTTCAGACTCTGTCTGAAAATTGCCTTGAGTGCAATATCATTCCATCCACTTTGTGCAGCGAGCGTCCGGAAATCAATGGCATAATCAGCAGCGGTACGGTTCCCTTGTGATAACTGCAGTAGTTAAGTGGAAATGTCCTTGCCCCCAGCAGGATATTCAAACACTTCACGCAGTTGTGCCAAAAAAATATTCAAATGAAGAACGAATGTGAACGTCAGACTCCCAAACCGCTGCAGCCCAATCAATAGCCTTCCCAGAAAGTAATGACAGAAGAAATGCACATTTACACATGTCGGTAGGGAACTGGTTTCCATAGCATTCCACATAAATACGAACTTGACGCACAAAACCACGACATTGTTGAGCGGAGCCGTCAAATTTATCAGGAAGAGCAAGTCTTACCGTGGGTGGTACAGTAGAGGGAAGCGACCGAATGTAGTTTGTCAAATGTTCATTAGCAGACTGTAGTTTGCTCAGATGTTCCTGGTAATTATTTAGCATCTCGCTTTGAATAGCGAATGCGGCCTGGAGCTGTGAAGCTTCTGCTGGATTCATTGGAGGCGAAGTATTCTGTAAGGCAGGTGAGGCGGAAGCCGAGTCTGAATCCATTTGCAGAAGTTTATTGTAAATATTCCACAAAATAACAGGGTTTTGTAAACTCAGAGTCGTGGTCACAGGCAAAGGGGTCAAAAACAAAGTATCAGTCCAAACAGACATCAAACAAAGGGGCAATCCAAAAGAGTAATCCAAAATAAACAGGCAAACAAACAAGATCACAGAAAAGACGGTATGCAATGGAACTGGCAATACTTCGCATGTAGCACATGGTTAGCCAGGAAGATAAGGCTACCAAACAGGAAACAGTTGCAGAGGGAGAACTCTGCAGAACTCTGGCTCGAACTCTGGTGAGGGCTCCCTCTGCTGGCCTGGCATTACACCCCCATCTGGGCAGGACTTGTGGCCTTGTGTTGGATTGGGTAACATTCTGCCACAGCCATTGCCAAGAACCTAGTACATCCACTCTTATCCCTGAAGGCTCAGAGGAGGAATAACTGACCTTAGCTCAGTTCCCCTCATCTACCATGACCTAGCCATTGTGTTTAGCCTCTCTGGTGCCCTACCATCCCCACAGGCCACACAACTTCGCTATTCACCTCCTACCTGGTGCTATGCCCCTGTACACCTCTGCCAGCTCTCATTCCCAGAACAGGCCACCATGAAGAAATACATTTAAGAATCCTTTGCATACTTTTCAAGTCACCTTTATTGATGTAGCACTTTTAACAATACAAATTGTGCCAAAACAGCTGTACAGTAATAAATATACATAAATCTTCACCTACGGGTGCTGGATTCTTTGGTTTTGTTGTTGTTGAGAAGTAGAATAAGACCCTCTGACCCTGCATTGACTACTGATGCCTTAATGTCATAACTGTGCTCAACTACTACCCACTCCCACTCATGGATTCTGCCTTCAAGCACCTACAGGGTGCCTCCGTGTTGACCAAGTTAGACCTTCACAATACCTGGTGAAGGGAAGGTGAAGGTGATGATTCGAAGACGGCCATTAACAACACCTCTGGCTAACAGTACCTCTTCCAGTCTTTGGTAAATGATTTGTTAAGATACAAAATATGCTGGACCTTTTCGCCGTGGTGTACGTGGTGGTTGACATCTTGATCTTCTCAGTCACCATGGGAGAGCACATCCATTATGTCCAGGCCATTTTAAAATGTTTCCTCCATAATGGGCTCTACATTAAGGCAGAGAAGCGAGTTTCCCCACATCCAGTACCTCCTTTCTGGGCTTCACTCTCTCGGCAGGACGTATCCAGATGGACTCCACCAGGGTCCATGTTGTTGAAGATTGGCCCAGACCCACCATCCACTAGTGATTTTTGGGGTTTGCCACCTTCTTCAGGTGCTTCATCAAGGGTTCCAGTTCTGTGGTCACCTCTCTTCACCTTCTTGCTCCCACCTTCAAGCGCTGTTTGAGTCGAACCCTTAAGCCAGCCAAGCATTTCCACCCTCAAAGACCTCTTTACATTGGCACCTGTACTAGTCTTTGGAGATCCCTCACATCAGTTCATGGTTGAGTTTGACACTTCTGATCTTGTAGTCGGTGCCGTTCTAAAAAAGGGCTCGGGAACACTCAAGTCCACCCCTGTGCCTTCTCCTACCACCTCAGCCCAGCCAAATGCATTTCCCACTGGGTGAGGGGTTCCCACTGGCTCTCAAAGAATGGTGGCACTGGCTTGAAGGGTCGGAGTTACCCTACCTGGTCTGGACTGTTCACCTCTCTGTGCCTCAACCCTCGACAGGCTCTTTGGGCAATTTAATATTATCCTTCCTACTGCCTGGGGAACCAGAACTGCAAACCAGATACCCTGTCATGGACTTATTCCTATGACGAGGAAGAACCCCCTCCTGAACCAATACTCCCCAGTTCCGCCTGCATCTGTGCTCTCAGCATTAAGATTAAGGATAGTCCTCCACACCCTTTGTGGTCAACAGATTCGCACTGAATGCGCCACTCATGAAATATTTATCCCTGAGACCTTGTGCTCGGATGTTCTCCAGTGGTGTCATGACTCTCCCCTCTTCTGCTACCCCGGCTGCACTATGTCTGTTGTTTCTCGGCGCCTGGTAGCCCAACCATACGGCAAGATGTTGAGCATTAAGTGGCTACCTACCCAGTCTGCACCTGGCACAAAAACCCCAGGGGCGCCTTGAAGGGCTTTTTACGCCCCCTCTCGATACCTCACTCCACCACCACAACGTCTCTGACAGAGGAACAGTTTTCCGCCCAGTTTTGGAGAGAGTGCTCCCACAGCATCTCCATCTCCGGTTTCCATCCCCTGTCCAATGGACAGACAAAGAAGCTCAAAGAGCCTGGATTTGGGCTCCTTGCTCCATGTCCTGTCTTCCTAAGAACCCACCACCTGGTCTGAAAAGCTTATTTGGGTGGTGTGTGTATTTATGTGTATGTGAAAAGATTTATTGTATTCCTTATTTATTTATTTATTTTTTATTGTCATTATTTATTTATAAGGTTCACCACTGAATGTGACCATACCCTGTTGTAAGGAAAATGGCATACAAAGTACTATTTACTATTAAAAAAAAAAAGGTTCACCTGGTCTTTACAGAAACCCACTCCCTTGCTTCCTGGGTTCCTATGAAAAATTAAACCATTTTCCGACTTCAAACACCAATCCAAAAGTTATTGCTGGTTACTACATGTTTTGTTTTTTTGTTCTTCTCTTTTGTGAATTCAATGTTTTTTTTTTTTGTTTTTTCCCCCTCCCCTCCCCACTTATTTATTTATTTTGGTGAATACAATGCCTGTAGTTTCACTCAATTCTGATGGGAAAAAACATCAGGTAGCCTCAAGATGGTGCTGTGGTAATAGAACGATGTCCAATGGACATTTGTTTTCAAACTATACGTCAAACTATATTGCTTGTTTTCAAACTATACGTCATCATAGTGAAAAACATAATAATAAAACGAATTATATATGTAATTATTCTAATTCAGTTGTTCTAATTATTAGAACAGATAGAAAATGTCCAACTTTCATGGTTTCCTGTTTTGGAAGTCACTTTATTCCCCAGTTCCCTGCACTTTCATGATCTTTCATGAGTCTCAATGAATTCTAAAAATACATCAATATACTATAAAGTAACATTATTCTATAAAGCTGTTAATGCATGTCTCTCTGACACACACACACACACACACACACACACACACACACACACACACACACACACACACACACACACACACACACACACACACAGACTAATGCCCCAGATAATAAAAATTGCAATAGAAGTCAATACAATACAATATAATACAATACAATATAATATATATTTTGACCTCAGTATGAACAATACACAGACTATAAACAAGTCAAATGAGCTGCCAGTGCAGTAAATAATTACAAAAGAACAAATTTCTTGAAACAAAAAACATCTAGGGTTTAGAAAAGATCATGATGTCTACGCATTATGTTGCTTATTCGTGTAGCATTTGATTTAGTCTAATTACCTTAAAACTCATTTGGTATATAGTTTTGAAACAATTCGCTTTTCTTAACTTTCATTTAAAGATCTTAAAACCAGAGTTATTAAACAAGAACATTCTTCTTTATATAATAATCATTATTTTATATTCTGTCTCAAAATCAACATGAGATCAACATGAGAAAATGAAATCCATCTACAGAACATTTTACTGTAATGAAAAACCTTAAATAGTTTGCATAAAGAATGGATAATGTTGGGAAAGAGTTTGGAGAAATTGCAGAGTATGTTTATAATTTGTAAATAAATGTGATGCTGTCAACATAAAACAAGCATTTAGAATAAATAATACCAAATGTCCAAAGTCCTGTGTGTGAAAGTGTTAAAAACTTTCAGATTAATTAATCCATTTTAAGATTTACATTTACATTTGCGGTATTTAGCAGACGCTCTTATCCAGGGCGATGTACAGGAAGTGCTTTAGGTCTCACTCTAGGATAAGATTTAGTCAAGAAAGGTAAATACAAACTTAAGTACATGAGGATAGACAGATGCCTTTTTTATTTCTGGACAGAAGGAGATAAAAGAGAATAAAAATGAATGTTAGGATGGGTGTTGTTGGAAGAGGTAGGTCTTGAATCGACGTTTGAATGTAGACAGTGTCTCTGTTGTCCGGACATCCAGTGGAAGTTCGTTCCACCACATCGGTGCCAGAACAGAGAAGAGGCATTTATTAAGAGCCATTTATTCAATAATTAGTTCAGAAAAATCAGTTTTACTTAATCTGCTCTTGCAAAATACTTCATACTTAATCACACACACATTCATTCCCGTGTGCAAAAAAAATTAAACATAAAATGTGAGTCTTAACACCGAGTCTGTGCATGGAGAAATGTAATATTTATGGAGTTTAGTGTTCTACTTGCAGGAGTCTCAGAGTCTCTACTGTTATATTTAATTCCTCTGATCATCATCATCATCCTCATCATCTAGTGTCCTATTCCTGTTTTTATTTCCCATACTTTCTCCAGTCGCTTCTCCTTGACACTGGACTCTCCTTCATTTTCTGGAAGAATAAAGGATCAGTTAATGTACAGAGCATGAGGGACACGTCTATACACACAATCAACTTATTATACAGGTCTCAAGAGTTCTACAGTGAACAATAGTGTGTGTGTGTGTGTGTGTGTGTGTGTGTGTGTTGAAGCAGCTTCTTGATAAACTGGAGTCTTTCTTTATGTCCCTTGATAAACAATGTCCAGATTTTTTTCATTCCATGTTATTTTGGGAACAGGAGGTGGAAATCACCACTTTATAATTCTAGAGAGGGAGAGTGATGGAGAGGTGGGAGTGAAAGAGTGATGGAGAGGGGGGAGTGAAAGAGAGATGGAGAGGGCGTAGAAAGGGAAAAAAGAAGTGAAATGTGATGTTGCTACAGAAAAGATCATTAAATTGCTCTGCTATATGTAATTAATTGTTTGTATAGTCAGAAATATTTTATCTTTGCATTATTGTAAAACATAAATGATAAGATTTAATGTTTGCAGCTGCGGGAGATACAGTATTGTTTTTAATTCTGTTAGTCTGGCGTGATTAACATCAGCATCAAATAAACATTGACCTCGGCAGCTTGATTACTGCACTGATGCTGAAACAAGGACATCAGATTACACTCTTAATCACAACACTTAATGAGATGAGACACTCTCAGTCTGAGATACATTACACACACACACACACACACACACACACACACACCTTACACATGCTTGTGTAACTTGATTAGACCAGGAAAAGCTCCATCAAATTACATGTAATTTCTCATTCACCAGCAGAGGTCAGTCCATAAAATGACTGTTTTTCCCAAAGTGACAGGAAAAAGGAAGAAAATATTACATCATAATAATAACTAAACATTTTTAATTAATAGAGTCAAACCCAGTTTGTCTGTTGCTGGTGGTCAGAAGTCTGTACAGAAATTATAGTATAAAGTAACACTGTCAGGTTTTAGTTGTGAGATCGGAGCAAATTACATGAAATGCATTTAATTAAGAAAACAAGTCAACAAATACAAAAGTGCACGGCTCAGGAGAACAACAAACATTCAATGCACACGTCACTGAAACCAGGAAAATATTCCAGGATATATTAATCATTAAATAAAAGCTACTGAATGTAATACTTTGCAAACAGAAATATAAATACTCTCAATAATCATTGATTTATTTAATTCGGCCCTCCCAACTGGAGCTACCTTTATTCCTCTCATTGATGCAATTACACAGCTATGGGCTGAAGGGCCTTTCTCAGGGGCCCAGGATGGGAAGGCTTGTATTGAGTAGGATTTGAACTCTCAATCATTAGTTTTAACCTTCAATGCCTTAACCACTCCTGCTTCTCTAATCCTAATACTAAATGGATACAGAGCACATTAAGAACATACAGTGGTGTGAAAAAGTATTTGCCCTCGTTCTGATTTCCTATTTTCTTGTATATTTGTCACACCAGAATGTTTCAGATCATCAAACAAATTTAAATATTAATCAAAGATAATATGAATAAACATAAAATGCTGTTATTCAAATTTTAAATGAAGGTTTTTATTATTGAGGGAAAACATAACATTTAATTGTGACAACCGCAAAAAAACAGGAAAGCGGTAAAGAGACAACATGAATAAAAATTAGACTAAGTAAAGGGAGTTTTCCTTGCCACAGAAACTTGCTTATTATTAATTATTTTTATTTCTGCGTTATCTGTGTGAAGCTGCTTTTTAGACCATTTCTGAAACGGAAGCGTTATGAGGATAATTTCTGAGAAACCCAGGTACTTTTATTTGCGAATCCCAGGCTCTTTCTTCTACAGTGATGTTTTTTTTCTTTTCCCACTGAGGGTAAAAATCATAAATTCCCTGTATAATAAGACTTTTAATTTCCATTTTCCAAATGAATCCTCCCTTCTTTATCATCACACTGCTGATGTATTTTGCTTTTAATGTAGGTTTCAACTTCTGGTGTTTTTCCCCCTGCCTCATCAGATATCTGGGTTTATGTACATTAAATTGTCTCTAGACATGTCTGCATGTGGTTTATTCCTAGCCCTGATTTCTTCTTGTATTGGGTTTCTCAGATTCTCCCAGATGAAAAAGTGTGCAATTACATCCACCCAAGCCCAGCTCTCCTGTAGCACATATACACACTACACTACATCCTCTATAACACTCCTACATGCTATACACTGCAACGTTTATTCTATACTCTCCCTTTCATTCATTTCCACCATCATTCCCTCTCATCTCATTTTTATTTGGACTATTATGGTGTTATTTCTGGGTCCACTGGAAAATTCTGTCTCGCCTCCTCTCGTCTCCATCTCTTGTTACGTCTCACACTTTATCTCTCTGGTGAGGATCTCTAAAGGGTTCTTCACAGTAATTCTGGCAAAACTTGCAGCCAAGACTAAGACTCGCTGCAAACAAGTACAAAAACAAGATCGTTATTAATTAATATCACAGAAAAACCAATGATATAAAACCCAAGACTTTTAACATTTGACACGAGATGAAAATGAACACTAAAAGAACAAACAAACTAAGCAACATCTGGACTTTTATCAAAGAACCGACACCCTGAATTCCTGACTGAGAAAAGTGCTTTTTGATCATTCCATTCTACCGTATATTGATCCTTCTCCATTAGCTGTTATAATTCCCTTCACTATTCTGGGAAGATGTTCTACTAGATGTTGTAGATATTCATTCATCTACCAGGCTGTTAGTAAAGTGTGTGTGTGTGTGTAGGTCAAATGCTTTTTCTCAAGTAAAAGTCTAAAAGTACTGGTTTAAAAGGTACTTAAAGTATAAAAGTAAATGTAATGTAAGGGGGGGGTGGCATTAAGAATAAAAGTTTAGTCGTGATCGCTAATTTATTGAATTTATTTATCTTTCTACAGAACTTCCTACTGTATCTTCATTTGTGGTGGATGAAGAGAAACCCGTTTGATAAACGAGTGTATAAATAATCACTTTTAAGACTTGTTTTTTGAGTAACGAGACCTACAAACCAGTAGTGTGTGGGAATGATATATGTTTATATCTCATCCAATCACATTCACTCAATCCGGATGGAGACGTTTATCTGGATTTTATTTTATTAGGGTTTTATTTTTTAATGAAAATGAGCCGTAATGTTTAAAATGTAAGGAGTAGAAGTAAAAAGTTGGACGAAAAATTATTCCTCTAGTAAAGTATTTGTAGATTGTTACTTGACACCTCTGTGTAGGTGCAGAGTCCTGGAGTGCAGTCAGCATTCAAATATTATTGCAAAGATGTTCAATAAGTTTGGAGGCTCTATAGCAGGAGATCTTCCACCGCATGAAAAGCAGATCTATCTGAAAATAGAGAAAAAGCTATTCCCATAGTACTACGAGAAACAATACAACAACTGATACAAGGACAAAGATGTGAACATTTAAACCATTTGGCAGATGCTTTTATCCAGAACCACTGACAGCTGAACAGTTGAGGGTTTGAGCTTTGAGCAGTGACAGCTTTGAGTTAGTGAAATGTAAACTTCTAATCGAAAGCCTTAACCCCTGAGCTCTCACATTACAACATGACCAAGAGCCACAGCAACCAAACCAAAACTTATCTCCCAAGATCTATAAAAAAAAAAATAACACCAAAACTCATACCGCAAAGACAAAGCAAATCAGACTTAAACACTCCAAGATTAAGATACTACACAGACCCAGAGCAATGTATGTAACCCAAGAGTAAAAATATAACTTATTAAAAAAAAAAAAAAAGTGGCTCTGATTGTTCATTTTGTCTTACTTGGATCAATGGTTGAGGCCCCAAGAGTGACAGCTTGGTGATAAAGGGGCTTGAACTAACCACAGAACTCATCCACTCTCGGTATGTATGTGAGGAAAAAAAAGTGCGGACAAGTGCTGGTTCATCGGTGGAGGACGGAGCCTGACACGTTCCTGTTTCTGTGTCTGGCAATGGTAATAAAATTGAGAGAGAGAAGAGCTTAAATAAGGGCCGTGGTGGTTTAGTGGTTAGCACGTTCGCCTCACACCTCCAGGGTCCCGGTTCGATTCCCGTTTCGGCCATGTGTGTGTGGAGTTTGTGCATGTTCTCCCCGTGCCTCAGTTTTTTCTCCGGGTTCTCCGGTTTTCTCCCCCGGTCCAAAAACATGCACTGTAGGTTGATTGGCACCTTCGAAAATTGTCCCTAGTGTATGAATGTGTGTGTGTGTGTGTGTGATGGGTTGGCATTCCATACAGGTTGTATCCTGCCTTAATGCCCATAGACGCCTGAGATAGGCACAGACTCCCCGTGACCCGAGGGAAGATCAGATAAAGAGGTAGAAGATGAATGAATGAATGAATGAATGAAGAGCTTAAATAGAGATTTGAATGGTATTTGAAAACACTATGTTGGTGAGTGTAAGGCTTACACATTGAATATTAAAACATTTTGTCATATACCAATGTCATCATGAAACTGCAAAAATGTAAATTGAACTCCACCGGTATCTTTATCTTTACTGGACAACTCATAAGAATAAAGGCCTGGCCAAGGCAAAAAGGTTTCTAATGCCATTCCATTCATATACAGTGAAGTACACAATAAAATTTAACTACATTCCTGTCGGAACTTGGTGTGTGTATATACTGTATAAGATAGCAAAAAGTATCACAAGACACAGGACAAGAGGAGGTGGTATCTGAGTGATTATGGTATGGACACAAGTACAAAATCCCAATTCTGGGTCCTTAAACAAGGTCCTTAGTGCTCAGTGTAACTCGCACTAATATAAATATAACTACACAAAACTCCACTGGTTATGGTGTTCTGTGTGTCTTGGAACGACAGTACATCCTGAACCCTGGTCCTCAGTTTGCTCATCATCGTGGTAGAACTTTACAAAACAATCCATGAACTTATAAGGAACATTTTTAGATAAATATTTTCTCAACTCCGGGAGCATACTGACTTTCTCACACACATTCATCCTTTACTCTGTGTGTGTGTGTGTGAGTGTGTGTGTGTGTGTGTGTGTGTGTGTGTGACTGCCCCCCATAACGTGACTGTAATATCTAAATGGATTTAAGTGATCACTTAACTGCTCTCCCATGATGGATCTTGTTATGGGTACGGGTATTCAGATAATGGTTCAGGCTTGTGTGTGTGTGTGTGTGTGTGTGTGTGTGTGTGTGTGTGTGTGTGTGTGTGTGTGTGTGTGTGTGTGTGTGTGTGTGTTGTAAGGGGAAATTTTGTGGGGGAGGGAATCTTTTAACACCTTATTAAAGTGAACTAGATAGCTGAGCTTATCACATCTCGCTGGAAGATTGAGTGACTTTGAATGGCTCAGTGTGTGCGTGTGTGGGTGTGTGTGTGTGTGTGTGTGTGTGTGTGTGTGTGTGTGTGTGTGTGTGGGTGTGTGTGTGTGTGTGTGTGTGTGTGTGTGTGTGTGTGGTGTTATGGCAAGGTCAGTGTATGAGCACATGATGATGTTTGGTGGCTGTGAATACTTTTTTGGGATGATATAATATTGCTAGTAATACATATGGGGAAATAGATTTAATAAAGCTACTTCAAAGTGATGCTGTAATACAAACAAACAAACAAACAAAGAAGGAGAAAAGCTAAAGCACTATCTTAAAACTAATGCTGTGACACAGCAATCGATGAAGTATGTAATTGTTTTTGAACATCCTGTTGCATACGGACTCCCAAAGCTGTTACAATCATCTCCACTCTTCTGGGAAGATGTTCCATTCATTCATTCATTCATTCATTCATTCATTCATTTTCTACCGCTATATCCGATCTTCCCTCGGGTCACGGGGAGTCTGTGCCTATCTCAGGCGTCTATGGGCATTAAGGCAGGATACACCCTGGATGGAATGCCAACCCATCGCAGGGCACACACACACACACACACATTCATACACTAGGGACAATTTTCCAAGGTGCCAATCAACCTACCGTGCATGTTTTTTGGACCGGGGGAAACCGGAGAACCCGGAGAAAACCCCCTGAGGCACGGGGAGAACATGCAAACTCCACACACACATGACCGAGACGGGAATCGAACCCGGATCCTGGCGGTGCGAGGCGAACGTGCTAACCACTACGCCACCGTGCCCCACAGGAAGATGTTCCACTTTGTTCCAAATGTTCCATTTAAAATAAAATATATTGTTGTGTGTAAGTGTAAGTTTGTCTGTTATGGGGGACCCAGTGGTCACTGTGTGAAAAACTCCATGGAAATGAAGAAACCTTGAGAGGAATCAGACTCGAGGTAACCTCATCCTCATTGGACTACTGAAAAGTATGAACATCTATAGCACTCAGTACTTGGCTGGGGTTCCCTTTGCATGAATTACTTCAGCAGTGCAGTGTGGCATGATGGTGAATAGTCTATGGCACTGCTGAGGTGATATGGAAGCCCAGGTTCATCGGATAGTGGCCTTCAGATCTTCTGCATTGTAGGATCTGGTGTCTCATCTTTCTATTCACAATACTTCAGAGATTCTTTATGAATGTTAGGTCAGTTTGTTGCCCAATCAAGCAATAGAATAGAAGAGCCTTTATTTGTCACATATACATTACAGCACAGTGAAATTCTTTCTTCACATATCGCAGCTTGTTGTTTGGTAGTTTGGGGTCAGAGCGCAGGGTCGGCCATGATACGGCACCCCTGGATCACAGAGGGTTAAGGGTCTTGCTCAAAGACCCAAGGGCGGCAGCTTGGCAATACGAACCCAGATCTTCCTTTGATCAGCAGCCCAGCAACTTAGATCACTGAGATACACCCTCCCCTTTTGGCCTTTAAAGCAGGTATTGGTAATTCTGGTCAGTGTACTCGTGAAAAAAATCTGGAAAATATGCATGAAGTGCTCTAAAACTTCCTGATCGATGGTGGACTGACCTTGGACCTGATACAACACAGTGGAACAATGCTAGCAGATGACATTGCTCCTCAAACCACCACTGACTGTAAATGTTATAGTGGACCTAAAATAAACTGTGTCAAACTGGGACCTTGATTTCTACATGAAATGCAAAATATCATCTGAAAAGGAAACTGAGAAAGTCCTAAGTCCAGTCCAGTCCTTGCTTTCCTTAGTGCAGGTGAGACACCTCTGATCAGAGACCAGAGACCACCTTCAAGAGTGGCTTGACAGGAGGAATGATACAGTTATAGTTCATGTCCTGGGTACATCTGTGTCTCTTAAAGCACTGATTCCAGCTGCATTAAAATCTCTGAATGGGCTTAATTTCACCCTTTCATTTAATTTTGCTCCATCATTGTGCTTGGAAACTGCGTCGTCTTCACAAATGACGGTCTTCTACACAACTGTCATGTAAGCAGTCTTCTCCACGACTGTATAGCTACTGAACCAGACGGAGAGACCAGTTAAAGGTTTAGAAAACCTTTTCTGGTTTTTTGAGATAATGTGCCGATTGGAGATTCCTGGTGTCACTATAATATTCAACCTTTTCACAATATTCACATTTTCTGAGATAGAATTTTGGTGCTCCATTAGCTATAAGACATAATTATCAAAATTAAAAGTACTAAAGATAAATAGAGACTTGAAATAAATCAGTGTGTAATGAATTGCTATACTATGAGTTTGGCTTTGACTAGAATTTAATTAATGAAATAAATAAAGTTATCATTAATTAAAGTTGGTTGTTGCCCCTTTGAGGATATCTGATGTGTAAGGCTCTGAACGACTGTAAAAGATCACAGACTTCATTGAATGACGGATAGCCGGAATACGGGTAGACTCAGGAACGTGCTGACGGACGGGAAACAACGGACCGGAAACAAACGGGACCAGGAGAACAGGTAAGTTTCGGTCTTTCTGAGGAAATTACAAAAGACAAAGATTCTAACAAACACAACAGATGTTATCCTTTCGAGAACAGACCTAGCTTGTTGGGAGAGGAGGGCTTAAATGGTCCCCATGATGACTCGCCCCAGGGGTGATGATGCCTCCACTCCCTTAAACAATTCAGAGACTGGGGACACTTCTGCATTCCATGGACACACTCCACACTAAACATTCACAAATCACAAACAAAAACAAAACACCCAAATGGTGATGAGGTTCTCTGTTGAGTCTCAAGGTTTCTTCCTGTTACCTCCTTTCTTCCTGTTACCTCCTCATCGCCACCCTTGTCTCGGCTTCCTCAACAAGAAACAATCAAGGACAATGTGTGTGTGGAGTTTGTGCATGTTCTCCCCGTGCCTCAGGGTTTTTTATCCGGGTTCTCCAGTTTCCTCCCGGTCCAAAAACATGCACGGTAGGTTGATTGGCACCTTGGAAAATTGTCCCTAGTGTATGAATGTGTGTGTGTGTGTGTGTGTGTGTGTGTGTGTGTGTGATGGGTTGGCATACCATCCAGGGTGTATCCTGCCTTAATGCCCATAGACGCCTGAGATAGACACAGACTCCCCGTGACCCGAGGGAAGATCGGATAAAGCGCTAGAAGATGAATGAATGAATGTAAAGCTTCTTTGAGACAATAACAATTGTAAAAAGCACTCTACAAATAAAAGTGAATTGAATTGATATAGGGAGCAGGAGTTAATTATTGAAATATTAAAATATGATTATATAGTAATAAAGACAAGAAAATCCTCAAAACAAAATGTGTGTCAAAATAATAAACAGGTCGAAATAAATAAATGAATAAATAAAGGAGGAGAAATAAGGAACAGGTGGAGTTGGTTAATGTAATTAGGAGGAAAATGGTGCAGACAGAAGCGTGACATGATGTAGCTACATGAAAATTAAAATACCAAAGATTTTGCTTATATTCAGTTGGTCACACTACCTGAGGATGAATCGACACTTTAAGACTCAGAGGAAACTCAGGAGGCAGAATTCTATGACAGTCCAGGATATTTGTCATTTTTTTTTGTCACTGTGTTTTGAAGCTCTGACAATTTAAACATGTTTTTTCTCTGGTGATGATCAACACTGACAGCAATTATTAGAATGGAGGTGACAAGACACACACACACACACACCGATTAATAAAATAAAATAAATGAAAAAACAAAATATGACCTCTTTCTCCAATAAGTGGTACATAAGGGTGGTAGACACCCTTATCCTGAGCAACTGAGAGTTAAGGACCTTGCTCAAGGGCCAACTAACTTGGTGGTAGTGGGAATTAAACCTGCAGCCATCCTGTCCAGAGACCAGTGCCTTAACCACTGAGTTCACACTTCCCTGGGTACATATATTACTTGTATTATTCCTAATTATTCTAGTTTCTAGTCTGAATTGTTATTTTGTTTACATATTTATTGTGTTTTGTAAATGCTTTAAATTGTGACAATTAATGAGAATCTGTTTGTCCTGTTAATATTGTTAGCAGAAGGTTGTTTTTAATGCTGCTCTTGGAGTTGAGAGGACCTGAAAACAACAGAATTTATAATCTGTCATCACAAATGTTTTCTTATTGAGCAAAACACACACACACACACACACACACACACACACACACACACACACACACACACACACACACACACACACACACACACACACACAATATTTGTCTTGGTTAGATGTAAATCAGAAACAGAAATTTATTGTTGGAAATATAATATAATGTGGAGACGACCCTAAACATATATATATATATATATATATATATATATATATATATATATACAAAATCTAATTCATATCCTTCAAAGAAAGTGTGTGTGTGTGTGTGTGTTGTGTGTGTGTGTGTGTGTGTGTGTGTGTGTGTGTGTGTGTGTGATTACTGTTCTTTCCCTTGTTTTATCTGAGGGCAGGAGGTCAGTGTCCCAGGGTAACATGATGATATTATTAAATATTAAAATCTTACAACACACACACAATAGTAGCCTGGCCTCTTTGTTATTTAGGACACACACACAAACTGTATGAGTGAATGACACGTGATCTCTAGTAAAACCTGAAACCTCTTCTTTGTTTTACTTTATTATTTTTATTATACTGCAGGCTGCTTCCTGTAGAATTAGTGTAATTAGAAAGTAGTGCTGGATGTGAATGTGACGGAATAAAGCGATGTTTCTGTAATGAACGAACAAATCACTGAGAGTTTGTTCTAAACATCATAGTTCATGTCCAATAGAAAGAGTGCTGAGCAGCATAATCAACAAAGTCCCTGTATTTAGAGTTACACTGTAGAAGAACGATATGTTTTTTTCTGTGATGTTTGGACTTCTTGATGCCATGTCACCTCCCTGACCTGCTGAGGATGTTGATGTGTCTGGTGCAGAACCTTTCCATCTGCTTTCTCTGTCTACACATCTTTATCACTCAAAGAGCCATTTGGAGTCACAGTAAAGTGAAGTGGCTTAGTGGTAAGGTGTTGGACTCTAGACCAGACGATTGCAGGTTCAAACCCCACCACAACTAAACTACTAGTAGTGGGCCCTTGAGCAAGGCCCTTAACCCTCAATTGCTCAGTTGTAAGTCGCTCTGAATAAGGGCATCTAACAAATGCCATAAATGTAAATCACTCGGAGCTCCTGACAATTAAAATGAAATAACACGGTATATAATTTTTTTTTTTACCTTTATGTATAAAGTGTTGCGTTATACACGTTATACATGGGATTGACTTTTATTTTAATAACACACACTAACATAATAACACACACTCTGTCACAACATGTCTGTATTTTCTTCTTATGTCTTTGCACTGGAAGCTCTTGTCACCAAGTCAAATTGCTTGTGTGTGTAAACATACTTGGTAATAAAGATATTTCTTATTCTGATTCTATGTACACCCTAAGTCCAAATGTAAAAAAAAGTCCAAATAAAAAAAAAGTCCAAAGTTAGTCGGGTGGCCATATCTAATCTGCAACAAAAGAACATTTAAATATATGTAGTTCCTTATGAGTGGTAACATCATTTTGGACGGCCCTGTATTTATGAAAAAAAGACAAAGTTAAATTATCCACCGGCAGCAAACTAAAAACGGCGTCCTCTTACTTGGTTAATGTGATTTCTTCTCCTGAACCTCAGTGCACAGTGTGTGTACATCAGGGTGTCGCACATGGTTGTGGTGGTTGTGACGAAGAGCGACAAATAATTTTACCACGCTTTAGATATTACGAGATCACCATCATCTTCTGATTTGGAATTACATTTAAAAAATAAACGAGGTAAATTAAATACATTTGAATGAACTACAGGGACACGGTGGTTTAGTGGTTCGAACGTTCGCCTGACACCTCCAGGGTCCGGGTTCGATTCCCGTCTCGGCCATGTGTGTGTGGAGTTTGTGCATGTTCTCCCCGTGCCTCAGGGCGTTTTTCTCCGGGTTCTCAGGTTTCCTCCCAGGCCCAAAAACATGCATGGTAGGTTAATTTGCACCTTGGAAAATTGTCCCTAGTGTATGAATGTGTGAGTGTATGTGTGTGAGAGTGTGTGTGTGCGATGGGTTGGCATTCCATCCAGGGTGTATCCTGCCTTATTACCCATAGATGCCTGAGATAGGCACAGACTCCCCGTGACCCGAGGGAAGATCAGATAAAGCGCTAGAAGATGAATGAATGAACTACTCATTAATTATTTTCAAAAGCCACCATGAGCTGCATCAGAGGGATGAAAGAGCTGAATGCAGCTCCGGAGTCCCTGGTCTACACCATCCCACTCTGTTGGCCATCGTTGCAGTAAAGTGATTAGTTTAGGAAGTCGTATTGGGCTTTCAGCTCTGCTTTTCTGCTTAATATTCTCTTATTGTGTCTCCTACCACTGGGCATCTCTCCCAGGACCCCCCCCCCCCCCACGCCGACCCCCCGCCCGGCCCCCTCAAAGGTGGACTTCAGATTACTTCCACATCTCAATATCCTCAGCTGGCACGTTACCTCCCATCTCCTCAACTCTGAAACGGTGCTTGTTCTCCTCGCACCTCATCCTCAGGTGTTGCTACTTTGTGCGTTGCTTTCTTTGGACTAGTTATTAATGTTTGCCCTCTTAATAAAATTTCTTCTCCCGCCTTTTCCCCACATCACATGACCATGTTTCGCTGATGCTGCAAACAGGAAGTGTGCCAGGTCAAAGCATGCTCCAATTTGCGACCTAGTTCTCTCCAATTACCAACTAAAAGTGACGAACTCAGCAGGTTTCAAATCCGGAGCCAAAACTTGGTTATGAACGTGTTTTAGTCCAGCAGGAAAAGAAGCGACGTCCTGTTCTTCCTCCAGTTACAGCAGAATACTCGTCCTCTCACGTACGACTCATGAAAACGGCACTCGCTGTGTTACTGAGAAACTTTTCTCTCCTGAAGGAGAATTACAGATTTACCTCTGACTGATCCAACACACTGACACTGGAGACTCCTTCCAATAACTCTGATTTCAATAAAGTCTTATTTACCTCTTATTGACCATTACATCATCTAATCTCCAAAACATGTTAAACAGCAACTGTGTGTTTAAATTAAACTGATATTTGTTAATTATGAATGCAGTGTGTGATTGTGTTACAATGTGTGTGTGTGTGTGTGTGTGTGTGTGTGTGTGTGTGTGTTGCAGATAAATTAGAGTAATGCGTTTTAATAAATCGTGTGTGTGTGTGTGTGTGTGTGTAATGGAAAACTCATTAATGATTTGTTAAATATTTGATGCTTGGCTTGGTTTACAGATGGAGTCAGTTGCTGCAATGATGCAGAGGGGAGTGAAAGTGAGGAAAGGAGGAGAGGAAAGATGGAGGGATGAGAGAGAGAGAGAGAGTGGGGGGGGGGGGGGGGGGTGAAAGGAGCATTTTCATTAAGGGAAAAATGGAAAAAGTCTCCAGCAGCCAGACTGGTGTGTATCTGTGTGTGTACATGTGTGTTTGTGTGCGCGTGTGTGTGTTTGTTGTGTGTGTTGTGTATGCGTGTGTGTGTGTGTGTACGTGTGTGTGTGTGTGTGTTGTGCTATTTGTGTGTTGTTGTGTACGTGTGTGTGTGTACGTGTGTGTGTGCACGCGTGTGTTTGTGTGTATTTGTGTGTGTGTGTGTTTGCGTTTGCGCATGTGTGTGTCAGAGCGTGTGCGTGTAAGTGTGTGTTTGTGTGTGTATTTGTGTGTGTGCTTGCGTGTGCGCGCGCGTGTGTGTGTGTAAGTGTGTGTTTGTGTGTGTATTTGTGTGTGTGCTTGCGTGTGCGCGCGCGCGTGTGTGTGTAAGTGTGTGTTTGCAAATCTAAATATTTTTTTAATAACTTTTCCTCTTAAATAGAACTGCATCAGATATTTTTCTTAATTATTGAAATATTAAAATATGATTATATATTAATAAAGACAAGAAAATCCTCAAAACAAAATGTGTGTCAAAATAATAAACAGGTCGAAATAAATAAATGTTTTAACATTATTTACAAGGTGTTACATAACACTGCCTCACCTATAAAACTGCCTCACCTCTAATTATACCTCATCTCTATCCACGGCCTCACTTCTAACTCTACCTCAACTCTATCCACTGCCTCACTTCTAACTCTACCTTACCTCAACACTGCCTTGCCTCTAACTCTACCTCACCTTAAATTCTTCCTCATGTCTACTGCTGCCTCACCTTTAACTCTACCTCACCTCTAACACTGCTCCACCTTTAACACTGCCTCACCTCTAACACAGATTCACGTCTAACTCTACCTCACCTTTAACACTGCCTCACCTCTAACACTGCCTCATTGCTTACCCTACATAACCCTAAACCTACCTTACTCCTTATCATACCTCATTTCTAACCCTACGTCATGCAGTTAGATGTGCATTTCTCTAAAGAAAACATAATTTTGTCCTATTCTATCACCCTCGGTCCCACCACCTCCCCCCCCTCACCACACACACACACACACACACACACACACACACACACACACACACACACACACACACACACACACATATACATAAAACTGCAGACTGTGCAAAGTGCTAGACTGACAGGAAGTGAAAAGGCAAAAGTACAGATAGAGAGATGGATGAGAGTTAAAGGTCTTTTAAAGCTGGGAGCGTTCCTGTTCTCCTTTTAGCAAACACCACTCTAATGCAAAGTGACACCGAGTTCTGAAAAAGCAAAGCAAAGGAAGAAGCGATGGAGAGAAAGAGACGCTGCAAGATGAATCTGCATTAATGAGGAGAAAAATCTCTCAGTGCTCAGAATATACAAGTTTGGAATGTCTATATGACACATTATATAATATTTTATTCCACAGTATAGATATTATATGATGTAGATAACGTTTTTTTTTTGTACATTTTCATGCATCAACTATATACAGTGTTGCTAAAATCCTGAGCAATTATGAGCAATAATAATTAGTTTCATGTGCAGCAACATTTATAAATATAGCTGCTGGCTTCAAGCATCTGAGGCTCTGACTCGCTCTGTAATGTGGAAGATGGCGCTATACCGCTTTTTGGCCAGACAAAGCAAGTCCTTGGTGATGTCACTAGCCACTGCATGGCTATAACATTTTTTTCTTCGTTTAGAACGAAACTACGCACTTTTTAGGATTTGACCTAGGATTCAGGACATACATAGATTCGGTTTCATGAAGATATCTCATTGCATTCAGGAGTTATAGCAATTTGTGTCAATGTGGCCCCGCCTACTTTGTACTTTTAGATGAAATGCTGCAAAGGTGAGTCGAAACTGCAATAATCTTTCAATAACTATTAATAAGCCATGTCTACTGAAACATTTTTACACTGGTTTTATGCAGATGCCGTAAAAAAGATGAGTGTTTACAAGTAGGATTTTACGCTTTGACCCAACGATTACGGAAATATATGAAATGTGAGTGTACGATAGATTTTCATCGAGCTATGAACAAAAATGTGTAAAATTGAATTTTGGGATTATTGCACCCTCACGTTGAAATGGTTTGAGACTTTGCCAGCTTCTCCCCAAATTGAGCTCTACCATCTGTCCAAATTTCAAGCTATTACCCTTCAAAATGCACACATTTAAAACAGCGAATTGAAAATACGCCTAATGGAAATACATAAAATTCCCCAAAACAAAAGTTTTTAGACTCACATGAAGTGTTTTTTTTAGACGATGCGAAAAAGGATTCACATTTCCAGGTCACATGATATACGTTACGTTGCCTTGGACGCGATTCTGCAGGTGCTCTATTGAACTGCACAGCTCAAAACAAGTAGAAATCTGGAGATGTGAATCCACATGTCCCAAATCCGCCATTAACACTTGTGTAACGTGCTACGTCGACGTACGTAAAAATGCCTAATGTGGCAGCGCGACACGCACGCCTGCCGAAATCCGTCTCCATTTTATGAATGATTTTGCGAGAGGACTTATAACTTATCGCGAGAAAACGTGTTTTAGTCGCATGGTATGGTTAATGAAAATGGAATTAAAAACACCTTATTTACATTTTCTCATTTCTCTGTGAGCAAATACAACCAAATTATTCTAATTCTGAATAAAATGTTTGTATTATGATCACCAGATCTGGTGTTTATGTTTTATAAAATGTTTCCTCTCCTTCCTCTGAACTGGCCAATTAATCTTATTCAAATATACGTAAATATACCTAATGAAATAACATGTGTTTGTGTGTGTGTTTACGCCCCCGGTCTAGGTGCAGATGTATTTTCATGACATCTGATTGGTTATCATGGTTATTAAAGAGTAATACACTCCTGAGTCACACACATAGTAGCAATAATAGTGTTTTATTATTATTATTATTATTATTATTATTATTATTATTATTATAGTACAATTATTTGTATGTGTTGGACGGCTATCATTGACTCCCACACACACACACACACACACACACACACCACACACACACACACCACACACACACACATGTCCAGCACAATTTCTACCATGAAGATACATCCTAGAAAATCTGAATCCTACCAAAAATGAAACTCATAAATCATACACACACACACACACACACACACACACACACACACACACACACACACACACTTACAGTATGAAACACACACAGGTGCATTTTGACCTAATAAAGAACTGTGTCTGAAAATTATATAGTTTGTGTGTGTGTGTGTGTGTGTGTGTGTGTGTGTGTGTGTGTGTGTGTGTGTGTGTATGTGTGTGTGTGTGTGTATGTATTTACAGGTGCACCAGGGTATAGGCCTACTTTCAGAGAGTTGAAAATAGCATAAAAAGGCATTAAAAGATTTGTGTGTGTGTGTGTGTGTGTGTGTGTGTATATGTGTGTATGTGTTTTGCACCTGCACATCATCCAGGGGCATATGTTCTGATAAGGAGAGAGAGAGAGAGAGAGAGTGTGTGTGTGTGGTAATTAAAAACACTGTAGGAAAGAGTTAATAGATTTAATAGAGACATTGTGGTTGTAGTGAACATGAGAAGAAAGGATCTAGGGAACATTGAGGTGCAGAACCTGAACCTCACATCGAAATAAATAGAACTTTTGCTTTCTATTATTAGCGAAGGACACTGAGAAGGAAACCAGGACACGGGGGGACACTGGAACCTACAGAAATAGGAAATAAGGGGACACTGGAGTAGAAGCAAATTATGGGTCACTAAGCTAGGCAATGAGAAACTAGGGACATTTGAAAGCCAGGCAACAGTGCGGAGTACAGTATGAATCAGTGAAATATAGGGAACACTAAAAATTAGGGGACAGTAGAAAGTAGGAAACAGTAGCAATTAAGGAACTGGAGATCCGGGGGTTGTGGAACAAATACATTAAAATGTTATAACCTATTCATTACTGCTTTGGGGTAATGTCTATTGGTTGAAGTGCTGCAAATAAAAGTGAACGGAAAAGGTTCACTTAAATAAGTGACAATGGAAGTTAAAGGACAGTGACAACTAAGAGTCACAGGAAACAGATAAACAGTGGAAATGAAGGGATATTGTAAATTAAGGGTCACTGGGAATTTGTGGCAATGGGCCTTAATGAAGACTGGAAATAAGGGGACATTGGAGCAAAGGTAAAGTAGAAAACGCAAAAACACAGGAACACAGGGGAGACTAGACCTTATGTGACACAGATACACACACACACACACCTACACACAGACACATACACACACACACCTACACACAGACACATACACACACACACACGTATACACATATATACACACACACATATACACATACATACACACACAGGGTAATTTCTGATTAACTTGTAAGTGTGTGTTATGTAATTATATTGTGGATAAGAGAATATATGTTGGAGACTCCTGATAAAAATGGTAACCATGCCAACCGGTCTGGATTTGTGTCTCGCAATCTGTAGTTCATTCAAACTGACAAAAAAAGAAGAAGATAACACTCTCGGGATGTAACCATGGCAATAGTATTTATGTTGATATGTGGGCGGGGTTATAGATCCTCTGCTGTAATTTCATCCAATCGTTTGAATTTAATTTATTTATTGTGTATTTGAATATATAAATAAATAACATTTAATAATTGTAGTTTGGAAATAAATGTCCAAACATTCGGCTGCTGGAGAATAATAAAGTACATGATCTTTATCCTGCAGAACGACAGTGTGTGCTGCATCAGGTGCTATTCTGTAAACTGCTGAATCATAAGTACGAGGAACTGAACTTATAATTAGGTTTAAATATTACACACAGTGTGTGATGGGCTGTAGGAGAATGTTATATGATAGGGTTTCCATAGCAACAGAGATCACTGTCACTTCAATATACAGTGGGTCAGACTGTAAGTGTATATTTAACACAACATAGAAAGAAAGAGACTGGAATATACGGGGCAATAAAAATCAAATCAATTTTTGTGGAGTAAAAATAGAGGAGCATTATACATTAGGGGACAGAGAAATTAGGGGATATTTTAAAGCAGAATACAGAGAAGTTCATGGACAGTGTCCACTGAGGGGACAAAGAATTTACATGGCATTGTGAAGTAGAATACAGAAATAAGAGGACATTATATTACAGGACAAAATCATTAGTGGGCAGTGTACAGGAGGGGACAGTGAAATAAGGGGACAGTAAAATAAGGGGACATTGTACACTAGAGGACATGGAAGTTAGGGGACAGAAATAAGGGGACAGTGGAAGTATGGGACATTTAAATAAAGGGACAGTGAGAATTAGGGGACAGTGAAAGTATGGGACATTTAAATAAAGGGACAGTGAGAATTAGACATTTAAATAAAGGGACAGTGAAAGTATGGGACATTTAAATAAAGGGACAGTAAGAATTAGGGGACAGTGAATGTATGGGACATTTAAATAAAGGGACAGTGAATGTAGACATTTAAATAAAGGGACCAAGAATTAGGGGACAGTGAAAGTATGGGACATTTAAATAAAGGGACAGTGAGAATTAGGGGACAGTGAAAGTATGGGACATTTAAATAAAGGGACAGTAAGAATTAGGGGACAGTGAATGTATGGGACATTTAAATAAAGGGACAGTGAAAGTATGGGACATTTAAATAAAGGGACAGTGAAAGTATGGGACATTTAAATAAAGGGACAGTGAGAATTAGGGGACAGTGAAAGTATGGGACATTTAAATAAAGACATGAGATAGGGGACAGTGAAAGTATGGGACATTTAAATAAAGGGACAGTAAGAATTAGGGGACAGTGAAATGTATGGGACATTTAAATAAAGGGACAGTAAGAATTAGGGGACAGACTTTAAATGAAGTGAAAGTATGGGACATTTAAATAAAGGGACAGTGAGAATTAGGGGACAGTGAAAGTATGGGACATTTAAATAAAGGGACAGTGAAAGTATGGGACATTTAAATAAAGGGACAGTAAGAATTAGGGGACAGTGAAAGTATGGGACATTTAAATAAAGGGACAGTGAAAGCTGGGGTGTATTTTTGAGTGCAGTCCTCGTTACAGTTCTGCAGTGCAGGAACACGGCGTTTGTTCTTGGACATGATTAGCGGTTGGTGAAATAGAAATGCGGGAGACGTGCTAAAAGCATTTTCACGTCTGATGTTGAGTCAGTCATCCGCCCACACACACACACACACACACACACACACACACACACACACACACACACACACACACACACACACACGGACCAAGACTCATTACCTGCAGCTCGCTTTCACACCTCTGAGGCGTGAGTGTCCTTTACAGAAGAAACACACAGGGGAAGATCTTCCACTCACTTCAGGCGAGATCCTGACGCTACTGAGGAGCATCTGAAGGACCCGAAATAACAAACACGCTGTGACATTCTTACATTGGTAATAAATACACACACACACACACACACACACACACACACACACACAGAGGAAGGATGAGATATTTAACACCTCTCAGTACCGAGTGCAGCGATGTGAAGCAATACAAAAGAACGGTACTTTCTACGTTTCGTACTTTATAACACAGTGAAATTCTTCTTCACATCTCCAAGTGAGTCTTTATTTATAACATAAACATTAAAGTACAGTGAAATTCTTTCTTCACATATTCCAGCTTGTTTTGGAAGCTGGGGTCAGAGTGCAGGGTCAGTTATGATACAGCGCCCCCTGGAGCACAGAGTGTTAAGTGTTTGCTCAAGGGTGAGAAGAGCCGCTGCACTTCTGATAATGTGCATTATACGCATACATTCTATCCCACTTTCCTGATATCTGTGCAGTTACATTTACAGCATACAACTGACACCATTATTCAGACCCACTCAGTTATACAGCTGAATAACTTAAGGACCCATTAGCTGCATCGTGGTAGTAGAGGGATTTGAACCCATGACCTTCCAGTCAAAAGTCTGATTATCTGATTATCATGAATTTGTCACAGTGTATTAAAATAGAATCATAAAGTAATAAATAATAGTAATTGATTGAATCAGCAAAAATAAAGAAAAACAGTTATATATTTAAATAGTAAACATTAAAGCCCTATAAATAATCACAAGCTAAAATGTCAGTAAAGTAAATAAACCAATTAATTATATACCCTGTAAATGATCATATTCATAAATACAGCTCTGTAAATAACTACACCAGGAAATACTTTTTTAACACTAAATTCAACACTATTACAGCTCCTGTGAAACGAGTGGCAAGTGCAGGTTTCTTGTGTTTGAGAGACATGTTCATGTTCCTCACTGATGTTCTCCTGATAGAGATGCAAACTTCTCTCATTTGGGCTCCACAGAACCTTCTTACACTCACATTACTATCTGCTTTTGTTTATTACCTCATTAATACACTTTAATATGTTCATATTTATACATTTGTTCATTTTATCAGATTTGAGCAATCTTTATCTTTATGGGGTCTTTGCAAGGCAGCTAGCATGTATGTGTGTGTGAATGTGTGTGTGTGTGTGTGTGTGTGTGTGTGTGTGTGTGTGTGTGTGTGTGTGTGTGTGTGCACTGCACTGCCTTGATCCCTGTAAATCCATCAGTCCGGTTCGGATAAAGAAATACAGAGAGAAAGAGATGGAGCGGAAGCATGAACTTGCAGTTAAGCTCGAGTGGAGGTGACGTGGTAATACAGCTATGAGCTAACCACACACACACACAAACACACGCACACACACACACACACACACACACACACACACACACACACACACACACACTTGCAATAAGCAGATTTCCGCAGCAGGGACCAGGGCTAATTTTAGTTCCTGTTCCTGAGTCAGTAGTTCTCTGTGGATCAGGAACTGTTACAGTAAGTCTGCAGTGCTGTCAGTAACAAGCTTCTTGCAATGATGTGTGTTCAGATTTTACACCAATCTTGCCATTGGTGTATCGCCTCATCCTCCCAACCTGCCGACATCACTACTCAGTCTCATCTCCAGAGTCCTCCTGAGGACGCCGCTCAGCTTCAGAGCCCTGCCAAGGACGTCACCAAGCCCAGAGTCCTGCCGATGGCATCACCAGCTTCAGACCTCTGCTGAGGGTGATACTCCACCTCATCTAGAATGCCTGGGTGCCCATCAGAAAATAGCTCCTGAGGGCAACCACCAGGAGGGTCAGCCTCAGATTTGTCTGCCATTTCTTGACCTCCAAGACATTCTATCCTGTGGCGGTCCACCTCAAGCCTCACTTGGTCCACCACTGCCACCCAACCTTCATCGTTCCCTGGCTCAAACATTTGTATCTCTCTAGTACTAGTATTGTTTTGGTTTATGTTTTTCCTCTGCCTTTTATTGTCCTGGTTGTTGGTATTTGTATTTTTAAATGTTTTTGGTTTTGGCTCTGAATTCATTACTCTGTTTGTGTGTGGACTCTGGACTGTTTCATGAGTTTTCGCCTGTGCTCTTTTTCTCAGTCTGCTGCCTTCATTAAAAAATGTCTGCATATTGCATTTGGGTCCTTCTGACCACACCTGACACCTCCATCCTCTAAAACTGCTCCACTTATCACTTCTATCCTCTACAACCGGTTCACTGATCATTCCATCTTCTACCATGTCCGCACTCATCCTCCCACACTGAGCTATTGAGCCCTCCATCACTGTTCCAGTGATCATTCTATACTCTTCCACTGATCCCTCTAGAACTGATCCACTCATCCCTTCATCATCCACCACTGGTCATCTCATCCTCCATCACTGTTCCATTGATCCCTCAATCATTTACCACTGCATCATCAATCCTTCCATCTGTTCCAGACGCCCTAATATTAATGTTATTTTTACTCTGTAACTTATTGAAGAGAAATAAGAAAGATTTTTGCTAAATAGTAATAATAATAATAATAATAATAATAATAATAATAATAATAATTTTTATTTGAAGAGCCTTTTAAAAAAACACAAACGACAAAAGACATCAAACAAAACAAATCAAAACAAAACAAAGGAGTGCAATTACAAGGTGTAGGCAGTTTTAAACATGTGTGAGTCTGAACAAATGAAGTGAGAGTCAATGTTGCGGACGTCTGGTGGAAGAGAATTGTGCCTTTTAGCAGAGTGACTGAAAGCTCAAAGTGCTGAGGCGAGTGGAGAGCACAGAGAGGTGGAGCACAGTGAGAAGATCAGACAGATAGGGTGGGGCAAGGTTATGGATCACCTTGAACGCAAAAATGGAGGATTTGGAACTTTATTGGAAGTCAGTGAAGATCATGTAGAACTGGTGTGCTGAAGGAAGGGATATTGGTGATGATGCAAGCTGCAGAATTCTGAACCATATTGAGCTTGTAGGTAGATTTATGAGGGAGGCCAAAGAGAAGAGAACGATTCTAGAAGTGACCAGACTATGAACAAGAATAGAGATGGAGCGGGAAGTGAGAGGGGCCGATAATGTTTAATGTTCCGAAGGTGGAACTAAGCAGACCATGTTATTTTATAATCTGTCGAGGATGACACCCAAACTCTTAATCTGAGGGGAGGGTCAAACCAAAGAATCATCAACAGTGACAGAGTATGGATTTGGTGCCAACAAGAAGGATTTCTGTTTTAACACAATAGAATTTTAAGAAGTTTAACGTGAACCAGGATTTAATTTCAGATAAACAGTTGATAAGAGTGGTAAAGGGGATGGTGGAATCAGGTCTGCTGGACAGGTAGAGTTGGGCGTCTATTGAGGAAGTTGGAGTGAGAGATAGAATCAAAAAGCTGCACTCAAATCAAGGAGAATAAGGATAGTGATGAAACTAGAGTTGGCCATGTTATTAATATAAACAGGTTTATTGGCCAGTGTGTTTAAACACACAAGGAATTTGATTTCAGCTATTGGTGACTCTCAAGTACAGAAAAGTATTTCACTACACATTTAACTTACAGACATGACTATACAACACATACTGTACAAGACAATACAGACTACACAAGATAACGTGGCAACACAGAGTTATATCTACAATGCAGACTGTGCAAGACAATATAGACTATACAGACTAAACAGCTTAAATACTATAACAATGTACAGAATGTATGGCAGATCAGTAATGTACATGAAGTGTGAGAGTGCATGGTAGTGTAAATAGAGGTGTTGTGCGTCATACATAATGGTCGGATGAGTGTGATTGCCTGAGGGAAGAAACTGTTCCTGTGTCTGGCAGTTTTGGTGAACAAAGTTCTGTCAGGTGAGAGGAGTTGAAAACGGGTGTGAGGGGTGTGTAGTGATTTTTCCTGCCCGTTTCCTGGTTCTTGTAGAGTACAGGTCATGGAGAGAAGCAATGCCATATAATGTAAATTCTACTGAATAGCTTAAAGTTTATAATGCAAATTCCTATAATCACAGTCATGTCTGCTAACCACGCTCTTAGTCTTTCTGTAAAGATTCTGCAGTCTTTAGTGGAAACATGCCTTTAGCACTAATTTCCTACTTTCACACACAGCTGTGTTTGTTTGAGCCCTTAAGCACTTCTGGCACTAAACACAGTCCAAAAAGCTGAAAGCCTTCAGTCCTTCTCTGTCTCTCAGTCTAGTGTTCATGTATTACATTATGTCCTGGAGCTCAATGGCCTCTGAACACACAACCATATGTTTCCCCAAACAGCCATATGCCTAATCGACCTGATTACACACACATACACACACACACACACACACACACACACACACCAGTATATTCAGGCTTTGTCTTCCTCTGTGTTGCTTAAAATAAAACACAGCAGAAAGTCATAAATGTACAACATTTGACAGGTCAGTGTCAGAATCTGAGTCACAGCATTACTGTGTGTTTGTGTTGGTTTGGGGATTTCTAAATTTCCACTTCTGTCACAAGATTGCAATGTTGCAAGACATACTTCATTCATTCATTCATTCATCTTCTATCGCTTTATCCGATCTTCCCTCGGGTCACGGGGAACCTGTGCCTATATCAGGCGTCTATGGGCACCAAGGCAGGATTCACTCTGTATGGAATGCTATCCCATCTCAGGGCACACACACACAATCACGCACACACACACACACACACACATTCATACAATAGGGACAATTTTCCAAGGTGCCAATCAACCTACCGTGCATGTTTTTGGACCGGGGAGGAAACAGAAGAGAAAAACCCCTGAGACACGGGGAGAACATGCACAAACTCCACACACACATGGCTGAGACGGGAATCGAACCCGGACACTGTAGGTGTGACGCAAACGTGCTAAACATTAAGCCACTGTGCTAACCAAGACATACTTTATAAAAGAGGGGGCGGGGCTAATTAAATAATTGGGAACTCTTTAAATAAATGCAATTTCCTGTAGCCCTAAACAGAAACACATAACACAACATAGCCACAAACAACATAGAGCAGAAACACGACATAGACAACATATAAAACAAATGGAGCATTTTACAAACACCCCCCTGGACTTATGACAAAAACATAAATAACACAGACAAGTGAGCTACAAACAACATATATAACAGCTACACAAACAACATATACAAAAACATAAGACATATAGCTACAACAACATAGGAGCTACACATAGACTACGATACTAACACAACATAGACATATAAACAACATATAACACAACATAGAGCTACAAACAACATATAACACAACATAGAGCTACAAACAACATATAACACAACATAGCTACACATAACATACACAAGACATATATATACAAACAACATATAACACATTATACACACAACATGAATATTAGAGCTACACACAACATATAACACAACATATAAACATAGAGCTACAAACAACATATAACGTAACATAGAGCTACAAATGACATATACGGTAACACAACATAGAGCTACATATAACATATACTGTAATACAACATAGAGCTACACACAACATATAACACAACATAGAGCTACAAACAACATATAACACATATAAACAACATAGAGCTACAAACAACACATAACAACATATAACACAACATAGATAACATATAACATATAAACAATATAGAGCTACAAACAATATAACACGTAACATAGAGCTACAAACAATATATAACACAACATAGAGCTACAAACAAACATAACACAACATATAACACAACATAGAGCTATACAAACAACATATAACACAACATTAGAGCTACAAACAACATATAAAGCTACAAACACAAACAACATATAACACAACATGGAGCTACAAACAACATATAACACAATAAAACAACATAGAGCTACAAACAACATATAACACAACATTTAGATACAAACAACATATAACACAACATAGAGCTACACACAACATATAACACAACATAGAGATACAAACAACATATAACACAACATAGAGCTACAAACAACATATAAGCTACACACAACATAGAGCTACAACATAGACAACAACACAACATATAACACAACATAGAGCTACAAACAACATATAACACAACAAAGAGCTAACATAACAACTAGACACAACAACATATAAACAACATATAACACAACATAACATTGAGATACAAACAACATATAACACAACATAGAGCTACAAACAACATATAACACAACATAGAGCTACAAACAACATAGAGCAACAAACTAACAAAACAACATAGAGCTACAACACAACATAGAGCTACAAACAACATATAACACAACATAGAGCTACAAACAACATATAACACAACATAGAGCTACACACAACATAGAGATAACACAACTACACACAACATAGCCTATCACACAACTACAAACAACAACATACAAACAACATAACACAACATAGAGCTACAAACAACATATAACACAACATAGCGCTACACACAACATACAACACAACATAGCTACAAGAACACAAGAACACAAGGCTGAGGATTAGACTAAGTTTGTCCTCGCAATATAAAGTGCATCGTGTGCGACCTGGTGTAAACAGCGCAAAAACAGAACAGACTGTATTTGACAACACGAGACGGTGCATAACAACAATGTAACACAAAATAAAATAAAACACAACAACGAGCCGTAACTGTGATGTAGTGCAATATTCCTGTAAACATTGTAAACTATTTTACAAACTAGTGTTGGTGTGCAAATGGATACTGGATGATACTGGAGCGGTTCAAAAGGATTTAGGTGCAGCGCTTGGGCAGGTCATTCCATCGCGTTGTGCGCTGAAGTTGCTTTCAATGAGCCAGATGGAATTGAATGGGTTAATGTGTGCCATGTTGGTTCATTTTCAAATTCCAGAACTTTTCCCTGCTCCAAAACGACTCCAAACCATCAAACATCCATCTCCATGCATGAGTGTGTGGCTGAAACAGTCTGATCACATCACCTGTCCTGTATCTCACACACATTCACACAAAAGAGGGACAAAGATCTCCCGTTTGGATTCAACACAACCTTTTTCCACTCATTCATTCTCACATTGCTGTGTTTTGTTTAGTTTTTGTTGTCATGGATTCCTACAGAATCCTGCTGTTGTGCCGAGTTACACCAGTCTTGTCCTGGTGGTGTAAACCCTCTGCACCACTCCTTCATCCTCAAGACTACAAGCTCCAGTCTTCTGTCCTGGTCTACAAATTCCCATTCAGAAACCCAACCAATGTCCTGAACTCTGCCAGTTCCTGCTCCAGTTTAAACGTCTCTGCATTTGTCCTGAAACCTACATTATTTTTTTCTTCTAGACCTGTTTACCTCCTAAAACCTCCTTTTTTTAAAGATATTATCGTGAACATTTCTTCTCTATTTTCTCCCAGTTCTTTTGTTACTTAAAATTCCAGCCCACTAGCTCATCATGTGTGACAGAAAGAGAATGAACGAGGGATGGTGGGAATGAAAATGTGCTTCTCCCATGATAGATAAGGCCAGATTTTTTTGAATTGCAAAACCAGACACCCACGCTCGTCAGTGTTTCTATAAATGACAGAGGAGAATCTTGCAGCGGGGTTTGTTCCTGGATAAACATTTCTCCATTGCACCACTCACGAGTCCTGGTTCTGTCTTTAGATCTGTTTTTTAGAGGTCTACAGGTCTCGGCCAGGGTGACGAGCACTAGCTTCGGCTACAGAAGTGTGTATTATCCTCATGAAGATGATCAGGTGGTGATCTCAGTGATTAAGTGATTGGGCTCTGGACCGGAAGGTCTCAGGTTCAAGTCCCAGCACCACCAAGCTGCCCTTGAGCAAGACCCTTAACCCTCAACTGCTCAGTGGCTTGGATTCCTGAACCACTAGGTTTACTCAGTGGGGTAAAGATGATGATGGCGATAAACAGTATAAATAATAAACATTAGAAAAGTGGTTAAGGTGTTGGACTTTTGATTAGGAGTGGGTTTAAATCCCATGTGTGCCAATTTGCCATTTCTGGGCCCTCAAGCAAGGCCCTTAACCCTTACCTGCTCTGTTGTTTAAATCAGATACAAAATATTCCGTCTCTTTTTTCCACACACATTTTGTGTGAAGAAAGGGTCAGTAAGGTGACAGATGGAATGAGGAATCCCTGAGAGCTCAACCTTCTACAAATAGCACACACACACAAACACAAACACAAACACACACACATACGCACTTACTCTTAGTTTGCATATTCATACTCTGCACTCATACACATATAAACACATACACTGGCGCGTGATCACACAGATGGTACAATAACACCAAAAAGAGCAAACTGCACATGCTTTTTTAGCCATGATGCCACGGGACTGGCGCCGAGTCAGAGCCCTCGCCGAGGAACCCGCTGAGAATGGGCCAATCATGGCACAGCACAGCCACAGGAGCTGTCCAATCACATCAGACCTAAGCCCTGCAGGAAGCAGTGTGGTGTGAGACTACAGTGAATTGGCTGGAAATCTGTACACAAAATATGAACCCTAAAGCCTCAAACCTGTGTGTTCACCACTGACCTACTAACATGCGTCATTTATAACATTGTTTTTAGTGTTATCCTGTTTATCAACTTTGAGAATGTAATTAATGTAATTGTAATATAACAGTCTGTTGTGCCCAGGACCACAGTTTACATCCACACTGTCCATCACTGAACCTTATGAGGCTGAGGTTCCCTTTCCAGTCTTGTTCCTCTCAATATTTCATCCAGGAGTTTTTCCTTCGCCGTAATGAGTCACCACTTCAAGGGATCACTCATTAGAAATATACATATAAACATTAAACCTATACAGTGTTTTACACAACTTGTTTTATTTCTTAACTATTTTTATTCATTTTAAAAATTCCTAAAAGATTTCCTAATGTCCATGTAATGCTCCCTGTGATGCACATTTTTATAGTTAGTACAGTATATTCTCTGTATACTGGTGTATATGTAGATATTAGAAGTGTAGTCCTAGAATTTTTTAATACTGAGTTTTGAATTTTACACACATGAAGCGAGTGCATTGCTTTTTGAAAGTTATAATCAGAGTTTACATACATTACATTTTTGGCATTTGGCAGACACCATTATCCAGAGCGACTTACAACTGAGCAATTGAGGAATAAGGGCCTTGCTCAAGGGCCCACTTGTGGCAGCTTGGTGGTGGTGGGTTTTGAACCTGCGATCTTCTGGTCCCGTGGCCGATGCCTTAAGCAGTGAGCTACCACCTCCCTCAAGTTCCCTCAGGTTTGTTTATTCACTTCGAGAACATTTTTCTAATCATTACTAAACTTGAAAACAACAACGGGTGAAAAAACAAAGAAACTACAGATAGATTAAACAAGATAAAAATAAAATAAACTGTATCTGTAATATAAATATAGAGAATAGAAATAGAATTTAAAATGTGTGTGTGTGTGTGTGTGTGTGTGTGTGTGTGTGTGTGTGTGTGTGTGTGTGTGTGAGTGACATATTGTAATCCTGTAACTTTTCAGTAATGAATGAATCATGAATTTATTTCAGCTAACAGATTGTATGTATTGAGGAGAAGACGGACAGAGAGTGAGATGAGAAAGACTAGAGAGAGAGAGAGAGAGAGAGAGAGAGAGAGAGAGGTTAAAGTTGATGGAGAGGGGAGTGTGTGGAGAGAGATCGAAAGATAAAGTGATAGTGTGCTGAGAGAACGAGTGGAAAGGTGAGCTGGAGAGACAGAAAGGTGACAGGGTCGGACGTCTGGGGGGGCCGATAGTTTTTCACACTCACAGAGATCCACTGAAAGAAGCGCTTAACACGGTGTGTACACACACTGAGACTTATACACACACTGCACACTTATACACACACTGCACACTTATACACACACGCACACTTATACACACACTGCACACTTACACACATGCACACACACACACTGCACACTTATACACACACTGTATACACACACTGCACACTTATACACACACTGCACACTTATACACACACTGCACACTTATACACACACTGCACACTTATACACACACTGCACACTTATACACACACTGCACACTTATACACACACCCTGCACACTTATACACACACTGCACACTTATACACACCCTGCACACATATACACACACTGCACACATATACACACACTGCACACATATACACACACTGCACACATATACACACACTGCACACATATACACACACTGCACACATATACACACACTGCACACATATACACACACTGCACACATATACACACACTGCACACTGCACACATATACACACACTGCACACATATACACACACTGCACACTTATACACACACTGCACACTTATACACACACTGCACACGTATACACACACTGCACACTTATACACACACTGCACACGTATACACACATACACACACTGCACACCCCACCCCCCCACACATACACACACATATACACACACTTATACACACACTGCACACGTATACACACACTGCACACTTATACACACACTGCACACATATACACACACTGCACACATATACACACACTGCACACATATACACACACTGCACACTTATACACACACTGCACACTTATACACACACTGCACACACTTATACACACACTGCACACACTTATACACACACTGCACACATATACACACACTGCACACTTATACACACACTGCACACGTATACACACACTTATACACACACTGCACACACTTATACACACACTGCACACTTATACACACACTGCACACTGCACACGTATACACACACTGCACACTTATACACACACTGCACACTTATACACACACTGCACACTTATACACACACTGCACACTTATACACACACTGCACACGTATACACACACTGCACACTTATACACACACTGCACACTTATACACACACTGCACACTTCACACATACACACACTGCACACTTATACACACACTGCACACTTATACACACACTGCACACTTATACACACACTGCACACGTATACACACACTGCACACTTATACACACACTGCACACTTATACACACACTGCACACTTATACACACACTGCACACTTATACACAACCACCAATCACAAGACCTTCCAAAAAGTAAAAAGTAAAACTTTCACTGTGAAATGTAGTGAAGTAAAAATAAATGTCTCCCTAAAAGGAAATACATCAGTAAACTTTGGATACACAAAAAGTTACTTAAAGACTGAATTCTATTTACTTCATTATTGTATATCAGTAGTATTGGTGTTATTTACATGAATAGAATTATTACATACAGAAGAAAAGACCCTGAACATGGTGTAGGTTTTATTTAACATTAATGTTCATGCTCGGCTCTCTCTCTCGAGAGAGAGAGAAACTGGAAGCAGTGGCAAGAGAAGGAGATGAAATTGGTTTGAGCACATTGGAGAGGCTTGAAATAGGCTTGCGAGAACGTAGGAGGGAGAGAGAGAGAGAGAGAGAGAGAGAGAGAGAGAGAGAGAAGCCAGGGAGAGCGTGTGAAAGAGTAGAGGTCTCTGATCAGCTTTTAAACAATAGCTGCTGTGTGGGAGACGATTACACGTGCAAAACTAGTGCATGTAGGAGGAAAATTATCCTCTCTTTTACATCTCGTTATGCTTCTCTGTGTGTGTGTGTGTGTGTGTGTGTGTGTGTGTGTGTGTGTGTGTGTGTCTGGGTACAGTTTGTGCCTAATTCTAGCCAAGGAAGATTGTACATGCAGGTGTGTGTTTGTGTGTGTGTTATACATCTAAAGATGTGATGAAATTAATGATATTTATGATGGTGATAGTAATGATGGTGGTGATGATGATGGTGATGATGATGATGATGATGGTGGTGATGATGATTGTTATAATATTGGAGATGCGTTTGAAAGTGATGATGATGGTTTTAGTGGTGATAATTGTAAAGTGATGAAGGTGCTGTCGATGATGATGATGGTGATGATGATGATGGTGATGATGATGATGGATGATGATGATGATGGTGATGATGATGATGGTGGTGATGATGATGATGATGGTGATGATGATGATGATGGTGATGATGATGATGGTGGTGATGATGATGATGGTGATGATGATGGTGATGATGATGATGATGATGATGATGATGATGATGATTGTTATAATAATGGAGATGGGTTTGAAAGTGATGATGATGGTTTTAGTGGTGATAATTGTAAAGTGATGAAGGTGCTGTCGATGATGATGATGGTGATGATGATTGTGGTAATGCCAATGTATGAAGACATTTAGAGGCCTGAACACAAAACAAACAATTCCTGAAACACCTGAGGAACTGGGAACGTTCTGAACAGATTCTAGGCTTCTGACACAGTTGAACCCAGAAGTAAAAGAAAAGAAGGCCTTGGTGTATCTCATGTTGAAGCAGAAGATAGTAGCATGGCAGGCTAATTGGTGTATATGGATATCTCTGTCAGTGAGTCTGATGCTATCTCTAGCAGTAGCCAGATAAGATCCGATCTCTCTCACTGGTTCCAATCCGATCTTTGGTATCGACTCTAATCCTGTTTCCCAATTGCTCTGATCCAAATCTAATGGGGCTCAGCATAGAAACTACTCCTGCTCTAGCGCTGCTGTTTACTCAGAACTAGTCGTGCTGCATCTCCATCACCCCTCAGACCACTCGTGCAAGGAACCATCAAGGAACATTTCACATTTTCTAGTGTTTGCTGTTTCACATGGTCCATAAACCTGTTCTGCCTCAGGGCTCATGCCTTCCTGTCAATGATCTCATAATCTTCACAGCTTTGATCTACAGGAGAATTCCTGATCTGCTTCCTGTCTGAGACCTAATATTCCTCAGTCATCAACTCAGACGTGTCAGTCAGGTCATGGCCGTAACCTGGACCTATTCTGAACTTCCACTGACTCCAGACTTATTACGGATGAATATCTTGGACAGGATTTTACTCCACAGACCTGCTTCTCTTTCACATCTTGTTTTAGTTTGTACTTGTTTACACTGTTCAGATTTACAGTATATTATTTACATTATTCTTACACACTCCTGCTGTGTATTTTTTCTCCTCCTGCTGACTCCACTGCAGGTTGTGCAGGGAAGCAGTAAATGTTGGAACTTTTTGACCCAGGGGCATCAGTTGATCATTAGGAACCACTGCAAGCTCAGTTCGAAGCCCTCACCTTTAGCTACAGTATGATAGGGCTGTGAAGTGGAGTGCAGTGAGTGTTATCTGTAAAACCATTTATACATATGGTGATGCTGCACAAAGGGAATTTCTGCATCACTGAAAACCCCAAAGAGCACAGTGACACCCTCATTCATACATGGAAGAAGACTGGAAACACCAGTGGCTAGCCTGGCCAAAAGAAGCGAACAGGAGAGAAGGGCCTTAGTCAGGAAGGAGTAACCAATAACCCAATGGTCACTCTGAAAGCGCTCCAGTGTTCTGTACAAAGAGGAGAACCTTCCTGAAGGACTATTTATTTCTGCAGCTGTCCAGACAGAAGTCTTTATTTGCCAAATAAAACTTTCCAGCACAGTGAAAGCATAGAGGGTTAAGGGCCGTGCCGAAGGACCCAAGGGTGGCAGCTTGGCAATACCGGGGCTCGAACCCCAACCATCTGATCAGTAACTCAGTTCCTATAACCGCTGAGTTACACTCCTCCCAGAAGCCACTCCTCAGTAAAAGGCACAACCCAACTAGAGTTTTTCATAAGGCCATGAGAAACAATGATTGTACTTTTTGGCCTGAATGCGAATGCAATGCGGTTTGAATCAGTGTATCAATGTGACAAATAAAATGAGAAGATTTGATGGCAGCATCATGCTGGGGGGAGGTTGCCCTGCTCCAGGGCATTGTGGGCCTCAGACTAGAGCGACAGAGCAACTTTAAGCACACAGCCAACATAACAAATGAGTAGCTATGGGAAACTCTGAGAGTGTCCCAGCCAGAGCCCAGA
>JACRUU010000002.1:5041923-5049423 GCA_030449085.1 Kryptopterus vitreolus | reverse complement strand
GACTTTTTTTTTTTTTATTCCTGCACGAAAAACTTGAATCTTTTCCTCTTTCTTGTTTTGTTTTTCATGAATGTTGTTTAGTTTGAATCTAAAATCTCGGAATTTGTAAATATTTTTGCATAGATTTTGTGTAGATCACGATTCTGTGTGGAAAACTAAACCCTTCTAAACTACTTTCCTTGTAGTGAGACAGCGAGAGGGTGAAAGAAATAGGTTTCCTTTTTGTCTAGACCTACTGATTCTAAATGCCTACAAACGCACACACACACACACACACACACACACACACACACACACACACACACACACACACACACACACACAATGCAAGCAGGGCAGATTCCCCTTCCAAGTAGCACTACCTAAACCAACACAGACATCAGAGTGTGTGAGTATCCAAGCACTACATTTGCAAAAATAAACAGGTTTTCTCTCTCACACACACACACACAAACACACACACACACACACACACACACACACACACACACACACACACACACACACACACACACACTCACACACACAGTTGAGAGGGATTATCTATCTCTCTATAATTATCTGCAGCACATCCGTAGTTTCCTTCGTTACTGTGTGTTTCTGATAAAAGGAGGGGAGGAGCAAAAAAGAAATGTCACATGACCAACACAAGCTCCGCCCCTTCTCGCTCGATTGATGGATGTCGACCTGCTGTTTATTGTGTAGAAATAAAAGTCATCATGATGGCGCTGCACTAACGTCGCAAGCAAATCGAGTGGCAGAAAGTTGCCGATGATGTTGCATCATCAAGGCTGTGATTAAGCCCCACCCCTTATTCAACCTCAGCAATTATCAGAAAGTGCTTCTTTATAAAATGATTTTAAATGTTTTAGTATTTTGTAAATGAATGTCTTGATTTATTTCCCCGTTAATATTTAAACCTCAGGGCCAAAACGAGGCTGCTTTGTGTGTGTGTGTGTGTGTGTGTGTGTGTGTGTGTGTGTGTGTGTGTGTGTGTGTGTGTGTGTGTGTGTGTGTGTGTGTGTGATTTATTAAACAGTTACACAATAAACACAGAATAAACAGATAGCTGACACAGTAAACAATTCGAGTGTATAACGTGCGTTATCCCAACAGTAGAAAGAGAAATTACATTTTACTACAATTGATTTTTAAAAATGTAATAAACCCAATAAAAGTAAAAATATGTAAGTTAAAATATAAAACATGGGGTGGGGGTGGATTCTTGTGTAGGGGAGTGAGATATATATCTCAACAATTTTCTGTAAATTGAAGGAATACTTTTACAAATTAAAATGTAATAACAATAAACAAATAAATAACAACACAAATACCATGACCATGTCTTGAATCTGATATGAGTTTTAGGGAAAATAAATCTCCATTCTAAAACAATAATATTAGAAATCGTAAATTCTGAACATTTTCTGCAGAGATGTGATTGGACACTGCATTCTCAGTAAAGGCCTGTGATTGGTTATACAGTGATGCACAAATGTAATGTACCATCAGCAGATCTACTCTAAAATATTACACTTTTAATTTATTGTATATGTCACTTAAATCCTGACACTGCTAATACAACTAGATTTATTGTGAAAATATTTACCCCCAATAAAACCCACTTAGGGCTTAAACAACTGTTAAATATAACTATAATACACAATTACAAAATAGACACACTGTAATACACAAATACACAATACACAACAATCATACACAACTGTAATATACAACTATTAAATACACATGTAATACACAACTAAAATATTAGTATTAAACACTAATTTGGCCTGTAGTGGTACAGACTCCATTAGAAGGGTTTCGGGTGTAGGGATTGGGGCACAGCATGTAATGGTACAGGCTCCATTAGAAAGGTTTCGGGTGTAGGGATTAGGGGATTTGGCCTGTAGTGGTACATTAGAAGGGTTTAGGGTGTAGGGATTAGGGGATTTGGCCTGTAGTGGTACATTAGAAGGGTTTAGGGTGTAGGGATTAGGGGATTTGGCCTGTAGTGGTACAGGCTCCATTAGAAAGGTTTCGGGTGTAGGGATTAGGGGATTTGGCCTATAGTGGTACAGACTCCATTAGAAGGGTTTAGGGTGTAGGGATTGGGGCACAGCCTGTAGTGGTACAGGCTCCATTAGAAAGGTTTCGGGTGTAGGGTTTAGGGGATTTGGCCTGTAGTGGTACATTAGAAGGGTTTAGGGTGTAGGGATTAGGGGATTTGGCCTGTAGTGGTACAGACTCCATTAGAAGTGTTTAGGGGATTTGCCATGTATTGTATAGGCTCCATTAGAATAAGAGAAGAGCCTTCATCGGTCACATAACATTACAGCGCAGTGAAATTGTTTCTTTGCATATCCCAGCTTGTTTGGGAGTGCAGTCAGCTATGGTACAGCGCCCCCTGGAGCAGAGAGTGTTAAGAGCCTTGCTCAAGGACCTTGCTTATACCGGGGCTCGTACCCCGACCTTCTGATCAGTGGTACAGGCTGCATTAGAAGGGTTTAGGACAGGCGTGGGCAAACTATGGCCCGTTGGTCCGTCTAATGTGGCCTGCTGAAGATCGGTACAGACATGTCCAAATCAAAACATATCATAATTATAACTGTATTCATCTGATATTGTCCTGTAAATGCCTGATGTTCCACCAGGTGGCGCATTAGAGTGTTAACATTAATGCCTTGTATATGCTTATGTTTGATATGTATGCGTCTGGTGCTCGCCCGGCCCGTCTGTCAGATTTTCAAAGTCAATGTGTCTCCTGAGCCAAAATGTTTACCCCCTCCCCTACCCCCGTTTTAGGGTGTAGGGTTTAGGGGACGTGGCATTCAGTGGTACAGGCTCCATTAGAATGGTTTAGGGTAGGGGTGACCTAACGCAAGGCCACTGTATTGCGAGTGCAGGGTATACGCAAATATATTCAATTCAATTTTATTTGTAGAGCGATTTTTACAGTTGTCATTGTTTAAAAGCAGCTTTACATAATACTTAATTCTAATGTGTGTGAATGCAGTGTGTAAAAGGGTTTGGGGTGTAGACTCCTGATGTGATATAAAATAAGAGTTGATGGTGCTGTGGTAGAGAGGGTTGTAGTACAGACTTATTGATACAGGATTTGGGATTTGAGTTAAACAATAGTGTATAGTTTGTGTAGAGATTAGGGCTGTAGGGCTATGAGATGGTCCTGTATTAAGGTTTAAGGTATAGGGTGTATAGTTTAGGGTATAGGTTGCAATGTTCAGGCGACTCCCCATCTGATATGGGATTAATACGATGGCGTAGAAGGGATTAGGGAATAGTGAGTGTGGCTCCTTTTCTTCTTTAGAAATCTATTTTCCTGAAATAATAAGTATGAGGTTTGGGTTTATTTGGTAGTCATTAGATTTTGTGTGAGGATTTAAATTCTATCGCAAGAGTAGATTTTTACACAGTACATGATTCAGCCATAATGTGATACATACTACATATATGTAATAAACATTACAACTAAGGGGGGGGAGTGACATCCTGGGATTGCTAATAAGCCCCGCCCACTTCACCTGAATCCGGGGGGGGGGGGGGGGGGGGTTAGGGGGGATCTGGGGGGTTTGCCTGTTGCAGTAGCTGATGAAGAAGTGTTCTATAGGGTGTAGGATGTAGGGAATTTAATATCACAGGGTTCAACAGTGAAGCAACAACATATTAAAAATATTTAGATATTTTTAGAAATATTTTTATGTCGTCTATACACTAGCGAGAAGTGACCATGCTGTAATGCACTGTAATCTACTTATTAAATTAACAATTTATTTATATATATATATATATAAAAGAAATTGCATTAAAAATGAATGAATATCCTTCACTAGAGTAAAATGTATGAAATATATCAGTTACTTAATAGAATAAAAAAATAAACAAAAATGATAGTATGCCTATTCCAATTCAATCAACAGAATAAGTGATGTGTGTGTGTGTGTTTGTGTGAGTGTGTGTGTTTGTGTTGTGTGTGTGTGTGTGTGTGTGTGTGTGTGTGTGTTTGTGTTTGTGTGTGTGAGAGATTCTTTTGTTTGCACAGCCTCCATAATGGCCATCTCTTGAAAGCAATAATAAATTAAATCAGCAATAAGTGAGAATCACTGCACATTTATTCCAAATAAGCGAAACCAATGAAGACTTTATAACGTTTGAAAATAAGGATATAACAAAGCAGGGGACGGAGAGGCTAGGAGATACTGGAGAATGGGGACACTTCACACTGGGGACACTGAAGAATAGGAGGCACTGGAGTTATGGGGACACTGGAGAATGAGGACACTGCACACTGGGGACACTGAAGAATAGGAGACACTGGAGTTATGGGGACACTGGAGAATGGGGACACTGCACACTGGGGACACTGAAGAATAGGAGACACTGGAGTTATGGGGACACTGGAGAATGAGGACACTGCACACTGGGGACACTGAAGAATAGGAGACACTGGAGTTATGGGGACACTGGAGAATGAGGACACTGCACACTGGGGACACTGGAGAATAGGAGACACTGGAGTTATGGGGACACTGGAGAATGAGAACACTGCACACTGGGGACACTGGAGAATAGGAGACACTGGAGAATGGGGACACTGGCAAATGGGAACACTTTGCACTGGGGACATTGCACACTGGGGACACTGGAGAATAGGAGACACTGGAGAATGGAGACACTGGAGAATGGGGACACTTTGCACTGGGGACATTGCACACTGGGGACACTGGATAATAGGAGACACTGGAGAATGGAGACACTGGAGAATGGGGACACTTTGCACTGGGGACACTGCACATTGGGGACACTGGAGACTGGGTACACTGGAAAACTGAGATTGTGGAACACTGAGACACTAAACAGAAATTGAGGAATACTGGTCAGTAGACGACTCTGGACACACCAGTGGGCATTGCAAGTTTAGAGGACCACTGACCACTAGGGGACACTGGACACTACAGAACATTCAAATCTAAGGGGACGATGGATAACGTGGGACAATTACTGGATCACCTAGGGGCAGAGAAAATACATGCTGCTGTTCCAAAGCATTCTCTAATCACATTCACAAACGTAAATACATCATCTTTATAGACAGCAGACAGACATATACATTTTGACGACTTGAATAATCCCAGCATTCCCTGTGTTGTGTAACGTACTGTCATGTCCACACACGCACTCTCAGTCTCTGTTGTTTTACCTGTTTGTTTGTTTTTATAAAGAATGTGTATTATGTCTGATGGAGAAGTGTCACTCCTGAGGAACTCTCTATTTTCGCCTCAGCCACGCTGCCTGAGATTCACACACACACACACACACACACACACACACACACACACACACACACACACACACTCTCTATTTTTCTACTGACGTGTAGCGACGCCGCGGCTGAGCCAGAGACAGAAACTGCACTGCGGCCTTTTCATCCCAATACACTCTCACTGTATATAACACTCTCTACAAGAGGACAATAACTGGACATTTACACAAGTCTTCCACCCACACACACACACACACACACACACACACACACACACTCAGACTGGGCTTGTACTGTACATGAATCATGCAGAAGCGCTGAATTATTCAATTAAAGCAAAACTATTACAAATGTTGTCTCTTTATTTATTTATTGGACAGACACAGATCACCAAAGCTGGAATGCAGAATGAATTATTGGCTATAAGTTTTTCCCCTTTGATCAAAAGTATATAGACAACTTCTTGAGATGGTATGAGAAACCTTTGAGACTCAGGAAACCTCGTTCTTGTCCTTTGAGGAGTGCTGTTATTTTGGAGTAGTGGATGGAGCTGAACGTTTTACACAATGGCATTTGGCAGACACCTTTACGCAGAGAGAGTGCCCCCCCCCCCCACCAAAAGAGCAGTTCATGCACAACAGAACCACTGAAGCAGATGTTTTAGTCTCAGTGAAATTATTTTTCCATGTATTACAGTGATGTTATAAAACTGGGCTCAGAGCAATCTGACGCAGTACAGTGAAATGAGACAATGTTTCTCCAGAAACTTGGCGCTACACAAAACAACATACGTATAACACAACATAGAGCTACACAACACAAAGCTGAGGATTAGACTCATAAAGTACATTGTGTGTAAACAGAGCAAAAACCAAACAGACTGGATTAGACAACACGAGACAGTGCATAACAACAACATAACACAAAATAACAAGCCGTAACTATGTTGTAGTGCAATATTCAATTCAATTGTAAACATTTTGAAACTATTTTACAAAACTAGTGGAGTGCAAAGGGAGCAAGTAGAACAGCAGTAATAACAGTGACGTGCAAAATGTACATGTAAACAGTAACACTGTCTGTGAGAGCAGACATATGTATGATGGTATCAAGTTTGTGTGTGTGTGTGTGTGTGTGTGTGTGTGTGTGTGTCTGTGTGTTTGAGTCCAGTTCAAATTAAGTTGTGTGTTGAGAAGCCTGATGCTTCGGAACCTCTTCCCTGATGGCAATAGTGTAAAGAGTGTGTGTAGAACATGGTCATGATGGTGGGAGGGGGCAGATGGGCTTTCCTCAGCCTTCTCAGGAAGTAGAGACGGTGCTGTGCTTTCCTGCTGATGGAGCTGGTGTTGAGTGACCAAGTGAGGTTCTACTTCAGATGGACACCAAGGAATTTGGTGTTCTTTATGATCTTCTCTTTAAGAAGAGGTTGTTCATGGTTAAGGCAACTAGACTTTGAAGTTCAAATCCCAGCCACACCAAGATCCCGATCTTGGGCCCCGGAGTGAGGCCTTTAATCCCATAGCAGCTCAGTAGTATAAATAAGTTGAACTGGATAAGGGAATCTGAACGTGGTGTAATGGTTTTGCTCAAAAGACCATGAGTAGCAGCATAGTGATACCAGGTCTTAAACCCATCACCCTCTGAATAATAACCACTGAGCTACCACTGACACCATCCTCAGTGTAAATCTTCACTCATTATAAAGTAAATAAATGTTAATATTCATTAATATAAGCTCTATAGTTAATATAAGCTCTGTGGTTAATATCAGTGCTTTACGGCTCTGGGCTGCTGATCAGAAGGTTCCAAACAAAGGAAGAAACAATTTCTATCTACTGTAATGTACATGGGGCACGGTGGCTTAGTGGTTAGCACGTTCGCGTTCGCCTCACACCGCCAGGGTGTGGGTTCGATTCCCGTCTCGGCCATGTGTGTGTGGAGTTTGTGCATGTTCTCCCCGTGCCTCAAGGAGGTTTTTCTCCGGGTTCTCCGGTTTCCCCCCCCGGTCCAAAAACATGCACGGTAGGTTGATTGGCACCTTGGAAAATTGTCCCTAGTGTATGTGTGTCGTGAAATGTGTGTGTGTGTGTGTGTGTGTGTGTGTGGTGGCATTCCATCCAGGGTGTCCTGCCTTAATGCCCATAGACGCCTTAGCACAGGCTCCCCGTGACCCGAGGGAAGATGTATGAATGTGTGTGTGTGTGTGTGTGTGTCCTGTG
>JACRUU010000002.1:5029423-5031923 GCA_030449085.1 Kryptopterus vitreolus | reverse complement strand
ATCTCCAGATCAGCCCTCACCACGTCAATGAGCTCTTGGGTCAATGAAAACATCAGAGAACAAGCCATATGATATAGAGCTTACAATGTGTGTGTGTGTGTGTGTGTGTGTGTGTGTGGTGTGTGTGTGTGTGTTCTGCAGGTATCTGAGTATTTATAATAAATACCATGATCTGCTGGATCACTCAGCCAGGCAGGATGTGCTCTCATTCCTCCAGGAGAAACACTCTCTCCAGGGCTTTGTCAAAGTAAGTTTTTATATTGCTCTCAGTGTATTAGACATGGATATACTGACCCTGTGTGTGTGTGTATGTGTGTGTGTGTGTGTGTTTGTTTGCAGAAGATAGAGGGGTTGAACTCGGTGTGGAATGAGATTTCATCTCTGCGTGTGACTGCTCCTCTGGCACTTTTCTGCCTCGAGTCTGTGAAACTCCACCAGGATCTGTGTGAACATGTGGAGAACCTCAAACACCTGCTGGTTCACTTTCAGCTGGAGGAGAACCGACAACTCAACCGGAAGTGAGGAGGAACAGCACGCTTCCCATAATGCACCACACATGTAATTATAGGGAGATCTTCTGATTAAACATGCAGAAAATTATGTGTGTGTGTGTGTGTGTGTGTGTGTGTGTGTGTGTGTGTGTGTGTGTGTGCAGTATCTGTCAGAGGTACCACCAGATTTTGAACACAGTGATGAGTGTACCAGGCAGTACAGAAGAACTTGTGGAGCTCAGTCGGTTCCTGAAGCACACCAGTGATGTGACTGTACACACACTGCGCGATGAAATCAGCGAATCAGCCAAACGACTGAACTTCCTGCTGGACTACGCCACTCTTACTGGTATGGAAGTGGTATGGGGTGATATGGAGTGATTTGAAGGTAGTATGGGGTGATATGGAGGTGATATGGATGTGGTATGGAGGTGATATAGAGGTGGTATGGAGGTGGTATGGAGTGATATGGGGGTGATATGGAGGCGGGAGGAGTGACGGTATGGACGGTGTATATGGAGGTGGTATGGAGGGTGATATGGAGGTGGTATGGAGGTGATATGAGGTGGTATGGAGTGATGGTGGAGGTGGTATGGAGGTTGGATATGGATGGGGGGTATGGGGTGATATGGAGGTGGTATGGGGTTGTATGGGGTGATATAGAGGTGGTATAGAGGTGGTATGGAGTTGGTATGGAGGTGATATAGAGGTGGTATAGAGGTGGTATGGAGTTGGTATGGGGTGATATGAGGTGGTATAGAGGTGGTATGGAGGTATGTATGGACTTATATGGAAGGTGTATAGGGTGGTATGGAGGTGGTATGGAGGTGTATGGAGGGGATGGGTGTGATATGGAGGTGGTATGGATGTGGTATGGGGTGATATGGAGGTGGTTAGGTGGTATGATATGGAGGTGGTATGGGGTGTGATGGGGGGGGTGAGGTGGTATGGAGGTGGTATGGAGGTATGGAGGTGGTGAGGTGATGGTGGTATGGGGTGATATGGGGGTGATATGGAGGTGGTATGGAGGTGGTATGGGGTGATATGGGGGTGATATGGGGTGATATGGAGGTGGTTGGATGGTGGTATGGGGGGATATGGATGGGGTGGCGGTGGGTATGGGGTGATGATAGGGGTTGATTATATGGGAGGTGGTATGGAGGTGTGTATGGATGGTGGATGGTATGGATGGGTGGTATGGGGGGATATGGATAGGGTGGGATGGATGCGGGGTGGGAGGTATGGGTGATATGGAGGAAGGTGGGTGATATGGGGGTATGGAGGGGGGGTATGGAGGTAGTATGGAGGTATGGGGGGTATGGAGGTGGTATGGAGGTGGTTGGATGGTATGGGGTGTATATGGTATGGAGGTGGTAGGGGGATTAGGTGGTATGGAGGTGGTATGGGATATGGTAGGGTATGGGGTGGTATGGGTGGTTTATGGGGTGATATTGAGGTGGTATGGAGGTGGTATGGGGGATATGGAGGGGTGGTATGGAGGTGGTATGGGGTGGTATGGAGGTGGTATGGAGGTGGTATGGGGGGGTGGTATGGAGGTATGGATATGGGGTGATATGGAGGTGGTGGTATGGATAGGTGAGGTGGTATGGAGGTGGTATGGAGGGGTGGGGTGATATAGGTGGATATGGAGGTGGTATGGGGTGGTATGGAGGTGGTATGGAGGTGGTATGGGGTGGTATGGAGGTGGTATGGGGTGGATATGGAGGTGGTATGGGGTGATATGGATGTGGTATGGGGTGATATGGAGGTGGTATGAAGGTGGTATGGGGTGATATGGGGTGATATGGTGGTATGGGGTGGTATGGGGGTGATAGGGAGGTAGTATGGGGTGATATGGGGTGGTATGAAGGTGGTATGGGGTGGTATGGAGGTGATATAGAGGTGGTATGGAGGTGGTATGGAGGTGGATATATGGAGGTGGTATAGGTGGTAGGGGTGAGGTGGATATATGGAGGTGGTATGGAGGTGAGGGGTGGTATAGAGGTGGT
>JACRUU010000002.1:5016923-5019423 GCA_030449085.1 Kryptopterus vitreolus | reverse complement strand
ACAAATACACAATAATGTACACAAAGTAAACAAAAACAATACACAGATGCACACAAATATACACAAAATAAAAAAAACACAAATACACACTAACATACACAAATATGCACAAAGTAAACAAGAAATATGCAAATACACACAAACACACAAAATAAAAAATACACAAATATACACAAAGTAAACAAAAGATACACAAATATACTCAAAATAAATAGAAAATGCACACAAATACACACAGATATACACAAACTAAATAATAAAAATACACAAATACACACAGATATACACAACATAAATTAAAAAATCTACCTAAAATGCTAAATTAATTCTGGATTGCATGTGTGTGTGTGTGTGTCTTTGTATGTGTGTGTATGTGTGTGTGTAGTGTGTTGTGTTTAATTGTTCAGATGGTCTGGATTATAAAGCGATGAGTAAGTTCTTTAAAGGTTTGGCGCAGTCGGGTGCATGGGCCTGCTTCGATGAGTTCAACAGGATTGAGGTGCGGTACACACACACACACACACACACACACACACACACACACACACACACCTGACCACAAAAGTAAGTACACCCTTTGGGGAAAATCTCCAAATTGGGCTGAAATATTTTGTGTGTGCATCATTATTTTCCTGTCCCTTGTTCATGGAGTTCACCAGAGCTTCACAGGATCCACTGGAGTCCTCTTCCTCTCCTCAATGATGACATCATGGAGCTGGTGGATGTTAGAGACCTTGCGCTCCTCCACCTACTGTTTGAGAATGGTCCACAGATGCTCAGTAGGGTTTAGGTCTGGAAACATGCTTGGATACAATCTTTACCCTCAGCTTGTTTAGTAATGCAGCGGTGGTGTTGGAGATGTGTTTGGGGTCGGTATCATGTTGGAATACTGCGTCCCAGTGTCTGAAGGGTGGGAATCATGCTCTGCTTCAGTTCATCACAGTGCATGCTGGCTTTCACGGTTCCCTTAATGAACTGTCGCACTGCCGCAACACAGCAACCCCGGACCATGACACTACCCCCACCATGCTGACTGTAGGCCAGACACACTTGTCTTTGTACTCCTCACATGGTTTCTGACACACACACACTCGACACCATCTAAACCAAATAAGTTGATCTTGGTCTCATCAAACCTCGGGAGATTGTTCCTGAAGGTTCCTGAAGTGTGTTACATACATGTCTTTATCCTGCTTGTCTTCAGAAAACTGTTTGTGGGTTTGATTGTGCATCATCTTTAGAACAAGCTTCCTTCTGGGACAATAACCATGTAGACCAATTTAACATCTGACCCCTTCAACCTCTGTAACACTGCTGACGGCACTCAGGGTTGGCTATCATTTAAATTTGATCAATTCTGATTCTGCGTATCAATTCCGATTCATGAATCCTGATTCGATTCCAAATGGTGAACCAACCACAAATTGACAGGTGAAAAAAATGCACAACTATATATAACAACTATATGATTCTTAATCTTAAGTATCCGATTCCAGAATCACAACTGATTTTCGATTCCGGACCCGAACCCCCCTCATACATCTACATCCCAAACACAACCTCTGCATATGATGCTGAACTCGACCGCGTTGGTAGACTGTGCTGAGGCCTGAGTGGAGCCTGTCCTGTTAAACCGTTGTATGATCTTCACCACCAGGCTTCAGCTCAGTTTTAGGATCTTTACGCCATCTTTGTGTAGAGCAACAATTCTTTTTTTCAGATCCTCAGAGAATTCATTGCAATGAGGTGACCAGTATGAGACAGCGAGAGATCATAACACCACATTTAACACCTGAGACCTCGTAACGCTAACGAGTCACATGACACCGGGGAGAGAGAAAATGACTAATTGGAGCCAATTTGTAGAGGTGTACTTACTTTTGTGTTTCAGTTTAGACATGAATGGATTTGTGTTGAGATACTGTGTGTGTGTGTGTGTGTGTGTGTGTGTGTGTATTACATATAATACCCATCAGCCATAACATTATGACCACCTTTGTTACCTTGAGCATTAACATGAACTTCTCCAGCAGTGTTAGTTATAGAGAGATACACACTCCAGTCTTCTCTCTCCATGTACATCAATAATCCTCAGATGGATATTTGTCTCTGTATGTACCCTCTCTCTCTCTCTCTCTCTCTCCCTCTCTCCCTCTTTCTCTCGGGACCAGGTGGAGGTGTTATCAGTGGTGGCTCAGCAGGTCTTGAGCATTCAGCAGGCCATAATGAAGAACTTGAAGCATTTCATGTTTGAGGGAACTGAAATCTCACTGAACCCAACTTGCTGTGTGTTTATCACCATGAACCCAGGATATGCCGGCCGAGCAGAGCTGCCCGATAACCTTAAAGTACACACACACACACACACACACACTAAAAGTGGAATCAAAAAGTGTGTAGAATGGTAGTGCTATTCTGACCACATGTGTTCCCACGTCTGCGATTTCATCGTGAATAACAAGTTGTTCTTCGTGGGTGGTCCACTGGTTACAGCACTGGA
>JACRUU010000002.1:5006923-5011923 GCA_030449085.1 Kryptopterus vitreolus | reverse complement strand
GGCCACCTGGTGGAGGGAGGAATGACATCACAGGTGGAACATGTTCAAGCACACACACACACACACACACACACACAAAAACAGTGTTGTGATGTTTGTTCTTCTCTTTCCTGCTCTTCTCTTTTTTTCTCAGGTCGTTTTACACGTCACCTCAACATCGTCTCCATCCAATCTTTTGATGATGAGACCCTCAGTAAAATCTTTACCTGCATCACTGACTGCCATTTCAGCACAGGATTCGATGCCTCCTTTTGCAGGTTTGTGTGTGTGTGTGTGTGTGTGTGTAAACAGCAAAGGTCTATATCGTTTCAGTAAACCTACCATATTACTTTGGTGGTGTGTGTGTGTACATATGTGTGTGTGTATATGTGTGTGTGTGTGTGTGTGTGTGTGTGTGTGTGTGTGTGTGTGTGTGTGTGTTTGTGTAGGCTGGGAAAGATTCTGGTTCAGGCCACCATGGCAGTGTATAAGGATGCGATGGAGAATTTCCTGCCTACTCCATCCAAATCTCACTACATATTCAACCTCAGAGACTTCGCCAGGGTAGTGAAAGGTGTACTGCTGTGTCCTCACACACACATGCAGGTAAAGCACACACACACACACACACACACACACACACATGTGCGAGCTGCTATAAATGTGTAAATTGTGGTTTGTATCAGGATGGTGATAAACTGATCAGGTTGTGGGTCCATGAGGTTTATCGCGTCTTCTGCGATCGTCTGATTGACAGTGAGGACAGAAAAACCTTCTTCAACATCATCCGAGAGAGAACATCTACATACTTCAAACAAACACTAGATAAGGTACAGTACACTCGCTCTGTGCACTAATACACAACACTCATATACACACTCATACCTCCTATCATCATCATCACCAAACAGCACCATCAGCATCAGATCATCAACATCATCAGCACCCATCACCATCATCACACATCACCATCATCATCATCATCATCATCATCCATCATCCCATCACCATCATCATCATCACCATCACATTCATCCTCATCACCATCATCATCATCACCATCATCATCATCACCATCATCATCATCATCATCACCATCACCATCATCATCATCACCATCATCATCATTCATTAAATCAATTAAATTTATTTATAAAGCGCTTTTTATCAATGTGTCATCGTCCCAAAGCAGCTTTATATAATACTCATGTGTGAAAAGTGAAAATCAGTTTATCACTAATTGTTTCTTGTTGAGCAAGCCGAAGCGACGGTGGACGAGGAAAAACTCCCTGAGAACAGGAAGAAAACCTTGAGAGGCAACCAGACTCAACACAGAACCTCATCCTCATTTGTGTTGTTAGTGTTGTGTGTGTGTGTGTGTGTGTGTGTGGTTGAGGATGTTTATTGTGGAGTGTATTCATAAATTTGAAGCATCATCAACCGGGGGCGGAGTCACCAGGAGGTTCAGACAGGAACAGAGTGCAGAGGGGGTCTGGATCACTGACAGCTCAGCAGTGGGACATGTAACTCAACGGGGAGAGAGAGAGAGAAGAGAGAGAGAGAGAGAGAGAAAGAAGGAGAGAAATGAAATGAGTGGTTAGTAAAGGTCATGGTTGCAGTATAGGAGTGTGTATATTTAGTGTCGAGTGCAGACGTGGACTCCGGCAGGATGAACTATAACAGCATAACTAAAAGGAGAATCAGAGGGAAACACAGACATGAGATCTTCCTGATGTGTAAACAAACAGTCACTCTCACCACCACAAACCTGAGTGATTAATGAGAGTGAGGCAGACAGCAACTAAACACACCAGATCACTATAATACTCAACATCCATGTGTCCCCCAGATCTACTCCTTTATCTAAGGTAGGACTATTCACTAAAAGCTTGGTTAAATAAGAAAGTTTTCACCCTGGACTTAAACACTGAGACTGTGTCTGATTCTCCAACATTAATAGGGAGGGAGTTCCATAACTTTGGGGCTTTGTAAGGAGAAAGCTCCTGCCCCCCGCTGTAATCTTCCTAATACGTGGTACTGACAGACAGCCTGCATCCTTTGATTCGAAGCAGGCGAGGTGGAACATAAGGCTCTAATAGTTCTGTCAGGTACTGTGGGGCGAGACCATTCAGTGCTTTATAAGTTAATAGTAACTGTCAGCCTGTGTGAGCACTTCCGGCGCCAAGGAGGAACCTCTCACCGGCAACCCGCTACCCGGAAATGGCGTCCGTCTGTCTGGCGTATATAAGGACCCCGAAAGACCCTCTGTCAGTGCCAGATTGTTTTCAAGGTTTCGTCCTGATCACTCTCCAGGTATTGTTTCCCGACCAGCTATCGCTTTTGTTACCGACCTGTTTCCGCCCTTCGTTCTTCCGACCTCCGGCTTCCCGACCTCGCCTGTCTCCGGATTCTCTCTGCTCGACGCGCTCATGCTTCTTTAAGCTCCGGCGGTTCTGCAATTCAACGCGCTCATCGTGCTTCAAGCTCCGGCTCTGCATTCAACGCGCTCATCGTGCTTCAAGCTCCGGCTCTGCGTTCAACGCGCTCATCGTGCTTCAAGCTCCGGCTCTGCGTTCAACGCTCATCGCTCATCGTGCTTCAAGCTCCGGCTCTGCTCACGCTCTACGCGCTCGACGCGCTCAACGCTCCCGACGCGCTCCGCGCTCAACGCGCTCAACGCGCTCGTCAACGCGCTCGCCCAACGCGCTCAACGCGCTTCAAATACCGGCGCCATACGGCTGCACTTCCGGGTGTGTCCGTCCGACTCGGATCACTGAACCGGCTCACTCGACTCCAAGGAATCGGCTCTCTCGGCTCTGGGAATCGGCTCACCGGATCTATCTCTGGTTCTCCATTCCTCTGGCTTGTAGCTGGCCCTGAGCTCTCACCCGGCTCCGCCCACTTCACTCTCTGCTCTGCTTCCGCCTTGGATCCTCCTTACTAGGTACTGACAGAACAATCTGGCCAAAGATGGATCCCGCGGAGACCCCAGCCTCCCTCGCTGCCTTAACCGCAGTTTCCCGCCGGCAAGCGGACCAGGAACAAAGTGATTAATGAATTGGGGGAAAAGATCCAACAGATCCTGGCACACCTACAGTCACCCACCTGAGGTGCTACCGCCGCCCCCCCACCGGCCTCCTCCGGGCCCACCGGCTGATCCCGCTCCCGCACCTGCAGCCATGTCTCTTCGAAAACCCCAACTTGCGAACCCCGCTCGGTACCTCTGGAGACCCGGACACCTGTCGTTCCTTCCTAATTCAGTGTGATCTGGTCTTCAGTCTGCAGCCACTGTCTTTCAGCACGGAACGGGCTAAAGTGGCTTATACCATCTCACCTCCTAGCCGGGCGAGCTCTGAGATGGGCTTCCGCTGAATGGGAGGCCCAATCCTCCCATTGTGCGTCCTTCGCCGCATTCTCATCTGAGTTGCGGAAGGTGTTCGGAACATCGACCCCCCGACGCGATGCGGCTCACTCTCTGCTATCCGCTGCTCAAGGTCAGCGCTCGGTGGCTGAATTCGCTGCCGACTTCCGCACCCATGCTACGGACAGCGGGTTGGGATCGCGTACGGCCCTCTACGACACCTTCCTCCAAGGGTTGTCTCCTGTCGTGAAGGATGAGCTTGCAGCCCGAGATCTGCCCCAGGACCTGGATGAAGCTCATCACTCTTGCCACCCGCATTGACCGGCGGATCAGGGAGCGGCGCCAGGAACGGCAAGTACGCCCGCTCCGACCTGTCTCACCACCTCAATCCTCTCCTTGCAGCCCTCCTCTCCAACCACGGTTCCGGGACCGACCCCCCTCCCCCCCACAGCCAATGGAGATAGGCCGTCACCACCTGACTTCCAAGGAGAAGGAGAGGCGCCGCTCACTGGGACTCTGCCTTTACTGTGGTGGAGAGGGTCATATGGCAGGCTCCTGCCCAGCAAAAGGCAGGGCTCGTCGGTGAAGGGAAGGTCACCCACGAGCCCCAACCCATCCATCCTTTCCAAACCCACCATTCAAGTTCACCTGCATACCTGCATACCTGCAAGGATGGATGGTATTGACCTGGCTACCTTCGTCGACTCTGGAGCGGACGCGGAATTCATTGACGTAGAGCTAGCCAGACAACTCCACCTGCCCATTGAACCCCTACCTGAGGCTCTACAAGTCAGGTCGTTGGATGGGAGCCTTCTGGATAAAGCCACGCACCGGACCAAGCCAGTTACTCATGTCGGTCGGGGAACAACACCAGGAGTGGCTCACCCTTGTTGGTGATTCTCTTCCCCCCAGGGCCCCCATCTTGCTCGGTTTTCCATGGCTTCGGAAGCATAACCCCTCGTCTGGACTGGCCCACTGGGTCGTGTTCTGGAATGGGGAACCCACTGCCTTGGCCATTGCCTCTCCTGTCCCACGCCCAGACCTCCCTCCGCCACCATTCCCGAACCCCAGGACCTGCTGACCATTCCCTGAGGTTTACCATGACCTGGCCCCAGTCTTCAGTAAAGCCCTCGCTACCACCTTGCCCCCCCACCGGCACTACGACTGTGCCAATAGACCTGCTTCCAGGAACCAGCCCCCCTCGGGGCCGCCTCTACCAACTTTCAGCACCTGAGAGGGGCGCCATGAACAAGCACATTCAGGAGTCCTTGGCTGCGGGCATCATCCAGGCCCTCCTCGTCCCCTGCAGGCGCAGGATTTTTCTTTGTGGAGAAAGAAGGATAAGTCCCTCCGCCCCTGCATTGACTACCGTGGCCTTAACGCCATCACCATCCGCAATCGCTATCCGCTCCCCCTCATGGCCTCTGCCTTTCGAACTCCTGCACGGCGCCACCATCTTCACCTAAATTGGACCTGCGCAATGCCTACCATTCTAGTGCGCATCCGGGAGGGAGAGAAAGTGCTTTAAGTCTCAATCCAGATAGATTTATTCAAGAAGGTAATAAAACTAAGTACACAAGATAGACAGTTGCCTTTTTTTTTTTTTATGGATTTCGGACAGTGAGGTAAAAGAGATAAAAGGAATGTTAGGATAGGTGTT
>JACRUU010000002.1:4992915-5006423 GCA_030449085.1 Kryptopterus vitreolus | reverse complement strand
CAGCCTGTGTGAGCACTTCCGGCGCCAAGGAGGAACCTCTCACCGTCAACCTCTACCCGGAACTGGCGTCCGTCTGTCTGGCGTCTATAGGACCCCAAGACCCTCTGTCAGTGCCGGATTGTTTTCAAGGTTCGTCCTGATCACTCTCCAGGTATTGTTTCCCGACCAGCTATCGCTTTTGTTACCGACCTGTTTCCGCCCTTCGTTCTTCCGACCTCCGGCTTCCCGACCTCGCCTGTCTCCGGATTCTCTCTGCTCGACGCGCTCATCGTGCTTTAAGCTCCGGTTCTGCATTCAACGCGCTCATCGTGCTTCAAGCTCCGGTTCTGCATTCAACGCGCTCATCGTGCTTCAAGCTCCGGCTCTGCTCGTTCAACGCGCTCATCGTGCTTCAAGCTCCGGCTCTGTGCTCGACGCGCTCAACGCTCCCGACGCGTTCAACGCGCTCGACGCGCTCGATGCGCTTCAAATACCGGCGCCATACCGGCTTGCACTTCCGGGTGTGTCTTCCGACTCGGATCACTGAACCGGCTCACTCGACTCCAAGGAATCGGCTCTCTCGGCTCTGGGAATCGGCTCACCGTTCTATCTCTGGTTCTCCATTCCTCTGGCTTGTAGCTGGCCCTGAGCTCTCACCCGGCTCCGCCCACTTCACTCTCTGCTCTGCTTCCGCCTTGGATCCTCCTTACTAGGTGCTGACAGAACAAGATGGAAAAGATGGATCCCGCGGAGACCCCAGCCTCCCTCGCTGCCTTGACCGCAGTTTCCCGCCGGCAAGCGGACCAGGAACAAGTGATTAATGAATTGGGGGAAAAGATCCAACAGATCCTGGCACACCTACAGTCACCCCCCAGAGGTGCTACCGCCGCCCCCCCACCGGCTCCTCCTGGCCCACCGCTGATCCCGTTCCCGCACCTGCAGCCATGTCTCTTCGAGAACCCCATCTTGCGAACCCCGCTTGGTACTCTGGAGACCCGGACACCTGTCGTTCCTTCCTAATTCAGTGTGATCTGGTCTTCAGTCTGCAGTCACTGTCTTTCAGCACGGAACGGGCTAAAGTGGCTTATACCATCTCACTCCTAGCCGGGCGAGCTCTGAGATGGGCTTCCGCTGAATGGGAGGCCCAATCCTCCCATTGTGCGTCCTTCGCCGCCATTCTCATCTGAGTTGCGGAAGGTGTTCGGAACATCGACCCCCCGACGCGATGCGGCTCACTCTCTGCTATCTGCTGCTCAAGGTCAGCGCTCGGTGGCTGAATTCGCTGCCGACTTCCGCACCTATGCTACGGACAGCGGTTGGGATCGCACGGCCCTCTACGACACCTTCCTCCAAGGGTTGTCTCCTGCCGTGAAGGATGAGCTTGCAGCCCAAGATCTGCCTCAGGACCTAGATGACTCATCACTCTTGCCGCCCGCATTGACCGGCGGATCAGGGAGCAGCGCCAGGAACGGCAATCGGCCACTCTGAATGTCTCACCACCTCAATCCTCTCCTTGCAGCCCTCCTCTCCAACCACAGTTCCGGGACTGACCCCCCTCCCCCCCACAGTCAATGGAATAGGCCGTCACCACCTGACACCAAGGAGAAGGAGAGACGCCGCTCACTAGGACTCTGCCTTTACTGTGATGGATAGGGTCATATGGCGGGCTCCTGCCTGGCAAAAGGCAGGGCTCGTCGGTGAAGTGAAGGTCACCCACGAGCCCCAACCCACCCATCCTTTCCAAACCCACCATTCAAGTTCACCTGCATACCGTCCCCGGGTGAATTGATCTGCTACCTTCATTGACTCAGGGGCGGACGCGGAATTAATTGATGTGGAGCTGGCAGACAACTCCGCCTGACCATGAGGGCCCCTACTTGAGGTTCTACACGTCAGGTCTTTGGCTGGGAGCCTTCGGGACAAAGCCACTCACCGTACCAAGTCGTACTCATGTCCGTCGGGGAACAACATCAGGAGTGGCTACCCTGTTGGTGATTTCTTCCACCAGGCCCCTATCTTGCTCGGTTTTCCATGGCTTGGCGGCATAACCCTGTCTGGACTGGCCCACTGGTCGTGTTCTGGAATGGGGAACCCTCGCCTTGGCCATTGCCTCTCCTGTCCCATGCCCAGACCCCCTCCGCCACCATTCCCGATCCCCAGGACCTGCTGACCATTCCGAAGTTTACCATGACCTGGCTCCAGTCTTCAGTAAAGCCCTCGCTACCACCTTGCCCCCCACCGGCACTACGACTGTGCTATAGACCTGCTTCCAGGAACCAGCCCCCTCGGGGCCGCCCTACCAACTTTCAGCGCCTGAGAGGGCCACCATGAACAATACAGGAGTCCTTGACAACAGGCATATCCGGCCCTCCTCGTCCTCTGCAGGCACAGGATTTTTATTTGTGGAGAAGAAGGATAAGTCCCTCCACCCCTGCATTGACTACCATGGCCTTAACGCCATCACTATCTGCAATCGTTACCCGCTCCCCCTCATGCCCTCTGCGTTCGAACTCCTGCACGGCGCCACCATCTACACTAAATTGGACCTGCGCAATGCTTACCATTTAGTGCGCATCCGGGAGGGAGATAGAAAGTGCTTTAAGTCTCTATCCAAGGATAAGATTTATTCAAGAAAGGTTAATCAAACTCAAGTACACAGAATAGACATTTGCCTTTTTTTTTTTTTAGGATTCGGACTGAGATATAAAGAGAAATCAAAGGACTGTTAGGATAGGTGTTGTTGGAAGAGGTATGTCTTCAACGATTTTGAAGGTAGACAGTGTCTCCGTTGAAGAACCTCCAGTGGAAGTTGTTCCACCCATCGGTGCCAGAACAGAGAAGAGCCTTGAGCTGGCCTTACCTTTTACCCTGAGAGACGGTGGAACCAGGCGGGCAGTGCTGGACGCTCTCAGGCAGCGAGGTGCAGGTACGGGAGGTGATGAGGTTACGGAGGTAAGATGTTGCAGATCCATTTTTGGCTTTGTAGGCGAGCGTCAGTGTTTTGTATCTGATGCGTGCAGCTACAGGAAGCCAGTGGAGGAGCGCAGCAGTGGGGTGTGAGAGAATTTAGGCAGGTTGAACACGAGTCGCGCAGCTGCATTTTGAATCATTTGCAGTGGACGAATAGCGTTCTGAGGTAACCTGCCAGCAGAGAGTTACAGTAGTCCAGTCTCGAGATGACGAGAGACTGAACCAGGACCTGAGCAGCCTGAGTGGATAAAAACACTCAAATCCTTCTGATGTTGTAGAGAAAGTAAAGACAAGAGCGAGAAACGTTAGAAATAAGGGAAGAGAAAGATAATTGATTGTCCATAGTTACCCCAAGATTGCGAGCAGTGGTGGAGGGAGAAAGTAGGGAGTTATGGAGAGTTATGCTGAGATCCTGACCAGGAGATGAATCACATGGGATCACCAGCATTTCCGTTTTCTTCGGTTGAGTTTCAGCTGATGAACGCTCATCCACGAAGCGATGTCAGATAGACAGGCTGATATTCTAGCAGACGCTGTTTTATCTGATGGAGGGAAGGAGAAGATTAATTGAGTGTCATCGGCATAGCAGTGATAGTCAAATCCATGAGAGGAGATGACTTTACCGAGAGAAAGAGTATAGAGTGAGAAAAGAAGAGGACCAAGTACTGAGCCTTGTGGACACCAGTGGTGAGTCTGCGTGGAGCAGATGTTGATCCTCTCCATGATACCTGAAATGATCGACCTTCCAGGTATGAGGAAAACCCATTCATGCAGCTCCAGAGACACCGAGACTCCTGAGGGTAGCTAACAGGGTCTTGTGGTTCACTGTATCAAAAGCTGCTGAGAGATCGAGCAGGATGAGGACGGAGGACAATTTGTCGGATCTGGCAGCATGAAGCTTTTCCCTGACTGCCAGGAGAGCAGTCTCTGTGGAATGTCCTGCTTTGAAGCCAGATTGGTTTGGGATCTAGAAGGTTGTTCTGAGAGAGATAGGCAGACAGTTGGTTAAAGACAGTACGTTCTAGAGTTTTAGAGAGGAAAGAGAGAAGAGATACCGGTCTGTAGTTGTTGATATCTGATGGGTCCAGAGCAGGTTTCTTTAAGATAGGGAGTGACCCTTGCTTGCTTGAAGGAAGCCGGTACACATCCAGAATTAGGGACCCGTTGATTATTGTGGAGATGAAGGGCGGAGATCATGTGAGATGGTCTGGACATGGATGAAGGTATTGGTCTAGTGGACAGGTGGTGGGGTTGCAAACTGGATGGTTTTCATCAACTCATCATCAGTGACGATTGAGAAGTCTGCCAAGATGGCATGGTATTCCTCAGTGGCGGGTGACAGTGGCGTCCGAGGAGGAGTGAAGGTCAAGCAGATTTCCTCAATCTTCTTTTCATAGAAGGAGGCGAAGTCTTCTGCTGTCAGGGAGGAAGAAGCTGGTGGGGTAGAAGGGGTGAGTAGTGAAGAAAATATTTTATGAAGTTTATGAGGATTATGGATAGAGGCCTCGAACTTATCCTTGTAGAAGGCAGTCTTGGCAGAGGTCACATCAGAAGAGAATTTTGTTAGGAGAGCACGGTAGGATGTCAGGTCTGTGTTACGTTGTGATTTTTTCCACCTCTTTTCCGCTGACCTGAGCTCACGTCGATTGCTGCGCAACACTCCTGACAGCCAGGGAGAAGAACAAGAAGGTTTCTTGGGTTTAGCCGTCAGGGGACATAGCAGGTCAATAGAGGAGGAAAGAGAGTTGAGGAGAGAGTCAGTAGCAGAGTCTAGGGAGAGAGAAGAGAATGAGTCGTGGTCAGGAAGAGATGAAAGAGTACAAAAAGATACAGAGGATGGAGAGATTGAGTGAATATTCTGTCGGGTAAGAGAGAGATGTTGTGAAGTGTTTCCATGTGTGGTGGGAAGTGTGATTGCACTATGAGTACCTGGTCATGCCGTTTGGCCTCACCAATGCTCCGGCAGTGTTCCAGGCTCTGGTTAATGACGTGCTCAGAGACATGTTGAAGTGTTTGTGTTGTATACCTAGATGACATCCTGATATTTTCACCCTCGGTGGAGGAGCACGTTCACCATGTTTGGGCAGTCCTGAACCGGCTCCTGAGGAATGGGCTGTACATCAAGCCTGAGAAGTGCGAGTTCCATGTTTCCCGGACCTCTTCCTGGGGTTCTATCTGTCTGCAGGCAACATCCAAATGGACCCCGCCAGGATCTGGGCTATCAATGAGTGGCCAACCCCCACCACCCGCCGGCAGCTCCAGAGATTCCTTGGATTCGCCAATTTCTATCGGCGGTTCATTAAGGGCTATAGCTCACTGGTCTTCCCCCTCCACCAGCTTACCTCAACCCTCCGTACATTTTTCTGGAACTCTGAAGCTGATGCCGCCTTCTCTGAACTAAAGCGGAGGTTCACCGAGGCTCCTATCCTAGTTTTACCCGATCCCGCCCGGCAACTGATATAACTGTGTGTCATCAGCGTAACAATGGAAACTAATATCATATTTACGAATTAAGTTGCCCAGAGGAAGCATGTAAAGAGAAAAGAGCAATGGGCCTAATACTGAACCCTGTGGGACACCATACTGTACCTGGGAATGCACAGAATAATCACCATTTAAGTCTACAAACTGGTAGCGGTCAGTTAAATAAGACCTGAGCCAGGCAAGGCCTGTTCCCTGAATTCCTACTACCTTTTCTAATCTGTGAAGGAGAATTTTATGGTCAATGGTGTCAAAGGCTGCACTGAGGTCGAGTAATACAGCAGAGAGACACATCCTTGATCAGAGGCCAGTAAGAGATCATTTACTACTTTGACAAGTGCTGTCTCTGTGCTGTGATGAGGTCTAAATCCTGATTGGTAAAGTTCATGTATGTTATTCTTAAGTAAGTACGAACTTAACTGCTGTGCAACTACCTTTTCTAAGATTTTTTAAATGAAGGGGAGGTTTGATATCGGCCTATAGTTTGCTAGCTCAGTGGGGTCGAGGTCAGGTTTTTTAATTAGTGGCTTAATGACTGCAATTTAAGATTTTGGAACATACCCACTGCTGAGAAGAATTTACTATTGTCAGCAGGGGTTCTGATACTGCTGCTACTACCTGTTTCAGAAAGTGTGTCGGTACGGGATCTAATACACACGGGATCTAAACCTCACCATCATCATCATCATCTGTAGGTCACATAAACATCTCTCTCTCCTCTCTCTCTCTCTCTCTCTCTCTCACAGCTCCTGGTCCATCTCTCTCTGAGTGGTAAAGTGACAGATGATTGTATCAGATCACTGTTTTTTGGTGATTATACCACACCTGACTCAGACACCAGCAGGACGTATGATGAGATCCGAGATCTTCACTCCCTCAGCAGCATTATGGAACATCACCTGCATGAATATAACAGCATGAGCACGGCCCCCATGAGCCTGGTCATGTTCCAGTTCGCCATTGAGCACATCTCCCGTATCTGCCGCGTCCTGAAGCAGGACAGCGGTCACATGCTCCTGGTGGGCATCGGAGGATCGGGCCGCAGCAGCGCCGCCAAACTCGCCACCTTCATCAGCCAGTACGAGCTCTTCCAGATCGAGCTAACCAAGAACTACGGCAGGACGGAGTGGAGGGACGACCTGAAGCGCGTCATGATCAAGGCCGGGGTGGAGGGGAAGAAGACCACGTTTCTCTTAGGGGATGCACAGATGAAGGATGAGATGTTTGTGGAGGACGTCAACACTCTTCTAAACACTGGAGACGTTCCCAACATGTTCCCCCAGGACGAGCGCGCTGAACTCGTGGAGAAGATGCAGAGCGTCGCCAAGACCGAGGGCAAAAAGATCGACTCTACGTTACTCGCTATGTACAACTTCTTCATCGACAAGGTCAAGGAGAACCTGCACATAGTTCTGGGTAATCTCCAGTATTTATATTTACATAATCATACCTCCAGATGTTTCTTTTTTTATTTAAATCCATGAAACGAGTTTCTACAGCAGGTTAATTTAATAAGCCAGAAGCATCTCCACCAGCATCTCCCGTCCTACACACCCACTCTCTCATATTCCTCCCTGTTTTCCTGCATCAGCAATGAGTCCGATCGGTGACGTGTTTCGGAAGCGTCTGCGCATGTTCCCATCCCTGATTAACTGCTGCACCATCGACTGGTTCCAGGCGTGGCCGACAGATGCGCTGGAGATGGTGGCCAACAAATTCCTAGAAGATGTAGAGCTGGAGACTCACATCAGGACAGAGTGAGTGTGTGAGATGTTTCTCCTGCTGGTGTCGCTGTCCATGGTGCTGATCGTGGTCAGTGTGTGACTGATTCATCACCAATCAGCATCTCCAGATGTTTATTTCTCCAGAACATTTCATAACAATATACATGAACTCAAATACATTATTTACATACGTTTATTTTTCTTTTGTTTTGGATCTTCAGAACCGTAACCTCCATCTTTGTCTTTTTCTCAGGGTGGTGGAGATGTGTAAGACATTTCAGGAGAGTGTACAGAAGCTGTCGGAGCAGTATTACTCACAGCTACGCAGGTATAACTACGTCACTCCCACCTCCTACCTGGAACTCATCCTCACCTTTAAGACCCTTCTGAAGGCCAAGCGCAGTGAAGTGGACACGTTCAGGAACCGCTACCTGATCGGTTTGGAGAAACTCGACTTCGCTTCCTCACAGGTCACAGAACAGTTCCTTCTGTCCCGTCTCTCTGAATAATGAGTTTACTGTGAAACCCAGCGTTACTGTTTTTATTCGTCCTGGAAACAAACGATTTATTATTAATGTAACTTTTCACACAGGAAATAATATAAACTCATAAAATTCATCACACACATTATATTATTCACCTAAAAATCATTTTTATGCAATTTTATATAAATATTTGTTTCCAAATGTTTCTGAAACAAATATTAATGTTTAGTACATAATATAAAATATAAATAAAACAAATTATTCTGCACTTTACAAAGAGTCTGGACTGGTGTGAGAGAGAGACAAGAGGGAGGAGAGGAGGAGAGAAAGGAGAGAAAGGAGAGAAGGAGGAAAATGAAGAGAGGAGAGAAGGAGGAGAGAAGGAGGAGAAAGAGGAGGACAGAAGAGGAGGAGAGAGAGAGAGGAGGAGAGGATGAGAGGATGAGGGGATGAGGGATGAGAGAGAGAGGAGGAGAGGAGGAGTCGATGAGAGGAGGAGGATGAGAGGAGGAGAGAAGGAGGAGAGGAGAATATGAGAAGAGGAGAGAAGGAGGAGGAGGAAAATGAAGAGAGGAGAGAAGGAGGAGAGAAGGAGGAGGAGGAAGGGGAGAAGGAGGATAGGAGGATGTGAGAAGGAGGAAAGAAAGAGGAAGGAAGGAGGAGGAGGAAGAGGAGAGAAGGAGGAGGTGAGGAGGAGGAGAAAGGGGAGAAGGAAGGGGAGAAGGAGGAGAGGAGGATGTGAGAAGGAGGCGAGAAGGAGGAAAGAAAGATGAGAGCAGGAGGATCAGGAGAAAGGGGAGAGACGGAGGAGGAGGAAGAGGAGAGAAGGAGGAAAGGAGGAGGTGAGAAGGAGGAGAGAAGGAGGAAAGGAGGAGGTGAAAAGGAGGAAAGAAATAGGAGGAGGAAGAGGAGAGAAGAAGGAGGAGGTGAGAAGGAGGAGGAGAAAGGGGAGAAAGAAGAGAGGAGGATGTGAGAAGGAGGCGAGAAGGAGGAAAGAAAGATGAGAGCAGGAGGAGGAGGAGAAAGGGGAGAGACGGAGGAGAAGGAAGAGGAGAGAAGGAGGTGAGAAGGAGGAAAGGAGGAGCTGAGAAGGGGGAGATGAGGAGGAAAGGAGGAGGTGAGAAGGGGGAGATGAGGAGGAAAGGAGGAGGTGAGAAGGGGGAGATGAGGAGGAAAGGAGGAGGTGAGAAGGGGGAGATGAGGAGGAAAGGAGGAGGTGAGAAGGGGGAGATGAGGAGGAAAGAAAGAGGAGAGAAGGAGGAGAATGAAGAGAGGATAGAAAGTAAAATTTTTACTCGTCCTACAAAGCGTTCATAAAGCACATTATGATGCAATCTAGGGTTCCACTGTACATAAATTTTTAGCTAGACCATAATCTGGTAAGTGTGTGTGTGTGTGTGTGTGTGTGTGTGTGTGTGTGTGTGTGTGTGTGTGTGTGTGACAGGTGGCGGTGATGCAACAGGAACTGACGGCTCTTCAGCCTGAGCTGATCCGTACGTCGGCTGAGACGGATGAGATGATGGTGAAGATTGAGAAGGAGACGTTGGAGGTGGATGCAAAGAAAGAAGTCGTTGCTGCAGATGAGAACGTAGCCAACGAAGCCGCCGCTGCTGCCAAAGCCATTAAGGTTTATATCTCCATATACTGTAAAGTGCACCTGGTTAAGGGCCTTGATCAGGGGCCCCAATGGTGGCAGTTTGGTGATAACGGGACTTTTGGTCTGACCTCCACTATAACATTGAGTGTGTTTCCCATTGTGGGTAGATCTGTAGAAAAATGTATTAAATGCATTAGATGAGGATGAGTTTGATGATTGGTGATGGTTCATGTGTGTGACAGAGGATCAGTTCTCCTGGGTATTGTATTTTGATAAGTTCCTCGATGATTGACAGGACGAGTGTGAGGGAGATCTTGCGGAGGCAATGCCTGCACTGGAAGCAGCTCTATCTGCTCTGGATACGCTGAAACCGTCTGATATCACAGTAGTGAAGTCCATGCAGAACCCTCCTGGTCCTGTTAAACTCGTCATGGAATCTATCTGTGTGATGAAAGGCATCAAACCTGAGAGGAAACCTGATCCTGGAGGTTCTGGTAAGATAATTAGATACAGGTGTTTCAAACAAGAACTTCCAAGAACATGTTTAACTTACGCAAAGATAAATGTAATAATACATTGTTGTGTATTAGCCTTATACACAACACACAGCATTTGCTGTTCTGGAATTTTATACAAATATAAGTTCTTCACATGTACAGCTCCTTATTTATGATTCATAACCCCTAGACTGAAGGGGCATGGTGGCTTAGTGGTTAGCACGTTCGCCTCACACCACCAGGGTCCGGGTTCGATTCCTGTCTCAGCCATGTGTGTGTGGAGTTTGTGCATGTTCTTCCATGTTCTCCCCCGTGTCTCAGGGGGTTTTTCTCTCCGGTTCTCCGGTTCCTCCTTTCCTCCCCCGGTCCAAAAAACATGCACGGTAGGTTGATTGGCACCTTGGAAAATTGTCCCTAGTGTATGAATGTGTGTGTGTGTGTGTGTGTGTGTGTGTGTGTGTGTGTGTGTGCCCTGCGATGGGTTGGCATTCCATCCAGGGTGTATCCTGCCTTAATGCCCATAGACACCTGAGATAGGCACAGGCTCCCCGTGACCCGAGGGAAGATTGGATATAGCGGTAGAAGATGAATGAATGAACCCCTAGACTCTGATGTTCCTGCATCCCTGAGATGATGTTCACACTGTTTTATAAAGATTCTGTCTGTTTAAGATGTTTGAGATGTTTCAGCTTTCCTGACACAAACATCTCCACCCATACGTTTATATAATCTGTCATGTTCACACAGGTAAGATGATTGAAGATTACTGGGGTCCATCCAAGAAGTTGTTGGGGGACATGAAGTTTCTGGAAAACCTCAAAGCCTTTGACAAAGACAACATCCCTGCCGCCAACATCAAGAAGATCCGCGAGAAGTTTATGGACAATCCCGATTTTCAACCTGCGCTGATCAAAAACGTTTCCTCTGCCTGCGAAGGTTTGTGTAAGTGGGTACGGGCCATGGAGGTGTACGAACGTGTGGCCAAAGTGGTGGCCCCAAAGAAAGAGAGGCTCAGCAAGGCTGAGGAAGAGCTGGCGGTTCAAATGAAGACTCTTGCTGTGAAACGAAGTGAACTGAAAGCTGTGGAGGACCGTCTGCATTCTCTGAATGACACGTTTGCAGAGATGATGCAGAAGAAAAAGGATCTGGAAGACAATATAAAGCTCTGCTCACAGAAACTGATTCGGGCTGAGAAGCTGATTGGAGGTCTGGGAGGAGAGAAGGACAGATGGACAGAAGCAGCACGACTACTGGGAATCAAGTACACCAACCTGACTGGAGACGTTCTCCTTTCTTCAGCCACGGCATCGTACCTGGGGGCATTTACAGTGGACTACAGAGTGGAATGTCAGCGGGAATGGCATCAAATATGCATGAAAAGGAAAATCCCATGTTCTGAAGACTTCACTCTTAGCAACACTCTTGGAAATCCAGTCCTGATCCGGGCATGGCGCATCGCCGGGTTACCTGTAGACTCGTTCTCCACAGACAATGGCATCATCGTGTCGAATTCCCGTCGCTGGCCTCTCATGATAGACCCCCAGGGACAGGCCAACAAGTGGATCAAGAACATGGAGAAGACCAAGAAATTGGCCATCATCAAACTCTCTGATAGCAACTATGTACGAACCTTAGAAAACGCAATCCAGTTTGGAACCCCGGTCCTCCTGGAGAATGTGGGTGAGGAGCTGGATGCTGTTCTGGAGCCAGTTCTCCTGAAGCAAACCTTCAAGCAGCAAGGTGTAGAATACATCAAACTAGGAGAGAACATCATTGAATATTCCCAAGAATTCCGATTATATATGACCACAGGCTTGAGGAATCCACACTATTTGCCTGAAGTAGCAGTGAAGGTGTGTTTGCTGAATTTCATGATAACACCACTCGGGCTTCAAGACCAGCTTCTTGGTATTGTTGCTGCAAAAGAGAAACCAGAACTGGAAGAAAAGAAAAACAAACTCATCCTGGAGAGTGCAGCCAACAGTAAGCAGCTTAAAGAGATCGAGGACCAAATCTTAGAGGTTCTCTCTTCATCCCAAGGAAACATCCTGGAAGATGAGACAGCCATCAAAGTGCTATCATCCTCCAAGGTCTTGTCTGAGGAGATCTCGGAGAAGCAGATGATTGCGAGTGAAACGGAGCAGGAGATTGACAGGACGAGGATGGGATATCGCCCTGTGGCAGAACATTCATCCATCCTGTTCTTCTGCATCTCCGAGTTGGCCAACATTGAGCCGATGTACCAGTACTCGCTCACATGGTTTATCAGTCTCTATCTTCACTCCATCACACAAAGTGCCCCAAGTGAAGAACTATCTACTCGCATTGCAAACATCTCAGTGCACTTCACTGTCAGCATCTACAACAACGTATGTCGCTCGCTCTTTGAGAAGGACAAGCTGCTTTTCTCTCTTCTTCTCACTGTTGGAATCATGCAGGGCAAAGGTCAAATCAATGACCTCATCTGGCGCTTCCTGCTCACCGGTGGTGTTGCCCTTGACAACCCACATCCAAACCCTGCTCCTGAGTGGCTGTCGGACAAAGCGTGGTCAGAGGTAAAGCATCCCTTGCCTATTTAACGTCCTAATTTATTGATGTGTGTGATTAACGTTCTTCTGTACTGCATCAGGTGGTCCGAGCCTCAAAGCTCCGGAGCCTTGAAGGTCTCTATGAAGATGTATGTGAGAACATGGCTGAATGGAAGCAGGTCTATGACTCCAGCCGGCCACACGAGGCACCCTTCCCAGGAAAATGGCACACCCTGGTGGGAATGGAACGTATGGCAGTGCTGCGCTGCTTCCGGCCCGATAAACTTGTTCCTGCGGTGCAGCAGTTCATTGTGGAGAACATGGGACACACCTACATCGAACCACCCACTTTCGACCTGGCAAAAAGCTACAGTGACTCCAACTGCTGCTCACCGCTAATCTTTATACTCTCACCTGGGTCAGATCCCACTGCAGGTGTGTGTATGATACTATTTACGTCGCATATAGTTGGATACACTTTTTTTGATGTTTTACGTAATTCAACTCCAGACACTGATTCCCATCTCCACTTCTCTCGCTCTCAGTGTTGTTGAAGTTTGCAGAAGACATGAATATGGGGGGCAGTAAGACCCAGGCTGTGTCTCTCGGTCAGGGACAGGGCCCCGTCGCCGCTAGCATCATCAACTCTGCTCGGAGCAATGGAACATGGGTTGTCCTGCAAAACTGTCACCTAGCAACCAGCTGGATGCCAACGCTTGAGAAGATTTGTGAGGAAGAGATCACACCTGAGAACACACACCCGGATTTCAGGTGAGAATTAAACCTCTCTGTCTGTCTCCACCTCCTGTCTCTCGCTCTTAACGTTTCTTTTCTTCGCTCAGACTGTGGCTGACCAGTTACCCGTGCGAGAAGTTTCCAGTCAGTATCCTGCAGAATGGAGTGAAAATGACTAACGAGCCTCCAAAAGGTCTGAGAGCCAACCTGCTGCGCTCGTACCTCTCCAACCCACTGTGTGACCCCGCCTTCTTCAACAGTTCCACCAAACCGCACACCTGGAGGAAGCTACTGTTTGGCCTCTGCTTTTTCCACGCACTTGTCCAGGAGAGGAGAACCTATGGACCACTAGGTCACCTGTCTCTATTTCTCTCACCTGTCTCACCTGTCTCTTTCTTACCATGCTGGGATTGAATGGGCGGGGCATATGGTGTTTGAGCAGCAGTGTGCTTGTAGCATTCCTCTCTTCTTTGCATTTATTGATAGGTTTTTCAACTTTTTACTTGTTAGTA
>JACRUU010000002.1:4957915-4987915 GCA_030449085.1 Kryptopterus vitreolus | reverse complement strand
CTGGTGTGTCTCAGAATTTTGCACGTAAATACACAATCCCTATCGACTACATCGGCTTTGAGTTTGAGGTAGGTGTGTGTGTGTGTGTGTGTGTGTGTGTGTCTCCTGTACCGTTTCACTTTCCATTTCATCTCTCTCTTTACTGCAGGTGCTAAAGCAGGAGGATGAGATGGAGAAGAAGCCTGAGGATGGAGCGTACATTCGGGGATTGTTCTTGGAGGGAGCTCGCTGGGACCGAGAGCGCATGGTACTCGGAGAGTCGCTTCCCAAAGTCCTTTACGACTCGCTGCCGATCATCTGGCTGAAGCCTGGGGAGAGCAGCAAGTTCCTGCAGGAGAACGTGTACTCGTGTCCCGTGTATAAAACCAGTGCGAGGAGAGGAACGCTGTCAACCACTGGACACTCCACCAACTACGTCCTGCCCATCCAACTGCACTCAGACCGACCACAGAAACACTGGATCAACCGCGGCGTCGCGGCACTCTGCCAACTGGACGACTGAGTACACACACATACACACATACACACATACACACACACACATACACACACACACATATACACACACACATATACACACACACACACACATACACACACACACACACACACACACAAACACACACATACATACACACACACACACATACATACACACACACACACACACAAACACACACACACACATACACACACACACACACACACACACACACACACACATTACTAACAAATTCATTATATGGATTAAATCATACATTAATATAAACCATATACAGTATATTAAGATGTATGACATATTGGGGCTAATAAACATCCTGTGAAGGTTAATAACGTCTTGTAGCTCTAATTGACTGTTATTGTTTTGTTTGTTATAATTTGTGGATCTTTAACACGTGTCTTCGGCGGTTCTACAGCATGTATGTATAATGTTAAATCACATATAATTTAAATTCAATTAAATAAATAAAAAAATTCAGTTAAACAAATTCAAAATGTAACATTTCAACCGAAAAAAAACAGTAAAAACATCACAGATGAAATAATACATTATAACTATTACATTAATATTTGATTAAGTTTAGAGCTGATGTTAATGTAAATGTATAATAATCTACCTGATCGTGAAAAGAAAAACTGCACATCTATTATACAAAACAAGACTGTGAACAATTTATTAATAAATTGCGATTTAAATTCAATATATGTTTATTGTATGAATCTTAAAATACACAAACAATGATGCATCAACAACAACATGGTTGTACTTCTCGTAACAAGTGCGATTTCACGATTAATATCAGTAGGTTTGAAACATTTTGTATCAGGAGTGTGAAACATATCAGTGTTATGATGAGGACCCAGTTGTAAATATATTACAGTATATACAGTGTTTGATGAGTGACGCATCGTAACACAAAACACACTTTTCTCTTCCTGGACATTTTTGGATAGAATTTCTCAATTCTGCTTGTTGTGAAAATTGCGTAAACACCGATGTGGGAAACACTGTGATGCCGTCACTTCACAGGTGACACATGCATTGTGGGAGATGAAGATTATTGTCATTGCACACTTTAAAGCAGCATCGCCTTATTTTAAAACAATCGAACACAATCGGACACATAACATAGTTCGGCCCGTGGGTTTTGTGTTTGACACGTGACCTCAGGGGTCCATAACCTGAAAAACGCTGATGACCCCTGATGTAGTGCTTTCTACAACAATTTCTGACCAATCACAATCCAAATTCAGCAGATGTGTAAATATCCACTTTAACATTCAGCCAGTCTTCTGTCATCTACACTAATGTAAACAAAGGATCATCAGAAAAAAAGGATTAAAGCGTGTGTAGTTGAATTTCAGGGTGTGTACACTAAAGTTAAACATTCACCTGTCTGGGAGATTAAGCTGGCGTCTGGCGCAAGTCCTCGTCATCCTTTATCACTTCATAACCGTCACTGTAAGAGCTGTGTGGGATGTGTGGAATCTCCAGCAGCAGCTTTCACCACATGCTGATGTAACTGTGGCTATTGGTGTGAAACATTCTGCTTCTGGGCTGCAGATGTGATTGAGCTGGTGTTTAATCCAGAGCTGATTTAACCTTTCCCAAAGTGCACATTGCACGTCTCCATTTGGAGGCTTAAAAAGAAGGCACATAAAGCAGAGATGGCGTTGAGGAGAACTGTGTGTAAGATGGAACTCAGGGTAGATCAGATAGTCTGATTAAGGCAAGTGGAGGTAGAAGTGGTGAAGTCTGAAGAAGTATAAGTCGGTTCTGCTTCTCCACCGGTTATTGTTTATACAGGTCATAACAATGTGTTTTTGTCTCGTATGCACAACACTGAAATAAAAACACAACAAGGATTCAGAATTTGTTGCATCTGATGCACTGTCACGCATCTAAAAACAGGTTTGTTTTGTGTACACTTTATTTTATTTTTTTTAAGACAACATGTTTACTCTTTGGGGGAGGGCATGAGGGACATGTGCTCAGATTTAATCTGATCTCAGATTAGCTCAGATTTAAAACACGCTGCAGTGTTCCACGCCATTTCCATTCTCTACATCTGCTCAACTGCCATCAAGGTGGTGAGAGAAAAATTCCACCCCATGTCTGAATCGTCACAAAATATCTAAATATTTTCCTCCCAACAAAGATTTAAATGGATGGTAGTCTGTGTCTTAGAGCAGTATTACAATGGAAATGGTAACTGTTTCCACTATTTAAGATGTATTTGTATGGTGTGTCACGTTTGGTGTTTGGAAGAGAACCTTAATGGCTGAAAAAATATTATTTAACTATAAAATGTATGAATTTCCTTTATTATTAAATCTTTGATATTTTAACAGTTTAAAAAAAGATCCCATATTTGGCCCAGTGGTGGCACTAGAGTGGTAAAGTGATATTTATTACAGCTGGTTCGTCGACCCTCTATAATCATCTTTAACACAGGTTTAGTGGTTATTCATACACAATCGAGCAGGAAGAAGAAAAAGAATCATGGACCACGGTGTCGTGACACAAACGGGTTCTGCTACATTCCTCAGGTCTCGTTTTGGGGTTGTTCAAACTCACAAAATCCTTCATGGAATTGTGGATGAAACGGAGCTGTCTGTGTTTCATACACGAGGATATAATTACAAGTCATTACATGTTCTTCTGTTGACGTTAACTGTTGACATTTAGCGTTGACTTTACTGTTGACATTTAGCGTTGACTTTACTGTTGAGGTTAGCGTTGAGTTTAGCGTTGAGGTTTAGTGTTGAGGATAGCGTTGAGTTTAGTGGTGAGGGTTGTGTTGAGTTTGACGTTGAGTTTAGCATTTAGTTGTTAGAGTTTAGTGTTGAGGGTTGTGTTGAGGGTTGTGTTGAGTTTAGTGTTGAGTTTAGTGTTGAGTTTAGTGTTGAGTTTAGTGTTGAGTTAGTTTGTGTTGAGGGTTGTGTTGAGTTTAGTGTTGAGGTTAGTGTTGAGTTTGACGTTGAGTTTAGCGTTGACATTTAGCGTTGACATTTAGCGTTGAGTTTAGTGTTGAGGGTTGTGTTGAGTTTAGTGTTGAGGTTAGTGTTGAGTTTAGTGTTGAGTTTAGTGTTGAGGGTTTAGTTTGACGTTGAGACATTTAGCGTGACATTTAGCGTTGAGTTTAGTGTTGAGGGTTGTATTGAGGGTTGTGTTGAGTTTAGTGTTGAGGTTAGTGTTGAGTTTAGCATTGAGGCTAGTGTTGAGGTTAGTGTTGAGGTTTAGAGTTGAGTTTAGCATTGGTGTTTAGTGTTGCGGGTTATGTTGAGTTCAGTGTTGAGGTTAGTATTGAGTTTAGTGTTGAGGTTAGCATTGAGTTTAGTGTTGAGGGTTGTGTTGAGTTTAGTGTTGAGGTGTTGAGTTTAGTGTTGAGGGTTGTGTTGAGGGTTGTGTTGAGTTTAGTGTTGAGTTTAGTGTTGAGGAGCGTTGAGTTTAGTGTTGAGGGTTGTGTTGAGTTTAGTGTTGAGGTTAGTGCTGAGTTTGACGTTGAGTTTAGCGTTGAGTTTAGTGTTGAGGGTTGTGTTGAGTTTGACGTTGAGTTTAGCGTTGACATTTAGCGTTGAGTTTAGTGTTGAGGGTTGTGTTGAGTTTAGTGTTGAGTGTTGGTTTAGTGTTGAGTTTAGTGTTGAGGGTTGTGTTGAGTTTAGTGTTGAGGTTAGTGTTGAGGTTAGTGCTGAGTTTGACCTTGACCCCACTGAGCTAGCAAACTATAAGCCAATATCAAACCTCCCCTTCATTTCAAAAATCTTAGAAAAGGTAGTTTCACAGCAGTTAAGTTCGTACTTACTTAAGAATAACATACACGAAGTTTACCAATCAGGATTTAGACCTCATCACAGCACGGAGACAGCACTCGTCAAAGTAGTAAATGATCTCTTACTGGCCTCTGATCAAGGCTGTGTCTCTCTGCTGGTATTACTCGACCTCAGTGCAGCCTTTGACACCATTGACCATAAAATTCTCCTTCACAGATTAGAAAAGGTAGTAGGAATTCAGGGAACAGTCCTTGCCTGGTTCAGGTCTTATTTAACTGACCGCTACCAGTTTGTAGACTTAAATGGTGACTATTCTGAGCATTCCCAGGTACAGTATGGTGTGCCACAGGGTTCGGTATTAGGCCCATTGCTCTTTTCTATTTACATGCTTCCTCTGGGCAACTTAATTCGTAAATACGATATTAGTTTCCATTGTTACGCTGATGACACACAGTTATATGTCTCAGCTCGACCAAATGAAAAAAATCAGTTTAAGTAAAGTTGAGCAATGTGTGAAAGCCATAAGAGAATGGATGTTAAGTAACTTCCTCCTACTTAATCCGGGTAAAACAGAGGTTCTAGTACTCGGACCACATGCAGCTAGGAGTGAAATATCAGACCAAACATTAACTCTAGATGGTCTTTCTATCACACCCAGTACAACTGTAAAAGATCTGGGTGTGATTATAGATTCCAATCTCTCATTCGAAGCTCATGTAGATAATATTACTAAGATAGCATTTTTCCATCTCAGAAATATCGCTAAGATTAGGAATATATTGTCAATTAATGATGCAGAAAAACTAGTCCATGCTTTTATCACATCCAGGCTGGATTACTGTAATGCTTTACTGTCTGGATGTTCAGCGCGGTGTATAAATAAACTTCAGTTAGTTCAGAACGCGGCAGCGAGAGTGCTCACTAGAACTAGGAGATATGAGCACATCACCCCTGTCCTATCCACACTGCACATCACCCCTGTCCTATCCACACTGCACATCACCCCTGTCCACCTCACATCCACACTGTACATCACCCCTGTCCTATCCACACTGCACATCACCCCTGTCCTATCCACACTGCACATCACCCCTGTCCCATCCACACTGCACACACCCTGTCCTATCCACCTGTCCACACATCATCACCCTGTCCTATCCACACTGTACATCACCCCTGTCCTATCCACACTGTACATCACCCCTGTCCTATCCACACTGTACATCACCCCTGTCCTATCCACACTGTACATCACACCCCTGTCCTATCCACACTGCACACACCCCTGTCCTCTCCACACTGCACATCACCCCTGTCCTATCCACACTGCACATCTCACCCCTGTCCTCTCCACACTGTACATCACCCCTGTCCTATCCACACTGCACACACACCCCTGTCCTCTCCACACCCCTGTCTATCCCCCACTGCACATCACCCCTGTCCTATCCACACTGCACATCACCCCTGTCCTATCCACACTGCACATCACCCCTGTCCTATCCACACTGTACACATCACCCCTGTCCTATCCACACTGCACTGGCTCCCAGTGAAATTCCGTATAGAATTTAAAATATTACTTTTAACTTATAAAGCACTGAATGGTCTCGCCCCACAGTACCTGACAGAACTATTAGAGCCTTATGTTCCACCACGCCTGCTTCGATCAAAGGATGCAGGCTGTCTGTCAGTACCACGTATTAGGAAAATTACAGCGGGGGGCAGAGCTTTCTCCTTACAAAGCCCCAAAGTTATGGAACTCCCTCCCTATTAATGTTGGAGAATCAGACACAGTCTCAGTGTTTAAGTCCAGGGTGAAAACTTTCTTATTTAACCAAGCTTTTAGTGAATAGTCCTACCTTAGATAAAGGAGTAGATCTGGAGGACACATGGATGTTGAGTTTTATAGTGATCTGGTGTGTTTAGTTGCTGTCTGCCTCACTCTCATTAATCACTCAGGTTTGTGGTGGTGAGAGTGACTGTTTATTTACACATCAGGAAGCTCTCATGTCTGTGTTTCCCTCTGATCTCTCCTTTTAAGTTATGCTGTTATAGTTAATCCTGCCGGAGTCCACGTCTGCACTCGACACTAACATATACACACTCCCATACTGCAACCATGACCGTTACTAACCACTCATTTCATTTCTCTCCTTCTTTCTGTCTCCCTCTCTTTCTCTCTCTCTCTCTCTCCTCTCTCTCTCTCTCTCTCTCTCTCCGTTGAGCTACATGTCCCACTGCTGAGCTGTCAGTGATCCAGACCCCCTCTGCACTCTGTTCCTGTCAGAACCTCCTGGTGACTCCGCCCCCGGTTGATGATGCTTCAAATTCATGAATACACTCCACACTACACAATAAACATCCTCAACCACACACACAACACTAACAACACAAATGAGGATGAGGTTCTCTGTTGAGTCGGGTTCCTCTCAAGGTTTCTTCCTGTTCCCAGGGAGTTTTTCCTTGCCACCGTCGCTTCGGCTCAACAAGAAACAATTAGTGATAAACTGATTTTCACTTTTCACACATAAGTATTATGTAAAGCTGCTTTGGGACGATGACACATTGTAAAAAGCGCTTTATAAATAAAATTGAATTGAATTGAATTTAGCGTTGAGTTTAGTGTTGAGGGTTGTGTTGAGTTTGACGTTGAGTTTAGTGTTGACATTTAGCGTTGAGTTTAGTGTTGAGGGTTGTGTTGAGTTTAGTGTTGAGTTTAGTGTTGTTTAGTTTAGTGTTGAGGGTTGTGTTGAGGGTTGTGTTGAGTTTAGTGTTGAGTTTAGTGTTGAGGGTTGTGTTGAGGGTTGTGTTGAGTTTAGTGTTGAGTTTAGTGTTGAGGTTAGTGTTGAGGGTTGTGTTGAGTTTAGTGTTGAGGTTAGTGTTGAGAATTGTGTTGAGTTTAACGTTGAGGGTTGTGTTGAGTTTAGTGTTGAGTTTAGTGTTGAGGGTTGTGTTGAGGGTTGTGTTGAGTTTAGTGTTGAGGTTAGTGTTGAGGGTTGTGTTGAGTTTAGTGTTGAGTTTAGTGTTGAGGTTAGTGTTGACAGTGTTGAGGTTTGCGTTGTTTTGTGTTTTGTGTCTGCCACATGTACGTTACTTTCTATAATCATTTTCTGTGATATTTATGTGTGATGTATTTGCTCTTCTTTCATGTTTATTATAAATAAATGTGAGGACAGTAAACACATCAGAAGTGTTGGATATTCTTCACACCATCTTGTTTATCCACCTTTGAGTAAGTGACGCATCACTTCCTGTTCCTGTTGTGCTGCAGAAGTTGCTGTGTTGTGTTGTGTAATTGAGCGTGACTTTGGGGATGATGGTTGTGTTTTGACTCAGCACTTCTCCGCAGGACTCGTCTCACCGGTTCTCTCACTGAGGGCCGTCCCTCTGGGGAAATTCACATCTTTCATCATCAGCAATATAAGTGTCAGAGCTGAGTGCAGTAGCTGCTACACACACACACACACACATCACCGACATCGACACACTCCACTTCCTCAGGTAAGAACCTCTTCATTCTCTCTGATCTGCTTTACAACACTAATGTTTACTACTATTTGAAGTATGTTTCAGGGTGCGCCCCATCACTACATCACTAGCTTTCTGAATACTATCACACACACACACACACACACACACACACACACACACACACACACACACACACACACACACACACACACACACACACACATACACACACACACACAACATTACAAACACAGTTTTACTTCTGTAAATAAGGCGATAAATAAAAAAAATACACAAAGGGAATGTTTAAATTGTGTACTTTGTCTGGGTGCGTGTGTGTATATGTGTGTGTCTCTATGCGTGCATGTGTGTGTCTGTGTGTGTGTGCATGCTTTTGTGTGTGTTTTTACATGAATGTTTACCTTTTATCCTGTATATTCAACACCTAGAAGTGAAAACAGGTTTAGTAATACACACTCGCACACACCCACACAAAAGCATTACACTACAATGCAGGTGTTAGTGTGAACTTTTACAACAATTACACAAGTCACATAATTAGAGCAGAACAAAGGAGAAACACATTACACTGTAATTTGTCCATCTGTATGACATCATTAATAAGGAACCAATTAGCGACTTTATCTTGGTGTAGATGGTCGTGTCATTGGATTTGCGTGAAGCAGTTCGACATGAGGGTTGTGGGTTCCGTGAGTTTTGCGAGTGATGGTGTAACAGCGAGTTAGAACAGAGAACACATTCTGTGTCAGTGGAACATGACGAGAGAAGACCTTCAACAAGCTCAACCCCCGAAAATCCTGAATCTTTTCCTCAACATTATAATCATCACAGAACAATCCACATGATCTCAATTCCACACCCACCCCTGCTCACATCTTTGGACATCACTTCTTTAATATGATGATCCATGTTGACACCATTGCAGAGATCCAGAAGCATTACAGAAGGTGACCACACTTTGAAAAGAAGACTTCAGGAGCTGTTCCAAAAGAGTATTGGGAGCTCTGTATTTGGTCTATTATGAAGGTAATAGTGTGCAAACGTAGATAAATAAATTATAGATCTAGACTTGTTTTAGATACGACCCCATACCCTGATGGAGACGTCTATGCACTGGTTCATTGTTTGGCTCTCATAGATCAAGTAACAGACAATTTACTACCATGTTATACTTTATATACATTATACTTTAACAGCTTGTAGGGTAGCTCAGTGGTTAAGGCATTGGGCTCTGGTTCAGGGGTCACAGGTTCAAATCCCAGCACAATTGTAAATTAATCCGTAAATGTAAATGTAGATAGAAAGCTCAAAGATCAAACAGACTTATGTGAAATAGCAGTGTTCTGATTGGTCTATAGCAGTGTAGGTGTGTCCTTTACTTTCTTACATACTGTTGTGTTTCAGAAACTCTTCAACACTGCGACAGAAAACACAAAACATTTGTTAGAGTGAAACGTTCGTTAGCGTTATTATGTCTCGAAGGCAGTAACTGTGGTGACGTAGGCCCCTGGGAACACTCTGCTCGCAGTGTTTCTTCACATTTGCATCCTCGTTTGCATTAACTTACAGGATTGGGGTTAGGAACACAAACAGGTTATAACCAGCACAATCTGATTATAGTGGAATTATAGTGGAATATCACACACACTGACTTTGCAGTGTTTTTCATTTCCTGATTTATTTGCATTTATTTCCTCCTTGTTGAAGCTTCTCGCCGTTCCAATCAGTTCTAATATAATTTGTGTTTTAGGTGTAATATCAGGAATTCCCATCATGTCTCACCTCTCAGTGGAGGATCAGAACGAGGTGGATGGAGTAGGATCTCTTTCAAAGCCTGAGAGATTTTTAGGGCAGAACTACGAGGAGATCCACCAAGATTTTGTGAGGCATAGAGCAAGATTCCTCGATGATACATTTCCCCCAAACAAGAACTCCATCGGGAAAGGACTTCTGTCTGACGATGAGATGGAACGAGTGGAGTGGATACGACCTACGGTAGGTTCTGGGTAAACATGTAGGGAGGAATATATATATTCCTTATTATATATATATATATATATATCATATATATATATATATATATATATATATATATATATATATATATATATATATATTATATATATATATATATATCTATATATATATATATATATATAGTATATATATATATATATATATATATAAGTAGTTAGTTTGGAAGACTACACAGGTTGAACGACAGATATGTGGACAGTCAGGGAGACAGACAGACAGACAGACAGACAGATAGAAGATTTGTGTTTATTTGCCGTATGTACAGATGTCAGTGAGTGTATAATGAAATTCTTAAGTGAGGCTCCAGGTAAACTACAGCAATATAAATTTATTAAAAAATATAAAATCAAAATTGAAGATAAGAATAGAAAATAATAATGAGGCATATACAAGCTTAGAATTATTTAAAGGTCAATGCAGATTATCTAAAGCTATTTAGAGAAGTAGTCATGTTGGTAAACAGGTACTGTAAGTAGTTAAATATGTATGTAGATGATTAGGTAATTGGAATGCCCTGTAGGCAGTTAAGTGGGTAGTTAGGAGACGGGTATGTAGGCAGGTAATTAGGAGTTATTGTGAACATACTTTTACTATACATTTAAACTATACTTATATACACATGTGTATTAAACCTAAATCAGGCCTCAAAACAAAAGTTGGACCCAAAGTGAAGTTCTGCACAAGTTTTCTATGTTTTCTTGTTGTTTATTAGTTTCTCAGATTGTAACACAAAATAGGAAATTATTCATGTCATTCATTCATTCTTCACCGCTTTATCCGATCTTCCCTCGGGTCACGGGGAGCCTGTGCCTATCTCAGGCGTCTTGGGCATTAAGGCAGGTACACCATGGTGGACCGGGGGGAAACCAGAGAACCCGGAGAGGGGGAAAAAACCCCCTGAGGCACGGGGAGAACATGCAAACTCCACACACACATGACCGAGACGGGAATCGAACCCGGATTCTGGCGGTGTGAGGCGATTGTAACCACTAACGCCAACCGTGCCCCATAATAGGAAATTATATGTAATTATAATAATATAACAACTTACAAATGACTCCATAGCTGCCTGTCCTGGACGTATTCCAATGAAATCAGATCTCATGTCTTCTGAGTTATACTCAGAAACACAATCTATCCCAAGATATTGTATCTAGAAAAATCCATATCTATGAAAAATAAACACATCTGACAGTTCACTCGGATCTCTGGTGTCTTTTCCTTACTGTTCACTTTATTACATCAGACGTGTATGAATTGTGTTTGGGATTTGTTTGGGATTTTTCCACAGAAAATGGTGGATGATCCTCATCTTGTCGTAGGTGGAGAGTCGAGGTTTGACCTTGCACAGGGAGAACTTGGTGAGTCTGATAACTGAGGCGAATCCACACGAGATGGAGAAAACCTCAGTGTTCTAGTCTCACACCAAATAACGTCCTGTTCTCGCTTATATTATAATACTCACTGAGTAACCACACACACACACACACACACACACACACACACACACACACACACACACACACACACAAACATGTACAGTCCCTCTGTCCTGCTGACTCTGAAAACATAGTTACAGTTTTCCCTCTGACACTGGAGACTCCTTCCCTACGTGTTATAATGTTTCAGTGGATACTTTATGATCAATTTCTCAAGATTTCGATGTTTTTTAGGGAACTGCTGGTTTCTGGCTGCGATCGGAGCCTTAACGCTTCAGCAAGATATCATGGATCAGATCATCCCCGCGGGCCAGTCGTTCAGAAGAGATTATGCCGGAATCTTTCATTTCAGGGTGTGTAATCTGACAGTACACATAACCTAATACACACTACACAATCAACACAACAAACACAACTAATCCATACTGATCAATTCCATCAGTGTGTGTTACTATGTCCTGACTTTATAAATGTGATTTATAATTATAATATAACTGCGTTGGTTGTATGTATGAAGACTGAACACACACACACACACACACACACACACACACACACACACACACACACACTCCTCTATCATGTTCATAGACTGGTTCTCCTGCCCAGTACAAGGCCAGATGATGTTCTGGTGAGTTAAAGATCAAACATGTGAGATCAGGTGAAATATTTTGGTATAAAGGATGGAGGTAAAGTGTGATGTGAGAGTACAGCTGCGTTCTTTCTGAAAGCCATGTTTAAACACTCTTTAACAGTCACTCACTGAAACGAGTGAAACTGCTTTGACCCTGATACATTCACACATCCACATGTATAAAACGTCATCCTGCGACATTTCCATCAGGACTTTATTTACATTACAAACCTTTGTATTGATGTGCCAATGTCATGGAAAATCAGCGATATTTTTTACAAGGATGTACCAGGAATCACAGCTGTTTATATACAAAGTACACACAACACACACACACACACACACACACACACACACACACACACACACACACACACACACACACACACACACACACACACATATATATATATATATATATATATATATATATATATATATATAAATATATTACCCAAAACAATTACACACATGACATTACATTTTCACTCTCACTTAAAAACATCAGTATTTAAACAGCATAGTTGGTATATGCGAAGCTGAAAGGGTTTTTTCTGTATTTAATTGGTGTGTGATGATGGAACAGACAGTTGAAGAGCATAAAATTAACAAATAAGTGGGTCATAATTTGTATCTATACAAATCTGCCACTATTGGGCCCTTGAGCAAGGCCCTTAAGCTCCCATGGGTGCTATTTGTGTGATTGGGTATAAAGTATTTGGCCATTACTGTTCTGCAGTGAGCAACCGAACTCGTAACAAAACCAATACAGAAACACTATTAATCCCTTTCTGCACAATGCACCTCACAGCACAGGAGGAATAAATATAAATAAATAAATAGTTTACGTTGGTGTTATTAGAATTAAAGTGTCTGTCGGTTATGTTTGGAGGCTCCGTTGGATAAAATGAGTAAACACAACTTCCTCATGTCATACCACTGAGATTTCAGTATTTGTCCGCATGTACAACACTTCTGTAATTTCAATATTCCTTTTCCCTGTCCAGTTCTGGCGGTTTGGGAAGTGGGTGGATGTTGTGATTGATGATAAAATTCCCACAATCAACGGGCAACCGATATTCGTTCACTGCAAAACACGTAATGAGTTCTGGCCTGCACTGGTGGAGAAAGCCTACGCTAAGTACGTCTCTTTCTATTCTCTTATTCTACACGGACGATATTCTGTAATGTCTTCTGTACACATCTACATGGTGTTAATGCTCTGTGAGTGTGTGTGTGTGTGTGTGTGTAGAGTGTGTGGTTCCTATGCAGATCTTAATGGTGGGTTCATATCTGAGGCTCTGTGTGATTTCACTGGAGGCGTATACTGCACACTCATACTGCAGAAGGATCACCCAGAGCACTGGAGTCTCTTACACCGAGCAGCAAAATACAAATCATCTATGGGTTGTGGATCATACCCTGGGGTACACACATACACACCACACACACACTCTGCTAAACACACTCAATATACATTCTGAACTGTCACCATTTGAAATAAACATTTGGTATCGTAGAACAGAAAACACAACAAAGAACACCCAGAACTGTTGAGCAGGTAGAATTCTGCATTACACACACACACACACACACACACACACACACACATTGTAGGAGAACATTCCTACCCCCAAAACTTCACCATCTGCTCTCCTCACTTTCTAGCAGCTACACACGAGGAAACCTGGAGAGTTTTTGAGACGTGTTGCAACCATCAACCTTAAAATGACCTTGTTTTGTCCTTAAAATTGCATTAATTCTTGCTTTAAACATTTCTGTTTTTTTGTGTTTTCTTGTGACTAGAATATGGATTCATAAAATTTTAAATACTGTCTTTATTTAAATTTACACAACGTCAAAAATCCTTCATGGAGATCAGTAAGGTCATTAGGAAATGTCTACAATAGATGTGGATGGAACTGGAGGTTACTATGGCCACAGGTGTTTATAAGCAGCACATTCATCTGAACTCCCAGCCAATCACAATATACTATTACACCTGACCTCCTTCCAGCCAATCACAATTCCACTATTCACACCTGATCTCCTTCCAGCCAATCACAATCCACTATTCACACCTGATCTCCTTCCAGCCAATCACAATCCACTATTCATACTAACCAGGGTATTCTGTGTAATTTTCCAGGCCACTTCAGCCAACACTGAGCTTCCTAACGGGATAGTGGAAGGTCACGCCTACACCATCACCGGAGTTACTAAGGTACGAGTCTGACCTGATTTGTAACTGTATCTCTCACAGGATGTGGGAGAGAACAGATTTATAATCTGGGTATTGAATGAATTACGAGGCCATTTGTGTTCATAAGTAATGTGTGTGTGTGTGTGTGTGTGTGTGTGTGTGTGTGTGTGTGTGTGTGTGTGTGTGTGTGTGTGTGTGTGTGTGTGTGTGTGTGTAACAGGTGACGTGTGAAGGGGAACAGGTTAAACTGCTGCGTCTCATGAATCCGTGGGGACGTAAAGAGTGGAACGGTGATTGGAGTGACATGTAGGTATTGTTACGTCATAAATCACCAGTTCCTGTGGCATTTATTCTTATACAACAATAACAAATATTGGAAATGCTAATGATCACATTGCATACTACATGAGAGAAGCGTGAGTCACATACAGCGACGCTAATACGAGGCTATGTATGCTCTGATCAACGTATTAAACTGTAAAAAGTGTGTCATACAGAAGTTTATACACCATATTATGCAAATTATATGCAAAAAGCAGGAATGTAAAAATTAATATGTTAATAATTTGTTAACGCAAATACATTTTAATGGCACTAATTGTATTAAAAAGCAATTATTGCAGCATTCATATTGACCATTTTAAAAGATATATAAATTTAAAAAATATAAATAAATAAATAAATGTGAAATGGGAACCTTCAGAGAGATTTCCTTTACATTCCACATTACACCTTTCCAGTACAAACTTCTCATAAAGGGAGTGGGCATCACCCCATTTATGAGAAGCATCACTTAATCACTTAAGCATCACTTAATCTGATTGGCTGGTGAGAGTTAGATTGGCAGATCCCTGACCCCTGACTGCAGTGATTTTTGGAGCCACACAGACCTGAAATATTTGTATAAAAATGAACAAACAAACTTATAAAGTTAACAAGAAATGAACAAACAATGTCGCGTACAACAAAATTTCATCTTCATCCAACATCTCGGAATCAGACCTGAACAATCATAACTACACAACTACACACACATACACACACATACACAAGTGTTGTCAGAATTATACACTTATTGTATTGTATGATGTTACACGTCTTCCTCAGGTCAGAACTGTGGGGTCGTGTAAACCCAGAAGAACGCTTAAAAATGCTGCACAAGAAAGACGATGGAGAGTTCTGGTATGTTCATTATGTTCATTTCCATAAATGTTGGCACCTTTAATGAAAAAAATTGAGTTTATATAGAATAGAACAGAATTTAGACTTTAATTAAGTTTAACTATGTTTGATTTGTGTAACATTGTGATTCACAGAAATAAAGAGGACATAAAGTGTAAAAGTTAAGCCCTTATTATTTTGTTCCTTGTAAGTTTGAGTGATCCAGTGGTGAGGGTGGTGAAGGAAAAACTCCCTGAGACTTTCTGAGGATGAAACATTGAGAGGAACTTCATCTTCACCCTCAACACTGAATGCACAGCAGTATTGAGGTTCTGTGATGGACGCTTCACTGCAGAACTGTTCAGAACGATGTAACAGACTGTTCATATGAATCCATCCTCAAAGTTCAGGCAAAGCTTGTTTGGAAGCTGGGGGTCAGAGTTCACGGTCAGCCATGTCACAGCAGCTTGGCGATACCGGGGCTCGAACCCCCGACCTTCTGATCAGTAACCCAGCTCCAGAACCACTGAGATTATATTCCGTTTCCGACCTAATCTCCTACATTTACAGCATTTAGCAGACTCCCTTATCCAGAGCGACGTACAAATTGTGCTTTAGGTCTCCATCATGTCTCCATATCCTCCATATCTCCTCCATCATGTGTCACAGCTTGAAGATCCTGTAGGACTTTAGTGATGATCTCATAAACATCTGGCTCTTCTTCTCTCTTCAGGATATCAATGAATGATTTCACCAAGAGCTTTGCTACTGTAGATATCTGCTGCAAGACTCCAGCATTCCTCGATGGATCCTCAGAGAACAGTTGGACCACGGCGATGTATGAAGGATGCTGGAACGACAGAACGTCAGGGGGATCCCCGGAGAACACACGTATGTACTGATGTACAGCACTAGAGCTCCTATATTACTCATCATGGAAGAACCTGAGAGAACATGTAATGCTCAGGAGATGATAATTAGACACAGAGCAGGATGTGCTGAAGACCAGAAATTAAGGACAGGTTCTGAATCACTTATTTATTTATTAATTATATCATTTAGATTTATCATGATCTAATGGAATTAAAGACATACATGAGAACACGGATTGTAGGTTATGGGAAGAACACATGATACAGGGGGAGAAGGTTCTCATTCAGGGGCCCTATAATGGCCCCTAGTGTCCTGTGAGAGGATACATTAGCATTGGGTGTGTTGTAGTGATTAGAATAATCAGAAATAATGATTTATTATGTGTTTGTAGAGAGTTTCTGGAAGAACCCTCAGTATCGGGTGAAGATTCCTGCCGTGGACGAGGAGAACGCCGAGAACTTGAACCTGCTCGTGTCTCTCATGCAGAAACCCAACAACAGACATAGACTCCATGTAGAAAACCATCCCATGGGCTTCTGTGTGTTCGCCGTGAGTGAATACAATCTGCTCCTTAAAATCAGTTTCAGAGGAATGTGTTATATATCATTTTATTATATACAATATAATTATATATTTGAAAATTCACTGAAATGAATCCATTAAATATAAAATGGTTCACTTTTTTAGGGTGTTATTTAACTTTTTGAAGATTAAAAAATATTAATACTTTAATCAAATCCCATCTGCGTTTTAATAATATTATCATGACTATATTTTATATAAAACACCACATTTGTTTTAAGTTTCATGTAAAGTGACTGAAAAGTTCTGTCTTCTTGTTCTCACAGGTTCCTCCAGAGGTACGTTGATCCTTATTTTCGATCTCACATCCTTGCAGAAGCCCCCCCCCCTCCTCAGAGATCAGACGTTCCTGTCTGATCGCACCCAAATGTTCTTTGCATTAACATCCTACATCTCCTATTTCTCCTCCAGCTGAAGGACCAGAAAGTTCTCCCTGCTTCCTTTTTCACCTCCAGCACTCCAGTGGTCAAACCCAAGATTGGATCAGACTCCAGAGAGGTGATGAAGATGATGAACCTGAAACCTGGACTTTACCTGGTCGTACCTTTCACCCTCAAACCCAAAACGATCGCCTCCTTCCTCCTCACACTGCACTCCAAGTAAGAACGTGTCTCAGATGTGTGTGTGTGTGTGTGTGTGTGTACAAAGCTGCTGCTATACACAGTTGTGTGTGTGTGTTATTCTCCCAACCTGTAGAATCAGTCCAGAGAATGTGATCCATCATCCTAAAGATGTGTGTTTAAACGTACTCCTTTTATTTTGCACCAGCAACATCGACAACAAGGTACACACAGGTTTAAAAAATATACAAATATATTACATCACTAGTGTAAATAGTGGATTGTAATTGGCTAGAAGGAGTTCAACTGTGAATAATAGATTGTGATTAGCTGGAAGGAGTTCAAGTGTGAATAGTGGATTGTGTTGGCTGGAAGGAGTTCGGGTGTAAATAGTGGATTGTGATTGGCGGGAAGGAGGTTCAGGCATGAATAGTGGATTGGGATTGGCTTGAGGGAGTTCAGGTGTGAATAGTGGATTGGAATGTGGATTGGATTGGAGGGAGTTCAGGTGTGAATAGTGGATTGTGATTGGCTGGAGGAAGGATTAGGTGTGAATTGTGGATTGTGATTGGCTGGAGGAAGGATTAGGTGTGAATAGTGGATTGGGATTGGCTGGAGGAAGGTTTAGGTGTGAGTTCTGAGTGTTTGTGTTTGTCAGTTGAATCTATATGAATGTGCTGCTTATAAACACTTGTAACCATAGTAACATCCAGTTCCAGTTCCATCTGGAGTGAGATGTGATTGTAGACATTTCCTTACTGATCTCCATGCAGGAGTTTTACATGTGACGTAACTTCTATGGTAAATACTGAGACGTTCATAAGCACAGGATGAGTTTGATGAAGAATTGGAGTAGATCACATGAAAACCAGCACTAGGAGTTACTCCTACACCTTTATTATTCTATAAATAAATATAAATGAAGGTAAACTGCTGCACCAGGTTATCTGTATGCGTGACCTGGAGCAGAAGAATTGTAGATGTAACGAGTCGTAGATCAAATGAAGTGTTATTTTGATCAGTCTGATTTACCGCACAAACACTAATAACAGATTTGAACCTCAATGCTGGGAAGTGACCTTGCTATAAGGTGATACCTCAGGATCTTCTCCATCTCCCAAAACCCCTCACACCTCCACCTGTGTTCCCTCGTTATTCTGCACCTCAGTGTCGTTCTGATAAACTCAAACACGAAGGTACAGCAGGAGCAGATTGTTGGTGCTGGAATTTGAACCCACAATTTTCAGATCAGAGGTTGAACATATTAAATATTGAGCTCTACCTTATTCAATAATACAGACGTAATAGTGAGGAGAATCCGCTTTACTGCATGATTTTATGTGAAAGCTAATTTTACTGGTGCTGGAATCAGAACTGAAGCCTGTGTAGAAACCTGAAACTTCTCAGGAACATCGTGTGTTTCTGGGGCTGAGGTTATTCAGGTTTCCTCCTCTATCAAGTCTATCATCACCACAAGTATGAGTGAAATTCTTGTGATTCTTGTAATGGTAAACATTAAACATGTAATATTTGTATAGTGTGAATGTGCTGCGTGCACTGATGATACGGATGTGATATACACAGGGACATGGATGTATATAGGATGTATTTAGTGTAATAGATATATTACACTAAATGGGATGGTATGGGATGCTGCGGAGACGTCTTCCAGAGGGCAGCAGAGAGAACAGTCTGTGGGACGGGTGGCTGGAGTCATTAATTATCTTCTGGGCTTTCCTTATGCTCCACTTGATGTCTGGGAGGGAGGGAAGCTCACCTCCAACAATGTTCGCTGCCGGTGCTGTTGCCGAACCGATCTATGCTGCAGCCAGTCAGGATGCTCTCCACGGTGCAGGTGTAGAATGCTCTGAGGATGCTGAGGCTCATTCCAAACTTCCTCAGCTGTCTCAGGAAGAAGAGGCATTGATATGACTACTTCAGCACTGTGTGTGAGCAGACCATATCAGGTCTTCACTGATGTGGACACCGAGGAACTTATAGCTGTTTACCCGCTCCACAGGCATCTCGTTGATGATGATGATGATGGATGAGTGTTCTTTTCTCTGTCTGCTGAGGTCCACCACGAGCTCCTTGGTCTTGTGATCAGGATTAGATCCTAATTACAGCTCTGAAATGTAAACACAAGATCATGTGCTTCTTGTTTGTAATGATTTGTGCTTTTCTTGTTCTCAGGATTAAACACTGATGACAGTGGAAAAAAGACAAAACAGGACACAGGAACAGAACCCTGCAGACTCCTTCCACACATATTACACACACACACACACACATCGATTACATACACATATTAGACACACACAGAGAGATTACACACACATATTACACACGTTACACACACAGAGATTACATAAAACACACACTTTTCACACAGGCATATAACAGAAAACTTTACATCCCTACCGTGTGCTGTTTTTTCAATTCATTATTCTGTAAAATGTCATATTTCTTAATAAATTCTTGTTTTACAAACATGCACTTATTTATCAGTGTCTAAAATAAGATTATTATCTTTCAATTATCTTTTTTTTGCTCGCTGCATTTTAACGCTGACAGGCGCCACCTAGTGGATGTTCAAAATAGTACACTGGTAGTAAATATTAAGTATTTAACTTTATGGTACTTAATGTATGTTACTTTAAAAACACAGGTTTGTACCATTTTCTTTTTTACTTTATAAAAGAATACATTGAGAATTTTGCTGTCAGTTTTCCAAGGAATAAGAAAAATTCACCGTCTTTTTCAAGATCCATATCTTAACGTGTTCACCCAAGTCTGTGTAATCCCATGCTGATGTTAAGTCTTTAAAATTTGATCTAAAAAATAAAAAAGTAAATACTAAAGTAATTACACAAGAAAGTAATACAATTGCAAAAAAATAGCATGTTCATTTAAAAAAGAGTCTTTTTTTATTTATGTTAACAGATTATTATTGTTATTATTATTATTATTATCTTCCATATAATACTCTGTTATTCTTGGTTATTATGCGCTATTATGCGTTTTTGGAAGAGTGCAGGGTCAGTGATGAAACAGCGACCCCTAGAGTACAGAGGATTAAGGGTCTTGCTCAATGACCCAACGATGCCAAGTTTGGTGATACTGGGGCTCGAGCCCTGACCCGGACCACTGAGATACACCTCTCCCATTTGTTTCTAGGCCTGAGAATTCAAATTTCCCAGACCTTCACATTTCCACCACCATGCTTCACTGTTGGGAGGAGCTTCTGTCCCTGGAATTCCATGTTGGCGTTGGTCTGCAAACACGGCGGCTTTGATATGACCAAAAAATATATAATTTGAACTCCTGTGTCCAAAGAATGCACTTCCAAAAGTCCTCTGATTAATCCAATTGCTTTCAGGCAAAGTAAACAGGAGGTTTTGTTCTTGTTTGGGAGGAGATGCTGCTTTCCAGCGACCCTCCCATAAATGTCATATCTGTTTAGTTTTCTTCTGATTGTAGATGTATGTACATTTCCCCCAGAGGCTGCCAGAGAGGACTGTAACTCTCTATCATAATTTACCCTGATGGAGACATGGCTGCAGGCTGGGGTGGGCAAGATTTATAGGTGTAAACACACCACTAATAACCAACACTTTTCTGCCGTTCTTCAGAGCAGGTCCTCTCAGGCTGGGGCAGGTTGGATGGGGAGTGTCAGTGGAAGACACATTCCTGTCTCTCCAGAGATATTCAATAGGGATCAGGTCGGCGCTCTTGGACCTCGGTGTGTGTCGTCACACACTCCCATGTTGTCTTTGCAGTGTGTTTAGGGTCGTTGTTATGTCTGTGAAACCCAGGTTGGGATCCTGAAAGCTGTAGAACAGGTTTTTATTTTACTCTATTTAGAGTCTGGCAGTCTCTTCTTCTTCCTCTTTTTCTCCTGCTAGGGGGCGCTGCAGCAGTTGTGATGTGTATATTTGGTTTGGCATGTTTTACCTTGGCATGTTAAACCCTCCCATTTATTTGTATTTGGGACCGACACCAGGACCTCACAGACATGAAAAAGGGCTGTTTTTTGTGGATGCCTTTATCCAGAGCGGCTTTTAACTGAGCAGTTGAGGCTTAAATATCTTTAAATGTCCACTAGTGTTGGTTCTGGAATCTTCAACAACCTGGTCCAGAGCCACAGCGCTACAACCTCCTGAAAATATTCGTGTGTGATGTTTCAGGGATTAATTTTTAAACTGTAATAAATTTGCAGACATTTCTGGAATGTCTCTATTGTCACTATTAAATCTGAATGATTGTATGATCCGACTGTAACATAAAAACAGTACACAAAGAAGGTATGATTGCTTTCTGAATGTACTTTATGTACTGTATGAGTTTGTGTGTAATGTGTGTGTGTGTGTGTGTGTGTGTGTGTGTGTGTGTGTGTGTGTGTGTGTGTGTGTGTGTGTGTGTGTGTTTGCCCTGTAGAATGTTAATGAATCCCTGAAGCTCACAGTTTTATAGAAATGAAACTCCTCCCACATACAACTCAAACAGGAGTGAGACAATTCCTGAGGGAACTGAAACCTGAGATGACACACACAAGAGCAGAACACAAAGAATACAGGCAACACCCAGGTGTCCACACACACTCGCTCAGGTAAGAACTATTCCTATATTTTTATTCTATAACAAAAAGGAACTTTTTTTAATCTTAATTGAATGAAAGATGAAGGTGTGCAGATGAAGATGAAGGTGAAAGTATGCAGATGAAGGTGTGCAGATGAAGATGAAGGTGTGAAGGTGAAGGTGAGCAGATGAAGATGAAGGTGTGCAGATGAAGGTGTGCAGATGAAGGTGTGCAGATGAAGATGAAGGTGTGAAGGTGAAAGTGTGCAGATGAAGGTGTGAAGATGAAGTCATAGAGGAGATCATTACAAGCTTCTGCAGAAAGCTCAGAATGTCTCTGAGAAACCAGTTTTAACAAGTTGAAACAAGCAGTGGACCACTGGAACAATTAAACTCGAATGAGAAAGACATGTGGAACATCTCAGTCTAATCACAGAGAGAGAGAGAGTTCTGAGACGTGTATCACTTATTAGATATTGTAAACCATTCCTAAACTTTATCAAACCAACAGTCTCTGCTGTGAAAAGGTTCCTGGTGATCTCACACCAGAAGAAACTACACAGGTTTAAACCACAGGTGTGGTTTCTTCTGAGCATGCTGGTTTCTTTCAGCAAGAACAATCTGAGAAGGATCTGCAGAGTCTGGTGTTTAGGAGCATTCTTTACTGATTCTAATCATAATCACAGAAGAGCCTTAGACTCCGACTTTCTATCTGTCAGTCTGTCAGTCTGTATATCTCATCCTTCTCTTTATACAATATTGAATTACATTTCTCCTCCCCCTCCCTCTCCCATGATGTTTGGAGGCAGGTCACGAGTTGTTTATTGATGTTGCACAAGTTCCTCAGTTCCTCATTAGTAAACTGTGTTGATACGCTTCAGTTGTTCTTTCTGGTGTTTCTCTGCACTCAGGTTTCTCCACATGGCTCCTCGGAAGAATAAACGCCGCAGGGTGAACGACGCCGGTTCTCGCTTCAATCCGCAGAACTTCCAGGACCAGGATTTCCTCAAGCTGCGTCAGAAATGTCTGGAGCAGAAAATCACATTTGTGGACGAGAAGTTTCCTGCAGATCGACGCTCCATTGGCTCGGGTCTGCTGCCCCTCAACACTGTGGCTAAAGTGGTGTGGAAGAGACCTTTGGTATGTCCACCTCAACTCATACCTACACAACACTTTCAACAAGGCATAGAGAGTGTGTGTGTGTGTGTCTGTGTGTGTGTAAATTTGTTTAGAAGCCACAGTAGCATTCGTCTCACCACATGTAGCATTGAGTGCAGGCTGTTTTGGAGGAGATAGTAGTGGTGGTGGTGCAGGAGGAGATAAGTGCACTATCAGTGGAAGGAGAAACTCCACCCTGTACCAAAGTGTCGAAGTGTATGAGATCAGAAGTCATCAGTGAAACTGTCAGAAGAATAAAATTCTACATTATCACCTCAATTCACTTTTATAAGATCTTCCCTGAGATGAGAAACAAAAACTCTTTTCTCTTATATTTGTTTTTATATATATTTACCATTCTGGTGGGCGGGGCATAACCATGCTTTAGCCTCATTGGCTAGTGAGATTGTAATGGACACTGAGTAAAATTGTAAACAAATGTAGTATGGATTAAATGTGGATATTATAGTTTTAATCCAGAACACGAGTTTGGAACTTTCCCAGACTTCCATTTGCTCCTGTTTATCCTCCACATTCTTTACATAGTCATGTAAATTAGTTTCTTGTCTTTATTGAAAAAAACAAACAAAAAAAACAATGTTAGTATGTTAAACTGAGGTAAAAATGCTGTTCTTCAGATCAATAGGTCATGAGTTCACAACACTGCCACACCAAACTGAGTGAGGCCCCTGAACCAGGCCCCTGAGAAAGGCCCTTAACCCCCTAGATGCCCACTATTATCACTCAGGATAAATGCACCTGTACTTTAACAAATGTAGATACTTTATTAAAGTTATTCAAGTTATCTTTTGATTTATTCATGAATATCATTTTTATTCATCAGTTTTACTTTATATTAATCATATTACAATTGAACAGTTTTTATTTCTCACTTGTACATTACAGCAAATGTACATGCCACACAGTTGGAGTGTGAGCACAGAGTCATACATGATACAGAGAGCACAGAGAGTTAAGGGCCTTGCTCAAGGGCCCGAGAGTGGGAGCTTGGCGATACCCCCCAATGTTACCACTGTTGGTGGTAACAGTCGAACTCCCAACCTTCTGATCAGTTAACCCAGCGCCTTAACCACTGATCTACACCCCTCCCATATCATTATTAAATCATTATTATATTATAAATAGTGATTATAACACAGGAATATTAGAAGTATTGTAGATTCAGGCGGATAAAATGGTTTGATTAGCAGTTAAAGCGTGACTTCATGTCTTGATCTGGTGTTTACTGTTCTGTTGTGTTCAGTAGCTTTGAGCTGTGTTTCCACTCACACAGTCTCCAACACGTCTCATACACACACACACGCACACACAAACACTGACCAATCTGCAGTCATGCTCAAACCTGTGTGTGTGTTTTTATTACTGACTTTTTATAATCACACGATACAACTTTTAAAACAAATATCTGAAGATCTTTAATACAGAAAAGATCGGGGAATAATGTTTGGTGTCTGAGTGCAAATACACAACGCAGATGTTTACAGTTTACAATTCATTTATTTTTAAACTTTTGGAATATGGCAATTGACAAATATTAAATGTACTGGAATAATAAATTCTGGGTTTGGTCTTTCTGTTCTATTGTTTATTAAAGTCTCAGTTTAATCACCAATGTGCTTCACAACAAACACACGGAGAGACAGACAGACGGAAAACAGACAGACGGACACAGAGACAAACAAGCCGACATACTGATATGTAGACAGGATCAAGGGGAGAGAACATTACACACACACATATATACAGATAAACATGATGAGACAAGCACACACACTCACACACACACACACACACACACACACACACACACACACACACACACACACACACACATAGACCTAGGTAAATAGACAGACACAGACAGATAGACAGGTAAACTGGATCAAACAGATATGCAAATATACAGATAGACAGATTCAGGAAAGCAGACAGACAGACTGAGGGAATCAGAAGGACAGACAGACGTCTAACTCATAATGACAAAAATACTGAGACAGACACAGCAAATAAAACCCCTCTTAGAAAACAAGGAGCAACAAATACTATTACTCTAATAATAATAATAATAATAAATACATTTTTGTTTATCAGGAGCTGGTGGAGAACCCGAGTCTAATAGTCGACGGCGAGTCGAGATTTGATTACTCTCAGGGAGATCTGGGTAAGTTCATTACAATCATTATCAGTGTTGGGAAGGTTACTTTGGAAATGTAATAGATTACAGATTATAAATGACGCTATTGAAAATGTAATAATTAGTGTACATTTCCAGTTACTTTATAAAAGTAACTGATTATGTTTGATTACTTTAATTCGCTTGATGACAATAACATCTTGAGTCATCCTGTTGGGATCGAGAGCAGGGCTCGAACCCAGGGTGGTGTGGTGCTTGGCAGACACCCTAGCAGTCTGCCGTGGGGAAGAAGAGAACCCAGGATACAGAAACATACTCGGCAAAAACATGACTTTAATGAATAATAGCAAAAACACAGGAACTCAAAAACCCACGAACAAAGACGAAACAAAAGAACAAGAGCTTTCACAACTAAGGTTCTACCGAGAACTCGGGAATACAAAAACAAAAGAGCAAACTAAAAATAATAATAATAATAATAATAATAATAATAATAATAAACAGACACCTAACAGGGCTCTAAATGGAAAGAGGGAAACACGAGCGAACACTAGAGAAGGGAGGGGAAGCTAGAGAGGAAGGACACTAGAGAGAGAGGACGCTAGAGAAGGGGGAGAAGCTAGAGAGAGAGGACGCTAGAGAAGGGAGGATAAGCTAGAGAGAGGAGGACACTAGAGAAGGGAGGATAAGCTAGAGAGAGAGGACACTAGAGAAGGGAGGATAAGCTAGAGAGGGATAGAGAGAGGGGACACTAGAGAAGGAAGGATAAGCTAGAGAGAGGACACTAGAGAAGGAAGGATAAGCTAGAGAGAGGACTAGAGAGAGGACTAGAGAAGGAAGGATAAGCTAGAGAGAGGACACTAGAGAAGGAAGGATAAGCTAGAGAGAGAGAGGACGCTAGAGAAGGGGTAGAAGCCAGGGAGAACACTAGAGAAGGGATAGAAGCCAGGGAGAGCACTAGAGAAGGGGTAGAAGCCAGGAGAGAGCACTAGAGAAAGGGCTCGAGAAAGCACTAGAAATCCGGGAACCAAAGAAATAAATGAAAACTGCTATCTAAGAAACATGGCTAACACAAAAAGGGGAAAACCAGGGAAGACAAAGTAGATAACAGGTAAATCAGACAAAAGCAAATTGAACAAAGTGACCCACCATAACACAATGACAAAACACAAGCAGCGCATCAACACACCAAAAAACTCCAATGACCCAGCACAAGCAAAAGGAAAGGTGGGAAACTTAAAACAAAAGGCAACGAGGAGCAGGTGGGAAAAATTAGGGGGTAGGGGACAGGGAATAGGGCATAGGGGGCAAAGGGTTCAAAGGCGACCCCTAGTGGTCCAGGCAGCCCAGGTCCAGAGTCTGACACATCCTGTACATTTTTATATATCGGAAGAAAATTATTGAGGGGGGGGTGAGGGCGAAATTTCTGTGTGTGTGGGGGGGGGGGGTTGTTGCTTGGGGTTATTTGGGATTTATAATCTTTAACATTTTCGAAAGTAACAATAATTTAATTACATGTTTTTTTCTCAGTGACTGTAACAAATTTACTGTTACTTTTATTTTGTAATTTAAATTACAGTAACGCCGTTACATGTAGCTATTTACTCCCCAACACTGCTCAGTAACCCGTCTCACTTCTCCTGTCATTAAAACATCCAACTACAAATTCCACTTATAAAAAGTCCAGAGTGTTTTACTGACAGCTTTATTTTTTACATTCATCTACATTGTAAACACATTGTTTAGTTTAAGGGTAAATATATGTGTGAATACACCAGGAACTGCAGAGGAAGAAAAAAAAGGATTGTGTGTATTTGACATTGTTTAGGAAACTGCTGGTTTTTGGCTGCGATCGGAGCGATTACATTCCAGAAGGACATCATGGATCAAGTGGTTCCAGCAGATCAGTCGTTTGAAAATGATTATGCAGGAATATTTCATTTCAGGGTGAGAATAAAGACATGTTTGTCAATAAGTATTTATTGCTGCTGTAACCTCAGAGTTCAAGTCTCAGAGCCTGTAATACGATAATACCAGGGAGAACCTAGAGAAGGGATAGAAGCCAGGGAGAACACTAGAGAAGGGATAGAAGCCAGGGAGAACACTAGAGAAGGGATAGAAGCCAGGGAGAACACTAGAGAAGGGATAGAAGCCAGGGAGAGCACTAGAGAAGGGGTAGAAGCCAGAGAGAGCACTAGAGAAGGGGTAGAAGCCTAGAGAAGGGGTAGAAGCCAGAGAGGGCACTAGAGAAGGGGTAGAAGCCGGGCACTAGAGAAGGGGTAGAAGAGAGAGGGCACTAGAGAAGGGGTAGAAGCCTAGAGAGAGGGCACTAGAGAAGGGGTAGAAGCAGAGGGGGCAATAGAGAAGGGGTAGAAGAGAGGGCACTAGAGAAGGGGTAGAAGCAGAGGGGGCAATAGAGAAGGGGTAGAAGAGAGAGAGGGCACTAGAGAAGGGGTAGAAGCCAGAGAGGGCACTAGAGAAGGGGTAGAAGCCTAGAGAAGGGGTAGAGAGAGGGCACTAGAGAAGGGGTAGAAGCCAGAGGGGGCAATAGAGAAGGGGTAGAGAGAGGGGGCACTAGAGAAGGGGTAGAAGCCAGAGAGGGCACTAGAGAAGGGGTAGAAGCACGAGAAGAGACTTGGTAGAAGCAGAGAGGGCACTAGAGAAGGGGTAGAAGCAGAGGGGGCAATAGAGAGGGGTAGAAGCAGGGGGCACTAGAGAAGGGGTAGAAGCCAGAGAGGGCACTAGAGAAGGGGTAGAAGCCAGAGAGGGCACTAGAGAAGGGGTAGAAGCCAGAGAGGGCACTAGAGAAGGGGTAGAAGCCAGAGAGGGCACTAGAGAAGGGGTAGAAGCAGAGAGAGGGCACTAGAGAAGGGGTAGAAGCCAGAGAGAGGGCACTAGAGAAGGGGTAGAAGCTAGAGAGAGGGCACTAGAGAAGGGGTAGAAGCCAGAGAGGGCACTAGAGAAGGGGTAGAAGCCTAGAGGGGGCACTAGAGAAGGGGTAGAAGCAGAGGGGGCACTAGAGAAGGGGTAGAAGCTAGAGGGGGCACTAGAGAAGGGGTAGAAGCCTAGAGAAGGGGTAGAGAGAGGGCACTAGAGAAGGGGTAGAAGGGGCTAGAGGAGGGCACTAGAGAAGGGGTAGAAGCCAGAGAGGGCACTAGAGAAGGGGTAGAAACTAGAGAGAACACTAGAGAGGGGGAGAAGCCAGAGAGGGCACTACACTAAAAGGGGTAGAACCACGAGAGGATAGAGAAGGGGTAGAAGCCAGAGAGGGCACTAGAGAAGGGGTAGAAGGCCGAGAGGGCACTAGAGAAGGGGTAGAAGCCAGAGGAGGGCACTAGAGAGGGGTAGAAGCCAGAGAGGGCACTAGAGAAGGGGTAGAAGGGGCCCGCAAGAGGAGGGCAGAGGGGGGGCTAGAGAAGAGAGGGCTAGAGAAGGGGTAGAAGGGGTAGCCAGAAGCTAGAGGGGGCACTAGAGAAGGGGTAGAAGCCAGAGGGGGCAATAGAGAAGGGGTAGAAGCTAGAGGGGGCACTAGAAGCACTAGAGAAGGGGTAGAAGCCAGAGAGGGCACTAGAGAAGGGGTAGAAGCCAGAGAGGGCACTAGAGAAGGGTAGAACTAGAGAGCTAGAGAGGGGTAGAAGCAGAGAGGGCACTAGAGAAGGGGTAGAAGCTAGAGAAGGGGTAGAACAGAGAGGGCACTAGAGAAGGGGTAGAGAAGGGGTAGAAGCAGAGAGGGCAACTAGAGAAGGGGTAGAGCCAGAGAGGGCACTAGAGAAGGGGTAGAAGCAGAGGGGGCAATAGAGAAGGGGTAGAAGAAGGGGGCACTAGAGAAGGGGTAGAAGCCAGAGAGGGCACTAGAGAAGGGGTAGAAGCCAGAGGGGGCACTAGAGAAGGGGTAGAAGCCAGGAGGGCACTAGAGAAGGGGTAGAAGCTAGAGGGGGCACTAGAGAAGGGGTAGAAGCCAGAGGGGGCAATAGAGAAGGGGTAGAAGGGGGCACTAGAGAAGGGGTAGAAGCCAGAGGGGGCACTAGAGAAGGGGTAGAAGCCAGAGGGGGCAATAGAGAAGGGGTAGAAGGGGGCACTAGAGAGGGTAGAAGCAGGGGGCACTAGAGAAGGGGTAGAAGCTAGAGGGGGCACTAGAGAAGGGGTAGAAGCCAGAGGGGGCACTAGAGAAGGGGTAGAAGCTAGAGGGGGCACTAGAGAAGGGTAGAAGCTAGAGGGGGCACTAGAGAGGCACTAGAGAAGGGGTAGAAGCTAGAGAGGGCACTAGAGAAGGGGTAGAAGCTAGAGAGGGCACTAGAGAAGGGGTAGAAGCTAGAGAGGGCACTAGAGAAGGGGTAGAAGCTAGAGAGGACACTAGAGAAGGGGGGTAGAACTAGAGAGGGCTAGGGACAGGGCTCGAGAGAGAGAACACGTCAGAAAACCGGGAACCAAAGAAATAAATGAAAACTGCTATCTAAGAAACATGGCTAACACAAAAAGGGGAAAACCAGGGAAGACAAAGTAGATAACAGGTAAATCAGACAAAAGCAAAATTGAACAAAGTGACCCACCATAACACAATGACAAAACACAAGCAGCGCATCAACACACCAAAAAAACTCCAATGACCCAACACAAGCAAAAGGAAAGGTGGGAAACTTAAAACAAAAGGCAACGAGGAGCAGGTGGGAAAAATTAGGGGGTAGGGGACAGGGAATAGGGCATAGGGGGCAAAGGGCTCAAATGGCGACCCCTAGTGGTCCAGGCAGCCCAGGTCCAGAGTCTGACACATCCTGTACATTTTTATATATCGGAAGAAAATTATTGAGGGGGGGGTGAGGGCGAAATTTCTGTGTTGTGGGGGGGGGGGG
>JACRUU010000002.1:4901114-4957415 GCA_030449085.1 Kryptopterus vitreolus | reverse complement strand
ACGGACACAGAGACAAACAAGCCGACATACTGATATGTAGACAGGATCAAGGGGAGAGAACATTACACACACACATATATACAGATAAACATGATGAGACAAGCACACACACAACACACACACACACACACACAGATAGACCTAGGTAAATAGACAGACACAGACAGATAGACAGGTAAACTGGATCAAACAGATATGCAAATATACAGATAGACAGATTCAGGAAAGCAGACAGACAGACTGAGGGAATCAGAAGGACAGACAGACGTCTAACTCATAATGACAAAAATACTGAGACAGACACAGCAAATAAAACCCCTCTTAGAAAACAAGGAGCAACAAATACTATTACTACTTACTAATATAATAATAATAATAATAATAATAATAATAAATACATTTTTGTTTATCAGGAGCTGGTGGAGAACCCGAGTCTAATAGTCGACGGCGAGTCGAGATTTGATTACTCTCAGGGAGATCTGGGTAAGTTCATTACAATCATTATCAGTGTTGGGAAGGTTACTTTGGAAATGTAATAGATTACAGATTATAAATGACCCTATTGAAAATGTAATAACTTAGTGTAACATTTCCAAGTTACTTTATAAAAGTAACTGATTATGTTTGATTACTTTAATTTCGCTTGATGACAATAACATCCTGAGTCATCCTGTACATTTTTATATATCGGAAGAAAATTATTGAGGGGGGGGTGAGGGCGAAATTTCTGTGTGTGTGTGTGTGGGGGGGGGGGGGGGTTGTTGGGCTTGGGGTTATTTGGGATTTATAATCTTTAACATTTTCGAAAGTAACAATAATTTAATTACATGTTTTTTTCTCAGTGACTGTAACAAATTTCTGTTACTTTTATTTTGTAATTAAATTAAGTAACGCCGTTACATGTAGCTATTTACTCCCCAACACTGCTCAGTAACCCGTCTCACTTCTCCTGTCATTAAAACATCCAACTACAAATTCCACTTATAAAAAGTCCAGAGTGTTTTACTGACAGCTTTATTTTTTACATTCATCTACATTGTAAACACATTGTTTAGTTTAAGGGTAAATATATGTGTGAATACACCAGGAACTGCAGAGGAAGAAAAAAAAGGATTGTGTGTATTTGACATTGTTTAGGAAACTGCTGGTTTTTGGCTGCGATCGGAGCGATTACATTCCAGAAGGACATCATGGATCAAGTGGTTCCAGCAGATCAGTCGTTTGAAAATGATTATGCAGGAATATTTCATTTCAGGGTGAGAATAAAGACATGTTTGTCAATAAGTATTTATTGCTGCTGTAACCTCAGAGTTCAAGTCTCAGAGCCTGTAATACGATCTGAACAAAAGCTTGTGTGACACCTGACAGCTCCATCCCACACCATGTCATATCACATGTATCTTCTGTTTCCTGTAAGAAGAACTTGCAATCTCCTTCCACTAGATTTTGGATGGTGGAGATTAAAGCTCCTTCACCTGTAACTGTATGAGTGAGATGAGATATAATGTTGGTGAGAAGGTTTGGGTTTCCCTCAGTGTGTGCAGGCCTCTTAAGTCCAACCTTCACACCAAAAATCATGTCTTTATGGAGCTCAGTGTGGATAGGAACATTGGGATGATGGAGCAGTATATGACTACTATGTCAGGTGTCCACATGTGTAGTGTGAGAGTGAATATGAGATATTTCATTTATAAATCCGTGTAATTGTTGTGGTGTAAGAGGAATAAAACCCCGAGTGTATTTCTGGACAGTTCTACAGGAATGGTCAGTGGGTGGATGTTGTGATAGATGACCAGTTACCGACACTTAATGGTAAGCTGATCTTCGTTCACTGCCAAACCTGTAATGAGTTCTGGCCCGCACTGCTGGAGAAAGCCTACGCCAAGTACGTCCAATTACTTGCCATACAATAGTCCATATCACAACGAAATATGGTATAACATAAAGAGATATATTTCTATTTGTGTTCTACAGAGTGTGTGGATCATACGCTGCAATGAATGGTGGATTTATATCCGATGGTCTGCATGATTTCACCGGTGGAGCGTTCAAGACCTTCGACCTGAGGAAGGCTTCTGATAATCTGTGGGATTTGATGGAGCAGGCGGTGAAACGCAGAGCTGTAATGGGATGTGGAACACCTCTTGGGGTAATTATTCATACACACACACACACACAATTGATGGATGTTGAACATCTGGTTCATTTATTAAAGCCAAATATTTATAGTATGTTATTGGTATACAGGTGGCTCCTCACTAGATTCTCACACACTAAGACCTTCATTTATAGAACACTTGTAACAGTGGACATTTTATAGAGCTAAATTTACCTCTAAAAGTCAGTCATAAGTGATGATGATGAGATTTTGTGAGGAAGAAACTTTGAGAGGAACCCAACCTGATCAGCCTGATTCCTTTCCGTTCATGTCATTTACAACCCAGAGCCATCTTTATAGTTCTTCAGTGGATCCTTTCACTGCATTTCTGTTGTGTAGCAGCAACAGTAAATAACATCTCTATGTCTCTGCCTGTGATTGTTGTGCTAAATGGTGAGTTAAAGGGTAAATACAGTTTCTACTGTTTACTTTAAAGCATTGTGCAGAAAAAAAACCTCTAAATTAGTTTATACACCTGCCCACCTTCAGGCTGATGACAAAATCTGTCTGTAAACTAGATTTATAGCATAATACTTATAGTCTGTTCTTTTGAGAGTCAACAAACAGGAGGAAACAAATTCCTTTTGTGTGCAAATTCACTTGGCCAATAAACCTGATTCTGATAACTTACACACATGTGGTAAGGTCTTAAGTCTAAAGTTGCAGAAAAAAACAATTTAATATCAATATCTCTAAAGAAAAACTAAATCAATATCTCTAAAGAAAAACACAGAAACGAAAAAAAAACGGAAAATTTCTTTCTGTTAATTCATTTAAAATCCAAATTATAATTAAAGAAATTAGTTATTTTTACACTGAATTATTTTGTTAAAATGGTACGAAAAAGGGTACAATACCAGTGCATCTGAAGGGAAATAAAACCAACCAAATACATAAATAAATAAATCTGATGCCATATATATATATATATATATTATATATATATATATATTGTATTGTGTTTGTGTACGTGTGTTGTGGAGGTTCTTGTGAATACCAATTAAAGAAAAATAAATTTAAAACGATCTTTAACATCCTTAATTAAAAATCTCCATAACGTGTGTAGGGATATATATATATATATATCATATATATATATATATACTATATATATTATATAATTAAACAAGTTAAACATTTTGTATTTTACTCTACATTCTGATTTATTCCATTTACAAAACACTCCTGAGGATCTGCTTATGAGGATGAGCTGAATGAGCTTATGAGATGTACCAGGAGGAAAACGTGTCTAAACAGTTGCAGATTATTAAAATTCCATGACAAGCTGGAATTCGTCTTTTTCCGATGTACAGGATTGAATTTGAAATTGTTATGACCAAGTGTTATAAATGTTTGCAGGTTCTGGTATTCCATCATCATGTTCATTTATTTTTGTATGGGTTTTAAACAATTTACACGACTCGAATAGCTTTACACAAATAAAGAGCTTATAAACATAGAAGTGGAACGCAATAAAATGGTGTAAGGCCTCACACTTAATTTCTTTCTTTTCTGCATGTCTTCCCTCACCACATCCATAAACCTCCTCACTTCCTTCCTGCCTCCATCCTCAGCTTCTCCCCCATGTCCCTCCTCTGTACACGTCCAAACCACCTCACTCTCTCCTCCATCACCATGTCTCCAAAACATCCTACATGTCCCTCTTATAAACTAATTTCTAATTCTGTTCATCCTCATCACTCCCATTCACGATATCACCCTCTTCACCACCTCCAGCTCCAAGGAAATTCCTGTGCGTAGGTCTGATGCCGATTGAACTCAGTTCGATCCCTCAATTCAAATCGTCTCATACTGCAGTTTTTATATTACAGTACGATAGGTGTGATGAGATACAATAGATAGATAGATAGATAGATAGATAGATAGATAGATAGATAGATAGATAGATAGATAGATAGATAGCATGTACATTATCATATTTATTTTATTTTCTGTACTGTTTGTGTTTACATTTTTTTTAGCCCACTTCTGCTAACACTGTTCTTCCCAACGGAATTGTGGAGGGTCACGCTTACACCATCACTGGAGTTACCAAGGTGAATTTCACACCTCAAGGATTTGAACACCTCGGGATACGTTTGTGGACACATTTAAATACAGAAACAATGACTGTAGTTGATATGTAATTAGTGTTTGAAGTTTAATGTGCTGCAGTGTATTTGCAGGTGTATAAAGCAGTTCTCTCTCTCTCTCTCTCAGGTGAAGGTTCAGAGTAAGGTGGTGAAACTGGTCAGGGTGCTGAACCCGTGGGGAAAAGGAGAATGGAATGGAGACTGGAGTGATAAGTACGTTCCTGCTAATGGCAGAGGATTTCATCACAAATGTTCACCAATCAGGACACATAACACCACAGTGGTTCTGAGTTCTGCATTCTGATTGGTCAGAGTGTTGATTTATTTTCTATAGCAGCAGCTCTGACAATAATGTACCCGTGGAGGGAAATGTTTTTTTATTGGTCTACAAATAAAAAAAAAGATAAATTAATAATTCAATATATACAAATATATTCATCCCCTAAAATTTTATATATAAAATATATAAAAAAATATTTTCTCATCAATACAAACATCAATGTATTTTAGAGGGATTTTATGTGATGGACTGACACAAAGTATCTCATATTTGTGAAATGGAAAGAAAATGGTACATGATGTTAAAGATTTTTAATAGATAAAAGTGTGGTGTGCAAATGTATTCACACCCTTTACTGTAAGTTCTACTCTATGTATGTTTTGTATTTACTCTATGTATGTTATGTGTATAAATATATATAAGCACACAGCGTATGTAACACCTCGTTTAAATGACAATAATACTGTATGTAGAATTCTGGAAATATGTGATAGTAATAGTGACCTCTAGCGGTCAGCGTGTGTATATAATCAGTATGTAAGTACAAAGTCAATGTTATATGCATTAAAACTAGATCTAATGCATTTTTATTAATTATTTGTGATGGATGTTTGTAATTGTGTTCAGATCGCCTTTGTGGAAGCAGCTCAGCAAGCAGGATCGTGAAACATGGCTGGAGGATAAAAACAACGGAGAGTTTTGGTAGGTCTACTACTACTAATAATAATAATACAAAGTATTGTTGTATAACAATATATAACAATATAAAGTATTGTATATAAAGTATAAATATTATATAAAGTATAGTATCAATATAAAATTATATCACAATTTATAAATTCACCACATATAAATGACCCACATACTGCCACATATTTCACATATAAGCAGCACACCCCCTAGTGTTCTCCAGACAAATTACACCTGATATAAAAACTTATATGAATGAATGAATATATATATATATATATAATTTCGAGTAGGATGAGTGCATATCCATCCATTCATCCAATGAATGTTTTATTTCCTGTTGCAGGATGTCGATGGAGGATTTCTGCAAGAGTTATGATGAGCTGGATATTTGCTCTATTGGTGTTGACTTCCTCATTTAATCCACAGCACTGTGTCTATAATTTCTTTAAATAAATAAATAAAGAACCACAGAGCCATATTGATTATTGATGTTGAATGCATCTAATCCTGATTTTTTTATTATTTTTATTTCCTGCATTAAAAAAACTACATTAAAAGATCAAGTTCCTCAGGATAATTATATAAAGTCATGCAGTAAGGCAGGATGGCTGAGGTTTCTCCCATATCCCATATCCCCTATCTATCAGATTTAGGGGCGTGTCTGTTTACAATACACAGTGATGATTAACCTGTCAATCAAGACATTGTGGATATTCAGATAAAATTTTTTCATACAGCAAGATTTAACTGAAATTCTTTAATTCTATGAAATCATCTAAAGCTAAACACAGGCTGCACATCCAGGTTAATATAGTAATGTGTTTTGTGTCATGTCTCAGCCCTGTCTGATTATATCTCACGTGTCCTACACAAGTTTTGAGGTTTGTCTGTGATTATTTATTGTTTACACAGCTCATTGATTAACTTCACAAAACACAAACTACAAACACCTGCATTCCTACCATTCCACCTTAATTCCCACCAAATCTGTTCCTGACACCACGTGCTAACGTCAGTACTCCTGACATGTGATTGCCTTTAACACATGGTTTGAAGCTCTTCAACAACACGCAACTATGAAGAACACGTAACATGTAACTCCATGTACACTCCTGAGGAGCAGGTGCACTGCCTGCTACAGCCGACATGAAGATACATGACTGGATAAGCTTCATGACTTGTGGCAGGCTGTGGTTCCTATGTGCTTCAAAAAGACCCCCATCATCCAGGTGCAATTAAAAGTCAGTGTGTAATTATCTCAATCATTACTGCACATTCACTCTTCGCTGCCCACGACAATTCAATTTGTTGGGTGTGGCTTTTCATTCCTGTTTTTTTGGGAGGGAGCCAGGGCAGTTGTATATCTTTGTTTATGGGGTTATTTTTGTGTTTAGGGAAGTTAAGTTGGATTAAAAGTTTTGTTTGGTTTATTGTGTTGGCCTTGGTGCACCTTGAAGCTTTATACATCAATACACTTTTCATTTAGATAAACCCCCGGTGTTCGTGTTCCATTCCTCCATTACGATACCAAATACATTCACATCCACCCTCTATCCTGCCTTAACACACTGTAAGACCCTTAACACACTGTAAGACCCAACCCTAGACTGGGACGTAATCAGTAAATCATAAAATTCTCCTTCACAGATTAGAAAAGGTAGTAGGAATTCAGGAACAGCCCTTGCCAGGCTCAGGTCTTATTTAACTGACCGCTACCAGTTTGTAGACTTAAATGGTGACTATTCTGTGCATTCCAGGTACAGTATGGTGTGCCACAGAGTTCAGTATGGTGTAGGCCATTGCTCTTTTCAGGGTTCTTTAGGCCCATGCTCTCCTTGCAACTGGGCGTAAATACGATATTAGTTTCGTAAATACATTGTTACGCTGATACACACAGTTATATGTCTTGACACCAGTTTTATGAAAAAAACTGATGACTAAGTAAAGTTGAGCAATGTGTAAAACATAAGAGACTGGATGTTAAGTAAATTCCTCCTGAAAGCTTAATCCAAATAAAACGGGATGTTAAGTAACTTCCTCCTCTTAATCCGGGTAAAACAGAGGTTCTAGTACTCGGACCACATGCAGCTAGGAGAAATATCAGACCAAATAATCAGACAACCTTAACTCTAGATGGTCTTTCTATCACACCCAGTACAACTGTAAAAGATCTGGGTGTGATTAGATTCCAATCTCTCATTCGAAGCTCATGTAGATAATATTACTAAGATAGCCATCTCATTTTTCTAAGATCTAGAAATATCGCTAAGATTGATTCTGGAACTTTATACTGTCATGTTCATGCACGGTGTATAAATAAAATTCAGTTATGCTTTACTGTCTGGATGTTCAGTGCTCACTAGAACTTCAGTTAGATATGAGCAATCACCCCTGCTCACTAACTAAGAGATATGAGCACATCACCCCTGTCCTATCCACACACATCCTGTCCTTACACACACAACCACACACACACACAACACACCCAACAAACACACATTCAGTACTATGCAACACATCACCCCTGACTGCACATCACCCTGTCCTCTCCACATGCATGGCCCCTAGTATAGCACACTGCTAACCTAAAGAACTGAACTATTAACAGCCACGCCTGCTTCGACATGAAGATAGGCTGTCATGTACCACGTATTAGGAAAATTACAGCGGGGGGAGCAGAGTTTTCTCCTAAAAAGCCCCAAAGTTATGGAACTCCCTCCCTATCGAGATCACACAGTCTAGGAACTTAAGTCCATAAAAATTACACATACCCCTAACCAAGCTTTATAGTACATCACCCTGTACATCACCCTGTCCTAGTCCTACCTTAGATAAAGGAGTAGATCTGGGGGACACATGGATGTTCCACCACCTTGAGTATTATAGTGACTGCAGGCTGTCTGGTGTGTTCTTAGTTGCTGACACAGTCTCAGTGTTTAATCAGGGTGAAAATGCCTCACTTTTAGTGAATGTCTCTTATATAAAGGAGTAGACTCAAAGATGTTGAGTTTTATAGTGATCGTTAATGTCTCTCACTCAGGTTTGTGGTGGTGAGAGTGACTATTTATTTACACATCAGGAAGCTCTCATGTCCGTGTTTTCCCTCTGATTCTCCTTTTAGTGTCGCTGTTATAGTTAATCCTGCCGGAGTCCACGTGCACTCGACACTCGACACTAAATATACACACTCCCATACTGCAACCATGACCGTACTACACTCATCTCTCTCTCTCGTCTCTCTCCTCTCTCTCTCTCTCTCTCCCTCTCGTCCCTCTCTCTCCCCTCTCTCCCCGTTGAGTTACATGTCCCACTGCTGAGCTGTCTGATCCAGACCCCCTCTGCACTCTGTTCCTGTCAGAACCTCATGGTGACTCCGCCCCCGGGTTGATGATGCTTCAAATTCATGAATACACTCCACATAAAATCCTCCACACACACACACACAACACACACACATAACACAACACAACAACAATATATGAGGTTCAATGATGATGATGGGTTCTCTGTGTTGATTCTGGTTCCTCTCAAGGTTTCTTCCTGTTCCCAGGGAGTTTTTCCTTGCCACCGTCGCTTCGGCTTGCTCAACAAGAAACAATTAGGTGCCAAACTGATTTTCACTTTTCACACAAACAAGAGTATCTTGTACAGCTGCTTTGAGACGATGACACATTGTAAAAAGCGCTTGTATAAATAAAACTGAATTGAATTGAATTTGAATAATCTCACTGAACACAGGTGCCATCTAGACTGTGTGCTCAGCCCAATGCTGTTCGTTCTGCTCAACCACAACAGTATCCAACCAAATCATCAAGTTTGCTGATGACACGACAGTAGTAATGACTCACTCAGACTGTATCCTATAACGAGAAAGGACGTGTTTTTGTGGAAGAGTATGTTTTATGTTGTCAACGACTGAACTGGTTTTCTTTTCTAGGAGCTTCTAGGACCTGCTAGATAGACCAGTGCATTCCTGGTAATAAAACGTTTCATTCCAGATTTGCAGTTTTGACTGAGAGAGAACACTAACATTTCATTCATTTTACTGCAGCATTAAATTAATTTTATTTATTGTTATTGCAAACTTTCATTCCATAGTATTTGATTTGCAAATATAGCATATTTTGATTTGCATATATTTGCAAAATGCAACTAAATTGCAATATATATTGTTATTGCAAATTTAATTTATTTATTGTTATTAAAATGAACTTTACTCATGTAATTTGTTTGTGAATAGATTGTTTTTTTCATTTGTTTCTTTTTTTTTTCTTTTAGATTTCTTTTTAAGGACTGACATTCAAACATTTTCCAGTTTTGTGACTCCATTCTAAATGCAGAGTATCAAGATCAGGAGAAAGTGCATATTGATGACTATTGTATAAAGCAGGCATGTAAATCCATATGGTTCTATTTTTTCATTTTTTAATTATTTATCACAATATCAACACACACACACATATATATATATATATATATTATATATATATATATATATATATAGAGAGAGATATATATATATATATATACATATATATATATATATATATATATACACTACATACATACATACACACACACACATACATACATACACACATCGCTCTGGATAAGGGCGTCAGGGTTTCTGCTAAAAGCTGTAAATGTATATGTATCTATATTTTGTATCTATATGTGTGTGTGTGTGTGTGTGTGTGTGTGTGTGTGTGTGTGTGTGTGTGTGTGTGTGTGTGTGTGTGTGTGTGCATGTAGTGTGTGTGTGTGTGTGCGCACAATAGAGATGGCACTGATCCTGTAATAAAGATATAAATTCTATTAAATAGTCACTAAAGGACAAAGTAATACATTTGATTTTAAGTTCGTCTGGTCTGGACTTTTTCACATCAACTCCTCAGATATCAGTTCTGTAAATAAACGTGTTGTCGGTTTGCAGATACAGAAATACAGGATCACTGAAGTCTTCACACACAATTATTCATCACCATCTAAAAACAAAAAGAGAAAGAAGTGAATTAGTGAGAGAACACTAGAGTGAACTGGTTTATCAGTGTGGTCTACTTAGTTCATCTACTTCAGGAAACAGGGAAACCATGATTTGATTCCAGTGTAGAATTTGTCCTTCAACATTTCTTCATGCTTATAGAAGATCTTTTTTTTAGAACATTTATCTAGAACATATGATAAGGTGCAGAAGATGGAAGAGGAACATGAGCAGATGTTTGCATCACATCACTGCACTTCTCCAATCTCAGGCTTTTTAATAATGATCAGTACTGTAATGCAGTAAATAATGATAATGCAAAAAATAATGCAAATTCAATATATAACGCTGTTGTAGTAAACATCTAATAAATAATGCTAATGAAGTAAATAACAACAATGTAAATAACTAATTAAGTAAATAACAACTAATAATTAATAATGATAACAACTAATGCTAATATAATAAATAAATGTAGTAATGTTATAAACAATGTGAATGTAATAAAAATATGTAGCAAGTAATGCTAATATAGTAAATAACAATATGTACTAAATAATTCTAATGTAGTAAATAATTCTAATGTAGTAAATATGACTAATTAAGTAAATAACAATATATAATACATATTACTAGTGTAGTTAATAACATCCTTTGTGTTCTCCCTCGTTCCTGCTAATCACACACACACACACACACTAATAAACAATGCTATGTAGTAAATAACGAATGTACATCAAATAACATATATTTTATGATTTAATGGAGATATTACTACACTGATCCATCTCAGATTATAGGAAATAAAGTTGCTGTGGTAACTAACAATGTGTAGTAAATAATACTAATGTAGTAAATATGACTAATTAAGAAAATAACAATATGACCTGGTAAATACATAATAATACATATTACTAGTGTAGTTAATAACACTGGAAATTATGGGAATTGTTTTTAATCTAATACAAAAGAAAAAAAGAAAAAAACAATGCTATGATATATACTCCTTAATTTTATAGTAAATAACAAATGTTAACATAGTAAATAATGTTGATCAGACAGAGCTGAAGATATTAAGAAGTTAAAAATGAATTAATCTAAATAACCATGGTAAACAACAATTTGGCAGATGTTTTTATTGTGTAGAATTTTTTCTTTTCACAATACAAACAAAATAATTTAAAATAATGCTAATGTAGTAAAAAAAGAATAAAAACATTAAACCTCTCAATATTTACTACATTAGCATTATTATTAATTAGATTACCATTAAAGTAGAAAAGATATATATATAGTAAATAATATTAATATAGGAGGCATAGGACAGTGGCACGGTGGCGTAGTGGTTATTCGCCATTCACATTCAACCGCCTCAGGGCCATTGGAGCCGTTTGACATTCGGCCGTATGTGTGTGTAGATTGAGTTTGGCATTGGAAAATTCCCCGTGCCCAAGAGTAAACTTTGAACCTTGGAAAATGTACCTGTGTGAATGTGTGTTTTCTCCGGTGTTCCTCCCGTCCAAAACATGTCCAAAATTGTGCACCTTGGAATAGTCCCTAGTGTGGCATGAAGTGTGTGAATGTGATTGTCCCAGGTGTGAGGGGTGTGTGAATGTGTTTGTGTGTGTGTGTGCCCCTGCTGTGACGGGTTGGCATTCCATCCAGGGTGTATCCTTCCTTGCCCTAGATTGCCAGGCATAGATCCTGAGATGCCCCATGCGGTGAGATGAGGGAATGAGATTGAATGATAAGTGTAGAAGATGAATGAATGAATGAATATTAATATAGTAAATAATGATGTGATAAGTTTCAGTGTGTATATAAAAAAGATCATTCCTCACCTCAGTGTTTGTAGTTTATAATATTCATCATCCTTCAGAGCAGAGAGACGCTTCACTCCTGAGTCTCCTATTTTATTCCCAGACAGATTCAGTTCTCTCAGGTGTGAGGGGTTTGATCTCAGAGCTGAAGCGAGAGCAGCACAACCTTCATCTGTAACACCACAATTATACAACCTGCAGATACACAATAACACACACTTCACTCTCTCAGTTTCTACACATTACACATCCTTTGTGTTCTCCCTCGTTCCTGCAGTGTGAGAAACAGTCACACACACACACACACACTGATGGAAGTTCTCATCTACACACTCATGTAGTGCGAGTTGTGCGACTACAAAATGGACACGATTCATTTCTGTAAAATAGATGCAGCAGATTTATACACAACTTACAAAGTACATCAAATAACATATATTTTAAATCAAATAAACATGATTTAATGGAGATATTATTTTTTGCTACACTGATCCATCTCAGATTACTTCTCTAACACAGAAAAGTATAATAAATGACCAGTAGGTGGCGGTGTAATGTGTGTTACAGCTGATTGGAATTAGAAGTAGAGGAACACTAATGACTAAATTACAAAACATTTATGAGCAGTTGTGTTTCCTGTAGATAAATATAATTATATTATCAATGCAGAAAAACATTAAAGATAGAAAATGATGAATATCAGTGTAATTAATTTTTATTTGTGTCTTTGTTTTAAGGAGAACATTAACCTCTAGATGACAGAAGAGTTGTATTTTGATAGTAAAGAACTTTTACATCAGAGGAAACATTAGGAAAAGGAAGACGAGAGAAAGTAAAGACACTCAGCAGATGGTGATGACATGAAGATTTCTTCCTGACCTGGTAAATACATAATGTCTCATTTTACACACCGATTTATCAAACTGAAGTAAATGATATCTATTTTTGCTTTTTACATGACCTTTCTTTAAAGCATCTACCAATAAGTAGTTTTAGATTACAGACAATAGAATATATCTGGAAATTATGGGAATTGTTTTTATTGTGGGATGCTGTTTTCAGGACAATGCACAAGTTACAAAAGAAAAAAAGAAAAATATTCAGTAAAAGAGAACGGCGTCTGTGAAACAAAGCTGCTCTCAGTTTGAAATGTTGGAGAGAGATATATACTCCTTAATTTTATATCTTTGATAGAAAACGTTTATAAAACATAATAATTTGATGTTGTATTTCAGGACCTGAAGCCCATAGGAGTGCTGGAGGAACTGACTGTACCAAGTCCTCTGTCTCCTCAGTCATGTAAGAGATCAGACAGAGCTGAAGATATTAAGAAGTTAAAAATGAATTAATCTAAATAACCATGAGGAAGCAGCCAGTTATGACCAACAAATCAATATTCAGTTTTTGTTTACATGTACACATTTGGCAGATGTTTTTATTAAAAGTCTGTCATTTTTGTGAATTTTTTCTTTTCACAATACAAACAAAATAATTTCAGTGTTTCCAAACCTGAGATCAGGGCAGTCATGAACTAATCTAAAGAATAAAAACATTAAACCTCTCTAAATAATACAATCAATAAAATACATAAAAAATGGTTTGTTATTGTCAGTACATGTATTCTATCTTTTCGTTAATTATTAAAAGTAAAAAAAAGGAATTCACATTCATTGTTATTGCTATTTTTGACGTTCACTGTGGCATTATAATAAAATCACATTATTGTGTACAAATAAACTTTGATATTTTCAATATTATTGTGGAATTTTAATAGTATTGTATAAAACTTTATTGCATTTCTGTTGAAATGGATTTTTATTCACTGTAGATAAATATAATTATATTACATCATTAAAGATAGAAAATGATGAATATCATCTAATTCTAAGTGCTTTGATAGTAAGAATTAATGATTAGTGTGAGTGAGTAAATACATAAGTCATTTTACACAGTGTGTGTTGTGTGTGGTGTGTGATTTATCAAACTGTGATATCTATTTTTGCTTTTTACATGACCTTTCTTTGCATCTACCAATGTGTGTGTGTGTGTGTTTTTATTGTGTGTGTGTGTACAAAAGAAAAAAAGAGTGTGTGTGTGTGTGTGTGTGATATATACTCCTTAATTTTATAACTTTGTGTTACTGAGGAGCAGGTCATGTCTCCTATTTTATTGAGTCCTCTGTCTCCTCTCTCAGAGAGATGATCTTACCATTCAGTATCTCCAGTTTACAGAGAGGCATTTTTTCTTTTCACAATACAAACAAAATAATTCTCCAGTCCAGCACAGAATAAAAACATTAAACCTCTTTAAATAATACAATCAATAAAATACATTAAAAAGACGTACTTCACGTTAATTATTAAAAGTAAAAAAAAGGAATTCCTGAGTCTCCTATTCACATTATTCCCAATATTATTGTGGAATTTTAATAGTAGACAGATTCAGATTTTTATTCACACATTCTCTCAGGTGTGAGGAGGTTTGATCTCAGAGCTGAAGCGAGAGCAGCACAACCTTCATCTGTAACACCACAACTCATTAAGAGATCACAACCTGCAGATACACAATAACACACACTTCACTCTCTCAGTTTCTACACATTACACATCCTTTGTGAATTTTTTCTTTTCACAATACAAACAAAATAATTTCTCCCTCGTTCCTGCAGTGTGAGAAACGTTAATTATTAAAAGTAAAAAAAAGTCACACACACACACACACACTGATGGAAGTTCTCATCTACACACTCATGTAGTGCGAGTTGTGCGACTACAAAATGGACACGTTTCATTTCTGTAAAATAGATGCAGCAGATTTATACACAACTTACAAAGTACATCAAATATATATATATTATATATATATATATATATATATATATATATATATATATATATATATATAGATAAAATAAATGAATTTGAGAAACAGAAAACATGATTAAATGAAGATAAATATTTTTGCTGCACTTTGATCCATCTCATTATTTCCATGACACAGAAAATATATAATAAATAGCGCAGCCCAGAGCGAGCAGCGAGCACAGCGCAGCCCAGAGCGAGCACAGCGAGTATAAAACCAAAACGGTACGTAACATGGCTAATGTTCAGCTTGTTCAGTGTGTTGAGTGTGGAATGTTTAGACAGTCTTCCTCCGTCATTACTGATAAGTTTACCTGCGATAGGTGTGTACGCTAGTTAGCAAACTGACGGAGAAGATCCTAGCATTAGAGGAGCGCATCCAGACCTTAGAGAGTGGTAGCAAGAAAAAGTGTAGAGTACCTGTAACGAGGAGTCTGGATGCCGCAGGGAGGAGCTAGCCAGTCAGCGACTCCGGCTTTAGAGCCCTCACAGCGGGGCGAATGGGTGACGACTCGGCGGCATACTCGTTCAGCCAAAGCTACGGCTAAGGCTAGCCCACCGGAGCACGCCAATGCGATTCACGTGTCCAACAGGTTTGCTCTCCTCAGTGAAAGCACCCACTGAGAAACCTGAAGGTACTCTGGTTATTCGGAGACTCAATAGTGAGACACGTGAAATTAGCCAGGCCTTTAGGGGCACCAGCGGCCTGTAGTTAAGTGTATGCCAGGAGCCAGAGCACCGGACATTTCAGGTAGTCTTAGGGCTGTAGGCCAGCGTAAGTTCTCTAAGATAGTTGTCCATGCAGGAGCTAACGATATACGCCTTCGCCAGTCAGAAACTAGCAAGCGTAACTTCATAGAGGTGTTTAAATTAGCGAAGGCAATGTCCGATGTTGTAAGTATGCTCTGGCCCTATCCCAATGAGACGCGGCGACATAGCTTACAGCAGGTTATGGTCGCTAAACCGCTGGATGTCCAGGTGGTGCTCCGAAAACCACGTGGGCTACATAGACAATTGGAAAACTTTTGAGGGTAAACCTGGCCTGTTAGGGCGAGACGGTGTCCATCCCACCAGGGAAGGGGCCGCTCTCCTTTCCTGTAATATAGCACATAGTCTTAGGGTAGGACTAGTTAATCACTGACTACCCAGAGTCCAGGCCAAGGAGCAGACAAACCGGCTAATCCAACCGTCTGCTAGCTGTACAGAGTCGTCACTCAGGTTATATAAAATTGAGACTGTGTCTGTTTCTCGAGCGAACCACAAATCTCGAAAGACTCAGAAAGTCTGTTTTAATAATCTAATTAATGTAGATACCTCTTATTCAGATCTTACTGAACACACAGCCTCCACCTCTGTTCTGAAGTTAGGTTTATTAAATATCAGATCTCTTACATCTAAAGCAATCTTAGTTAATGAAATGATCTCAGATCAGGCGTTTGATATCCTGTGTCTAACAGAAACATGGGTTAAACAAAACGAGTATGTAGCATTAAATGAAGCTAGTCCTCCAGCATACAGCTACATACAGCAGCCTCGCCTAACTGGTAGAGGAGGAGGAGTCGCACTTATCTATAAGGATAATTTAACTATTGTACACAAGCATGGACACAAGTTCACTGCCTTTGAAGTTCTCCATACTAATATTAGTATAGCCATCAATAATAAGGTGAGACAGTCGCTTCCATTAATTATCATTTACAGACCCCCAGGACCGTATTCTGAATTTCTTAGTGAATTTGCAGATTTACTATCAAACCTGGTCGTTTCTGTTGATAGAGCGCTAATCGTCGGAGATTTTAATATTCATTTTGAGAACACAGACGACCCGCTGAGGACAGCATTTATGTCCATACTCGACTCAATGGGAGTCAATCAGTGTGTGATAGGACCCACTCATAAAGCAGGTCACACCTTAGATTTGATATTATCGTTCGGGCTAAGTGTTACTAGCATAGTGACTGTCCCGCAGAACGAAGTTATATCAGACCACGATCTAATTTTATTTAAAGTGTGTTACGGTAATGATGTACACACAACACCGCGCTATCAAACTAAGCGTACTTTCACATCTTTAACTGCTCAGAGTTTCGTTAGCGATCTCCCAAAATTATCCATGATCATTGGATCCCCCTCTGACCATGTAGAACTCGACCAGGCGACCGAATATCTAGAGTCAACCTTCCGTGGCACCTTAGATAATGTTGCACCAGTTAGAAGAAAAATGGTTAAAGATAAGAAACTTGCACCTTGGTATAATGACCAAACACGCTCTTTAAAACAGACCGTTAGAAAATTAGAACGAAAATGGCGTCAGTCTAAACTGTTAATATTTAAAACAGCATGGAAAGAGAGCACCAGAAAATATAAAAAAGCCCTGAGTGAAGCTAGATCAGCTTATTTCTCCACTCTTATAGAAACTAATAAAAACAATCCTAGATTTCTATTTAACACTATAGCAGAGTTAACTAGGAATAGGAACAACGATAGAAATCTCCACAGTAACAACATGTAGTAGCGACGACTTCATGAATTTTTTCAATAACAAAATAACAAATATTAGGGAAAATATTCAGGCCTTAAATCCCGATTTTTTCATTGATTCTGGTGATAAACTAAATACACCAGGACCAGATCCTAGATCATTTTACTCTTGTTGAAGAGAATGAATTAATTTCACTCATCTCTTCTGCTAAAGTCGACAACGTGTGTATTAGATCCCGTACCCGACACACTTTCTTGAAACAGGTAGTAGCAGCAGCATTATCAGAACCCCTGCTGACAATAGTAAACTCTTCACTCAGCAGTGGGTATGTTCCAAAATCCTTTAAATTAGCAGTCATTAAGCCACTAATTAAAAAACCTGACCTCGACCCCAGTGAGCTATCAAACTATAGGCCGATATCAAACCTCCCCTTCATTTCAAAAATCTTAGAAAAGGTAGTTGCACAGCAGTTAAGTTCATACCTTACTTAAGAATAACATACACGAACTTTACCAATCAGGATTTAGACCTCATCACAGCACAGAGACAGCACTCGTCAAAGTAGTGAATGATCTCTTACTGGCCTCTGATCAAGGCTGTGTCTCTCTGCTGGTATTACTCGACCTCAGTGCAGCCTTTGACACCATTGACCATAAAATTCTCCTTCACAGATTAGAAAAGGTAGTAGGAATTCAGGGAACAGTCCTTGCCTGGTTCAGGTCTTATTTAACTGACCGCTACCAGTTTGTAGACTTAAATGGTGATTATTCTGAGCATTCCCAGGTACAGTATGGTGTGCCACAGGGTTCGGTATTAGGCCCATTGCTCTTTTCTATTTACATGCTTCCTCTGGGCAACTTAATTCGTAAATACGATATTAGTTTCCATTGTTACGCTGATGACACACAGTTATATGTCTCAGCTCCACCAAATGAAAAAAAAATCAGTTTAAGTAAAGTTGAGCAATGTGTGAAAGCCATAAGAGACTGGATGTTAAGTAACTTCCTCCTACTTAATCCGGGTAAAACAGAGGTTCTAGTACTCGGACCACATGCAGCTAGGAGTGAAATATCAGACCAAACATTAACTCTAGATGGTCTTTCTATCACACCCAGTACAACTGTAAAAGATCTGGGTGTGATTATAGATTCCAATCTCTCGTTCGAAGCTCATGTAGATAATATTACCTAAGATAGCATTTTTCCATCTCAGAAATATCGCTAAGATTAGGAATATATTGTCAATTAATGATGCAGAAAAACTAGTCCATGCTTTTATCACATCCAGGCTGGATTACTGTAATGCTTTACTGTCTGGATGTTCAGCGCGGTGTATAAATAAACTTCAGTTAGTTCAGAACGCGGCAGCGAGAGTGCTCACTAGAACTAGGAGATATGAGCACATCACCCCTGTCCTATCCACACTGTCCTATCCACTGTCCACACACACACATCACCCCTGTCCTATCCACACTGCACATCACCCCTGTCCTATCCACACTGCACATCACCCCTGTCCTATCCACACTGCACATCACCCCTGTCCTATCCACACTGCACACATCACCCCTGTCCTATCCACACTGCACATCACCCCTGTCCTATCCACACTACACACACACACCCCTCCTCCACACTACACACATCACCCCTGTCCTATCCACACTATGTACATCACCCCTGTCCTATCCACACTGTACATCACCCTGTCCTATCCACACTGTACATCACCCCTGTCCTATCCACACTGTACACACCCTGTACATCACCCCTGTCCTATCCACACTGTGCAACACACGGCACACATCACCCCTGTCCTATCCACACTGCACATCACCCCTGTCCTATCCACATGCACACACCCCTGTCCACCCTGTCCTTCCACACTGCACACATCACCCCTGTCCTATCCACACACACACATCACACCCTGTCCTCCACATACCACACTGCACATCACCCATCACCCCTGTCCTATCCACACTGCACATCATCACCCATGTCCTCTCCACATCCCCTGCACACATCACCCCTGTCCTATCCCACACTGCACATCACCCCTGTCCTATCCACACTGCACATCACCCCTGTCCTATCAACCCACACTGCACATCACCCCTGTACATCCTCCCCACACTGCACATGCACACCTCCCCTGTCCTATCCACACTGCACATCACCCCTTTCCTATCCACACTGCACATCACCCCTGTCCTATCCACACTGCACACATCACCCCTGTCCTATCCACACTGCACATCACCCCATCCTCTCCTGTCCACATCACCCCTGTCCTATCCACACTGCACACATCACCCTGTCCTATCCACACTGTACATCACCCCTGTCCTATCCACACTGCACATCACCCCTGTCCTCTCCACACTGCACATCACCCCTGTCCTATCCACACTGTACACACATCACCCCTGTCCTATCCACACTGCACACACATCACCCCTGTCCTCCACATCCACACTGCACATCACCCCTGTCCTATCCACACTGTCCTATCCACCCATCACCCCTGTCCTCTCCACACTGCACATCATCACCCCTGTCCTCACTGTCACCCCTGTCCTCCACACTGCACATCACCCCTGTCCTATCCTATCCACACTGCACACATCACCCCTGTCCTCCACATCCACACTGCACATCACCCTGTCCTGCACATCCACACTGCACATCACCCCTGTCCATCACACCACTGCACATCACCCCTCTCCTATCCACACTACACATCACCCCTGCCCTATCCACACCTGCACATCACCCCCTGTCCCATCCACACTACACACATCACCCCTGTACCTATCTCTATCCACACTACACATCACACCTGTCCTATCCACACTGCCACATCCATCACCCCTGTCCTATCCACACTGCACATCCACACCCACTGTCCTATCCACACCCACACCCCTGTCCTATCACCCTGTCCATCACCCCTGTCCTCTCCTCCACACACTGCACATCACCCCTGTCCTCTCCACACTGCACATCACCCTGTCCTCTCCACCCACACTGCACATCACACCCCTGTCCTATCCCACCTGCACATCAACACCCGGTCCTCTCCACACTACACAGTGAAATTCCGTATAGAATTAAAAATATTACTATTAACTTATAAAGCACTGAATGGTCTCACCCCACAGTACCTGACCGAACTATTAGAGCCTTATGTTCCACCACGCCTGCTTCGATCAAAGGATGCAGGCTGTCTGTCAGTACCACGTATTAGGAAAATTACAGCGGGGGGCAGAGCTTTCTCCTACAAAGCCCCAAAGTTATGGAACTCCCTCCCTATTAATGTTGGAGAATCAGACACAGTCTCAGTGTTTAAGTCCAGGGTGAAAACTTTCTTATTTAACCAAGCTTTTAGTGAATAGTCCTATCTTAGATAAAGGAGTAGATCTGGGGGACACATGGATGTTGAGTATTATAGTGATCTGGTGTGTTTAGTTGCTGTCTGCCTCACTCTCATTAATCACTCAGGTTTGTGGTGGTGAGAGTGACTGTTTATTTACACATCAGGAAGATCTCATGTCCGTGTTTTCCCTCTGATTCTCCTTTTAGTGTCGCTGTTATAGTTAATCCTGCCGGAGTCCACGTCTGCACTCGACACTACATATACACACTCCCATACTGCAACCATGACTGTGACTAACCACTCACTCTTTTCTTCTTTCTCTCTCCCTCTCTCTCTCCTTCTCTCTCTCTCTCTCTCCGTTGAGCTACATGTCCCACTGCTGAGCTGTCAGTGATCCAGACCCCCTCTGCACTCTGTTCCTGTCAGAACCTCCTGGTTACTCCGGTTGATGATGCTTCAAATTCATGAATACACTTCACACTACACAATAAACATCCTCAACCACACACACAACACTAACAACACAAATGAGGATGGGTTCTCTGTTGATTCTGGTTCCTCTCAAGGTTTCTTCCTGTTCTCAGGGAGTTTTTCCTTGCCACCGTCGCTTCGGCTCAACAAGAAACAATTAGGGCCAAACTGATTTTCACTTTTCAAACATGAGTATCTTGTACAGCTGCGATGACACATTGTAAAAAGCGCTTTATAAATAAAACTGAATTGAATTGAATTAAATGACCAGTAGGTGGCAGTGTGATGTACATTACAGCTGATTGGCACAGCATGGAATTAGAAGTAGAGGAACACCAATGACTTTTCACATCAAATTTTAAATGAAAAACAACACTGAATAAACAATTCATTGCAGCTTGTCACTGCTGACTTACTGTGTCTCTCAGAGAGAAGATCTTACCTCAGATATTTCACTTTACACTCAGGATTCTCCAGTAGAGAAGAGAGACGCTTCATTCCTGATTCTCTGACTTTATTCCAGGACAGATCCAGTGTATCAACAGTCAGATTCAGTTTTCTCAGATTGGAGGTTTCCAAGTTGAGTATTGAGATCAGAGCTTTTATACTTCTCTCTGTAATTTCTTCCCACCGGATACTGAAGGAAATAAAAGATAATGAAGATTAAAGTCCTCAAAACGTCTCACTGCAGAGTCTCACTTTCACCATCACACACATCAGTTCCACACAATGATTAAATAGTGTAATAATATGTTCAGAGATGTTCAGATTGTGCTCGGTGAGAGTTTCAGCTGCGTACACGTTGTACACATCATCACACACACGTTGTAGAAACATAGAGGATGAGATCCAGGAATCCAAATGGGAAAGTGAGAGTCTGATCTAAAACCTTTCTAAGAGGAGAAAGGAAAATGTCTTTTGGATACCAGCAAAAAATAGAGATCAGACAAAATATAGAATGTTAATGTGCTAAATAATGATAATGTGCTAAACAATGCTAATATAATAAACAATGCTAATGTAGAAAATAACAATAATGTACTCAATAATGCTAATGTAGTAAGTAATGTGAGGGGTGTATCTCAGTGGTTAAGGCAATGGGTTAGTGAGCTCAAAGTCAGGGTTCGAGCCCCAGCATCGCCAAGCTGCCTCTCTTGGGTCCTTCAGCAAGGCCCTAAACCCTCTGTGCTCCAGGGGGCGCTGTATCATGGCTGACCCTGCGCTCGGACTCCAGCTTCCAAACAAACTGGTATATATATAAACAATTTCACTGTGCTGTAATGTTTATGTGACAAATAAAGACTATTATATTCTAAAGATAATGATGTGATAAGTTTCAGTGTGTATATAAAACAGATCATTCCTCACGTCAGTGTTTGTAGTTTATAACATTTATCATCCTTCAGAGCAGAGAGACACTTCACTCCTGATTCTCCTATTTTATTCAAAATCAGATCCAGTTCTCTCAGGTGTGAGGGGTTTGATCTCAGAGCTGAAGCGAGAGCAGCACAACCTTCATCTGTAACACCACAACTACACAACCTGCAGATACACAATAACACACTTCACTCTCTCAGTTTCTACACATTACACATCCTTCTGTATCGTGTGTGTGTTGCTGAGGGGCAGGTCATGTGACTCTCAGAGAGATGATCTTACCCCAGTATCTCCAGTTTACAGAGAGGATTCTCCAGTCCAGCACAGAGACGCTTCACTCCTGAGTCTCCTATTTTATTCCAAGACAGATCCAGTTCTCTCAGGTGTGAGAGGTTTGATATCAGAGATGAAGCGAGAGCAGCACAACCTTCATCTGTAACACCACAATCACACAACCTGCAGATACACAATAACACACTTCACTCTCTCAGTTTCTACACATTACACATCCTTTGTGTTCTCCCTCGTTCCTGCAGTGTGAGTGTGAGAATAATGTGAGTGTCACACACACTGACGGAAGTCCTCATCTACACACGCAAGTTGTGCAACTACAAAATAGACACGTTTCATTTCTGTATAAAATAAATGCAGCAGATGTCTATACAAATTACATCAAATAATATACATTTTTAAATACAAATAAATAAATGTAAACATGATTTAATGGAGATAAATATTTTTGCTGCATCCATCTCATTACTTCAATGACACAGAAAATTACTTTAAATCAACAGTAGGGGGCAGTGTAATGTGTATTGGTACAGCAGGGAATTAGAAGTAAAGGAGCTAATAACTAAATGAAAGTGGAGGAAGAATAATAATAATAAGGTAAAGACGTCTCTAAACAAGATTATAAAGCAATGATGATGATGACATAAGATGACGTGTGTTATGGTGGACTGTCTCCCTTCTCTTGTCCAATCATAAGATAATATTAAACCTGACCAGTGATTATTGCTGCATTAATGATTAGTGTAAGTTAGAAGTTTAATTACTGATAGATTTGTTGTGTATGTTGTAAAACTACAGAAAATTTCAATAAACAATTCACTGCAGCTTTTAGTGACTTACTGTGTCTCTCAGAGAGATGATCTTACCTCAGATCTTTCACTTTACACTCAGGATTCTCCAGTAGAGCAGAGAGACACTTCACTCCTGATTCTCCGAGTTTATTATTAGACAGATCCAGTGTATCAACAGTCAGATGCAGTTCTCTCAGATTGGAGGTTTCTGAGTTGAACACTGAGGTCAGAGCTTCTACAGATCTTCTCCCTGTAATTTCTTCACACCTGATACTGAAGGAAATAAAAGATAATGAACATTAATGTAAAAGATTAAACAAGTCCTGAAAGCAGCGTCTCACTGCAGAGTCTCACTTTCACCATCACACACATCAGTTCCACACAATGATTAAATGGTGTAATAATATGTTCAGAGATGTTCAGATTGTGCTCGGTGAGAGTTTTAGCTGCGTACACGTTGTACACATCATCACACACACGTTGTAGAAACATAGAGGATGAGATCCAGGAATCCAATTGGGAAAGTAAGTCTCTGATCTAAAACCTTTCTAAGAGGAGAAAGGAAAATGTCTAAAGTCCTGGTTTTTGGTTATTCAGATGCTTTGTTGGACATTTTAGTTGGAGATACAGTGCTGCTGTTCAAACGTGCATACAGACGCAGAAGAGGGAAGCACGGCAGTGTACTGGTTACGTTTTGTGAGAGTGCTTTTTGAACATGTGAGTGCAGCGATGAAACAGATGGATGAATAAACGACTGGAATACAGCAAAGGTACCCAGACTCTCCTTTAATCATTCCTGGAGACGTTAACAAAGAAAACCTTTACTGCGAACTGCCAAAATACACGTCCCACTAGAGATATTGGATCACTGTTACACAACATTTAAGGATCCATATCACTCTGTCCCACGTGTGCTCTCTGACCACTGTCTAGTTCATCTCATACCAACTTACAGGCAGAACCTGAAATCAGTTAAACCTGTACTAAAGACTATCAAAAGATGGACAAATGAAGCAGAGTGGGATTTAAAAGCCTGCTTTGAATGCACTGACTGGAGTGTTTTTGAAGCTGCAGCCACAGATCTGGACGAGTTCATATGTGCATCCTCATTAGATCATTCTTATCATTCAATAATAATAAACCATGGTTTACTGGGAAACTCAAACAGCTCCGTCATGCCAAGGAGGATACTTATAGAAGTGTTAAGAAGATCTTGTACAACCAGGTCAGGAACAAACTAACTAAAGAGATCAGATTGGCTAAAAAATCCTACTCGGAAAAGCTGGAAAAACAGTTTTCAGTCAACGACCCAGCGTCAGTATGGACCGCACACACCCAAGCACACTCTCTCTTCCAACTGTTATCTTCTGGGTGGCGCTACAGAGCAACTGTTCACCAGAACAGCCAGGCACAAAAACAGCTTTTTCCTGCAGGCTATACTCATCCTGAACAATTAAAATATTCAGAAATACACACCGTCCATCATAACTGACATTATTATGTATACATTATTTATACACAGATCCTGAATGGCACAACTGTAAAATACACACTTGTAAATAACATACCTGTTTATTCTGTACATTTTCCCACTCCTATATACAGTTATTATTATTTATTTTAATTCCTGTTATATTGTTATTTATCTATGTCTGTACTTTCTTCTGCACTGGAAGCTCTTATCTCCAGGTCAAATTCCTTGTGTGTGTGAATATAGTTGGTAATAAAACTATTTCTGATTCTGATTCATCTGGACATCTCAGACGTTTGATTTATTCTCAACACTGTAACAGCAGAACAATAACATTCAGATTCACTTACATTGCTTTTCTGGATGCTGCAATCACAGGCATCATTCTCACAAGAATCTCCTCTTTTGTCTTCTCTGGAGTGATGTATTTATTCAGGTCGAATTCCTCCAGATCCTGTTCTGATGTCAGTAACACAAATGCCAGAGCAGACCAGTGTGAAAGTAAGAGTTTACGTTGTTTTCCAGATTTCAGGTAGTGTTGGATTTCCTCCACTAGAGAATTATCACCAAGTTCATTCAGACAGTGGAACAGATTGATGGATTTCTCTGTAGCCATGTTCCTACTGATCTTATTCTTAACGTACTGAACTGTTTCCTCTTTGTTCTGGGAGCTACTTCCTGTCTGTGTTACTAAGGAATGTAGAAGTTTCTGATTGGACTCGAGTGAGAGACCCAGAAGAAAGCGGAGGAAAAGATCCAGATGTCCAGTCTGACTTTTTAAAGTCTGATCTACAGCACTCCTGTGTACATCTGAAAGTGCTTACAGTCCTGTTTCTTTTTGAGAACATTTCTGTGTTCCTTCATGAAGATCAGGTGAACATACAGAGCTGCGAGATGTTCCTGAATGCTCAGATGAACAAAGCTGTACACGTTAATCTGGTGAACTCCAAACTCCTCTCTGAAGATCTGCGTACACACACCAGAATACACTGCTGCTTCTGTCACATCAATGCCACACTCTCTCAGATCTTCCTCATAGAAGATCAGGTTCTGTTTCTCCAGCTGCTGGAAAGCCAGTTTCCCCAGTTTGAGGAGCATTTCTTCATGGCTCTCCTGCTTCTGTGGGTACTTCTCTCTTATGATGTTGGTCTGAATGATGAGGAAGTGTGTGTACATTTGAGTCAGAGTCTTGGGGATCTCTCCACTCTCTGCTTCACCCAACATTCTCTGTAGAACAGTGGCTGAGATCCAGCAGAAGACTGGGATATGACACATGATGTAGAGACTTCTTAACGACTTCAGGTGTGTGATGATCTTATTGGCCAGGTTCTGATCACTGATCCTCTTCCTGAAGTACTCCTCTTTCTGAGGGTCATTGAACCCTCGTACCTCTGTGAATCGATGGACATACTCGGAGGGGATTTGATCTGCTGCTGCTGGTCTGGAGGTGATCCAGATGAGAGCAGAAGGAAGCAGGTTCCCTTTGATCAGGTTTATCAGCAGAACATGCACTGGTGCTGATTCAGTTACATCACACACTCTCACTGTGTTCTGGAAATCCAGAGGGAAACGACACTCATCCAAACCATCAAAAATAAACAAAACCTTCTCCAAACTGGAAATGTCCATTTCTTTCATCTCCTTAAAAAACACATGAAGGAGCTCCATCAGACTCAGGTTCCTGTCCTTCATCAGATTCAGCTCTCTGAAAGGAAGTGGGAATATGAGGTGGACGTCCTGATTTGTTTTCCCTTCAGCCCAGTCCAGAACAAACTTCTGTACCGAGACTGTTTTTCCAATTCCAGCTACTCCCTTCGTCAGAACCTTCCTGATGGGTTCTTCATCTAGTTCAGATAAGGGTTTAAAGATATCACTGCATTTGATCGGTGTGTCCTCAGTTGGTTTAATCCTGTATGCCACTTCAATCTGTTTCACCTCATGTTCTTTATTGACATCTCCACTGTCTCCCTCTGTGATGTAGAGCTCGGTGTAGATCTCATTCAGGAGTGTTCTCTGTTCCTGCTGTAGCATCACTCCATTCAAACACTGAAACTTCTCCATCAGAGTGAATTTGAACTTCTTCAGGAATTCATCTACAGCAGTGCATTGTGGGTGGTATCTGTGACAGGGTGAAGTAGGAAGACATGGTGAGACATGGGCTACAATGATTAGAGTAGAAGTTGACATTGTTCCTGATAGATCTTTACGATGTTCTCACTGTAGATCTGCTTCATTCTACTGTAGGGTTTCTATCATATAATCACTCTGTAGGTCCAAACACCAGAGAGATCTAGAATAGTAGTGTGTCAGTGTCACAGTCATGGTGATCTTACTCTGTAGCTGTGATGATGTTTTTCTCTCGTCTGTCTCCTGCCTTCTGTAAAACACTGTAAACAAAAACAACAACTGTTATAAAGATAATACAATAAGTGTAGTGAGTGCATTAACACTTAAGACAATGCAATATTAAGTGGTTGTTCAATAACATTAATAGTTCTCACAAGGTCTGTGATATATGACCATATAGCCACAATCATATTATCTCTACACTGAGTCCCTGTTCAGTTTCAAATACACTATAAATTATTATTAATAATTACTTATTATTAGTAGTAAAATGTTTATCTCCCATGTATCTATCCAGTCTTCTAACATGCTAAAATTCATCACGCTCTTTAAGATCCCAAAATTTCTAGTAGTTCCTAGGATAAAGTCCAATAAAGGTGGAAGAGCATTCTCACATTTATCTCCTAAACTTTGGAATTGTCTTCCTGACAGTGTTTAAGTAATATGTTCAGTGTTCAGCTTTAATAATTACCTGTGATATTAAGTACAAGAATTATGGGATGTTACCTCTGTACAGGTGAGGAAATTCCTTTTCTAAAGTTGAAAGGAGGATCCATAGACCAATCACTCTTCATGGAGACACCGCTGGGTTCTGGTGAATGTGATCTCTTTCTCTTCTGTTTACTGCATAAAATTAAAGAAACGGTCATGTGACAGAATTTAAGCATTTCAAACAGTTGTAGATGAATTTGTATCATAAAGCATCACAATATTTCTGTTAAATCCACAACCTTCTTTCATTTCACCTGAAACACTTTAAATGCTTGTAGTACATTAAAGCTCAACATTTCAATCCACGCAGAATTCACATCAGGTCTCCAAAGTGCAGTCGACTAAAGACAGTTCCCATAAACCCTGTATGTACTGTAAACAATGTAAACTTATTCATGTGCTGTGAGTTTCATGATACGTCTCAGTGTCGTCTTGAGAAGCCTGTATGAGGAGGTTTCATATCATGGCTTTAGTTGTCTCAAGGCAACTCTTTACTGTTTACTGCATGTTATAAACAACCTGGAATTAACCACCACACAATGCTCATGGATTCTGAACTTCCTCACAAACAGACCACAGAATGTCAAGTTAAATCATCCACTGCGCAAAGGATTGTGGAAACCAAGCCCCCAACCTCACCATGGTTTATGCTATATAATCCAGACATACATTAACAGACAGAGGAACAGCTCATGATTAAACCATGATGAAATGTCCTGATGGTTATTATTATCATTTAAAATTGAATTATCAACACAGTGTTTTATTATCATGATTTAAAATCATTTTCAGTCCTGGGCAAATTTTTGGACAAAAAATATTGATAAGAGATTAAATATTTCATCATCTCACTTGTAATTAATGCAACACTTCCGGGAAGCAAAAGGTGTGTGTGTGTGTGGGGGGTGTTAAGCAGGAGCAGCTACTTCCTAGTGTTGGAGGCGTTTCACAAAGTGGCATTTGTTTACAATATTCGACACATTTTCAATGAATTTATTTGGCTTCATGCAGTTCGTTGTAAACATTTTAAGACGGTAAACAGACCGATCTTTCAGCGTCTCTTTCCGTAGTCAAGGTGAATCCAATGTCTACATGTGCTTCATCTTATTTTTTCATCATATTACTCCCTGAACATAATCCGACAATGAAACCGCCACTGCCACCTACTGTAGTGGATGTGCAACTTTATTCTGGTACTTTATTATGGTATGGCAAAAAAGCATATTCAACGGGGTCAATAAATATAAATACCTGCTAATGATGGTGTAGTACAGCATTAACTGTGACTTTAACTATACGAATTATGGGATGTTACCTGTGTAAAGGTGAGGAGATTTCATTTCTAAACATGAAAGGAATCTCCATAGACTGATCACTCTTTATGGAGATACAGCTGGGTTGTGATGAGTGTGATCTCTCTCTCTGAAGTTTACTGTAGAAAATTTTAAAAAAATGTCATGATAAAGAATTTCATCGTTTTAAAGGTTTGTAGAAAAAATAGCATCATACTGTAATCACAAAATTTCTGCATAAACTTCATTATAATGTTTACTATTTCTTACACACTAGAAATAGAATCATACACAAAACACACAGATTATGATTAAGGAAGAAACAGAATTGTAAACTGTGCAGAATTCACAGTAGACATCCCTCACTATAAATATATTACATATAAACGTTTCCATGCCTGGAAATAAGAGCCGCAGCAAATGGAGTGTATGTTTCAAAGACACAAACTAATCAAAGGGCAAAATATAAACAGGTGTCGGACATTATTTTACTTACATCTAATACATACTTTTTTCAAGTGACTTTTAAAGTTTAATTCTTACACAAATACGATAGTAATAGCAAATAGTAATAGTAAATAGTAAAAACATGGCATGTTACCAGTCTTTTGTGGGTGAGGTCACATGATCTGTTCCCTGATCAGTGATCTCCATTTTTCTGAAGACACTGATCTCTTCTGCTGGAACAAATCACACTGTAGAAAACACAAACATGCAGTTAAAACTGTGGGTAAATCGTACTGTGATGATGGATGCAGTGGATCCCCCATTCTGCTCTGAATTCAGAAATCTCATGTCTCCATGAGCATATCTGTACCACACTTTCTGTTTCACCACCGCTTATTATGCCATGATCTGCTCCTGTTTACTGAAATCATTCTGATCCATGACGACAACTCCAGGATAAGTTTGGAACAACCAAACAATCCCCATGTTCTCATGTCAGATCCTCGAGAATAACCTGAGTTGCATCATTAAAAGGAAGTGAGGAATTGGACTGAAATTTGCCACCATTTTGGCTGCAGTTTCCTGCTGTCTTTCCACAAACGCCATTACAGAGAAAATACAAACACATTATTGCGATACAAAGTCGTTTCTAGTAAAAACTCACCTACTTTTCTTCGTGATTGCTTGTTGTTGGAGTTGAATCTCACCGTTTCTGACTGTTGTTGAAGATCTTTGTGGGTTTTTTAACGCTCCTTAAAATCAAAATGAAAATCTTTCACTTTCGCTTTGAGCTGTGTCATCACTTCCGGCGAAACAGAGGAACCTCCCACCTGTGCAAACCGCTCCCCCGGAAATGGCGTCTGTCTATCTGGCCTATATAAGGACACGCCCACTTACTGCTCAAAGAAACAGGAAATTATGTTAAGAGAGACATAAAAGGAAATTTAGAAAATTAACAGATTATGCTGTAAGTATATAATATTTACTGTTTACATTCATTTAGGTACTATTACGTAAACCTATATAAAGCTTTAATCCATACAATCAATTTTCTTGCTTGACTCAGCCTAAGAAAAAAAGAGAGTCAGACATTATAGTTCAGTGTTATCCCAAACATTCAGCCCAATGTGAATTATAATGGTTCATATAATGTGATTTATTCTTCATTTCTTATCTTTATATACTAGGTGGTGGTGTAGCCCAGTGGTTAAGGTGTTGGACTCTGGACCGGAAGATTACGGGTTCAAACCCCACCACCACCAAGCTGCAACTAGTGGGCCCTTGAGCAAGGCCCTTATCCCTCAATTTCTCACTTGTAAGTTGCTCTGGATCTTCAGTGTATTCTATTGAGGCTGGATTGGATTGGATGGAGAACATCTGTGAACAGAAATTTTCAAGCGTTTCCAAAGATTCTATCTGAAGAGATAGTATTTAGGTCTGGACTTTGATTGGCCCATTCTAACACATGAACATGCTTTTACTAATCTTAATTCTGGTCCTGCGTATTCATTTTGTACTACTGGGCCACTGTAAGAAGGAGATGGACTCATACACTAACATTTATTACTCTGTACTCTGGTTAAATATTAAACAAGCCTTAACAGATAGTTGTGTGTGTATGTGTGTTGTGTGTGTGTGTGTGTGTGTGTGTGTGTGTGTGTGTGTGTGTGTGTGTGTGTGTGTGTGTGTGTTTCCTGACTCCACCTTTTGCACCTTATGAAATCAAAGTGAAAGATGAAATTTCATGAAGACAGGCAGTAAAACATTTCCAGGAGAAAAACGCAGTAAGTTTTAAATATAAAACTTAAAATGGTAAATATAAAGTTATGCAAATGTGAACGTTATGAAACTCCACTAGATAAAATAATATATATCAGATTAAAATCTGTTAGTGTGATTTTTCTTGAAATTGGATACAAGATAGGAGGAGATGGTGCTAATGGCGGCTCTGAGCCAGATGGTAGTGTGAGAGCAGTGGGGAATCAAGAGAAGGACACCGGAGTGGAAGGAGGAAACATTTCTTTCCTGAGGATGAAAAATGTAAAGCTCTGTTTCAATACTGCAGAAAAATGTGAAGAAGTGAATATAAGTGATTTGGCTGATGGAAGCACATTAAAGCCATGCTGAAAGGAATGAAACTAGATCAAGGAAAAGGTTGGAGTTTAGTAATAAATCTCTTCTTCTCTGGAACAACAAACCCAGTCAGGACAGAGACCTGGGACACAATAGTGATATTAATGTCTGGTTTAGTGACTCAGAGACAAACACACATTACAGTGCAGGTTTGTGATTCATAAAGGAAGTAATGACTTCATAATGGATTTCTAATTCTTCTGATTTTATCTTTGTCAGGAAGCTGACTTTTCCTTGCCTTTTATTTTATTCTCCATTGCTGATTAAAAATGAGTCATTATTATTATTATTAGTAGTAGTAGAATTAGTAGTAGAATTGAATTAACATTTATTTATTTATGTTTCGGTGTAAGAAATTAGAAATTATATGTCTGGCACAAGTATTTAATTCCAAATGTGTGTATGTGTGTGTGTGTGTGTGTGTGTGTGTGTGTGTGTGTGTGTGTGTGTGTGTGTGTGTGTGTGTGTGTGTGTGTGCGTGTGTGTGTGTGTGTGTGTGTGTGTGTGTGTGTGGTGTATGTAGGTTTAGAGCTGTGATTTGTAGGAGGAGAAATGGCTTCCAGTATGAATGATTATGTGAAACAGGACATAAAAAAAGAAGAGAGGTGAGTGTTAGGTGGTGGTTTATTTGCCACATATACTTTTCAGCACAGATAAAATCTTTTTTCATAGATCCCACTACAGGAACAGGGATAATAAATCACAACTGGAGCACTGAAAGTTAAGGAATAAAGAGTCAAGTCAAGTCAAGAGCCCAAGAAAGGCCATTTGGCAACAGAGAGTGTTAAGTCCCAGTCTTATTTTGGGCCATACAGTGTTATAAAAGGTGTTGGATATAATGTGGTTGAGAGTGTATCTGGTAGTAGGAGAGATAAACACCAGGGTATCTTAGAAAATAGTAGCTATATTGATATATGAACAGTATGCACTGGGGAAAACATATGTACACATATTTATAACTGGTAAGATACACTGAGCATTTACCAATGAGCTAATCAAACTTCAAAAGATGACAGGCTGATCTCAGAGTTGGGATGGGAAAGGGTCAAAAACAGTATATTATCACAACACCTGAAACAAACAAATAAGCTTCCAATTCTAGTTTTCGGCCCGACTTGACAGGTCATCTCCTGGTGACATCATTCACGCGAAGTGGGTCTGGCCTTAGTTAATTGGAGTGCAGGGAAGGCCTGAACTGGAGTCTTGGCATGGCACCTGTATATATAAAACACCTATCCCATACAACCCTACGGATTGTACCAGGGAACGGAACCACCAACAAAAAACTGACTCTGATATGTATCTGTGAATTGAATTCAGCAGCTTTGTCTCCAGATGTTTAAAAGCAGCTGATGATTAGTGACATTACGCTACTGAACAACACGTCTAAGCCCAAGTTGTCCCTGTATCTGGATAAAGTATGAAGGATAAAGAATGGGATCAGTGTTAATAAAGAACATCATCAGATTTTAACTACAGTTTCATTATTCAATGTTGCTGAAGAACAGTAATAATGATGCAGTGGTTGTTTAGTCTGATTCAGGGGAAGAGATCAGATTCACCTCAACACAGCTGTGTGTCCATGAAGAGTGACTGGTCAATTGAACAGCCAATACTCTTTAATGACAGTACTACTGATCTGAGGTGAGGACTTTATTCGTTGTTTGTTTACTTTTTACATTACATAATATATGTTAAAAATTTAATTAATTTATTGTAGTTTGACTCACTCATTTGTAATATTTCTATATTTGCATATAGATAGTCCATCTTAATATGTACATTTAATTTACATATTAAATACACATTAATAAAAATGACACAGTTTCCGTTCATGTCATAGATCATTAAAATATAAGAGATCGGACTCAGCTGAACCCAGCTGTGTGTCCATGAAGAGTGACTGGTCAATGGAACATCCAATACTCTTGAGAGACACAGACTGTACTAGTGATCTGAAGTGAGAACATGTTTATTGATTTGATTTTATTGTATATTATCAGCATTGCATTAATTTGCTGTTAAATGTTTGATAGTATTTTTTTAATTACTTAATACATAATCCATGACGCTGTGGGAAAGAGTAGTGGCAGCTAGGCTGAGGGAAGCAGTGACCATGCTGTAGATGAGAACTACAGATCAAATATCCACTTTGAGGATGTTGGTGAAGAAGTATATAGAAGATCAAAAAGGAGTTGCAGTGAAGTTTGCAGTAGGAATAACAGAGTGGTTCAAAGTGGACGTGGAATTGCCTCAAGGTTCTGCTCTAAACGTTTTCCTGTATGGAGTGTCACATCCCCAGAGCACCTCTTGGATCATGCCCCCATGAATTTGGCATGGGAGCTGTCCCTATTTAAACCTGAATCTTTATATATGAACCTTTCCCCTATTTCAAGCTCTTTCAGATTTTTATAATTACCTACCGGACCATTTCAAGACTCTCGGACCTACAGACCTTGTGAGTACCCGTTCTCTGCCTTGGATACTTGCACCCAGCTCATTCCTGTCAATGCAGTGGTGATACATCTTAGCAGATGAGGTCAGAAAGGAGTCTTCATGAAATAATAATAATAATAATAATAATAATAATAATAATAATAATAATAATAATAATAATAATAATAATAATAATAATAATAATAAGTACCCTATAATAATATAATAATAATAATAATAATAATAATAATAATAATAACAACAACAACAACCTGAGGGGCACGGTGGCTTAGTGGTTAGCACGTTCGCCTCACACCGCCAGGATCCGGGTTCGATTCCCGTCTCGGTCAAGTCAGGTCGAGAGGTTTTTATTGTCATTTCAACCACCACATATAGCTGACGCAGTACACAGTGAAATGAGACAACGTTTCTCCTAGGACCCCTGGTGCTTACACAAAACAACATATAACAAACACAACAAAACAAACAAACACAACAACACAATGCTGAGGACGAGACTAAGTTTGTCCTTGCTACATAAAGTGCAACCTGGTGCATACAGTGCAAAGACACAAGACTGTGTTCACAACACAAGACAGTGCATAACAAAAACTAACAATATAATACAATACAAAAAACAACAACAACCCAGTGCAAAGTATTTCAAAGTATTCCGTTTTGGCGAGTGTGCAAACGAACAATTTGAGCAGCAGTGATAAATAAGTAAGTGTGCAAAATGTGCATGTAAACAGTAACACTGTCAGTGAGAGCAGTGTGTACAATACACATGTAAAGGACGGTAATGAGGTAGATAAATAATAATAATAATATAACAGTGGATGGTGTGTGAGTGTACGTGTGAGTCCAGGTCCAGTTCTATGTGTTGAGAAATCTGATGGCTTGAGGGAAAAAACTAAAAAACTCGGGAATGTGTGTGTGGAGTTTGCATGTTCTCCCCGTGGATCAGGGGGTTTTCTCCGGGTTCTCCGGTTTCCCCCGGTCCAAAAACATGCACGGTAGGTTCATTGGCACCTTGGAAAATTGTCCCTAGTGTATGAATGTGTGTGTGTGTGTGTGTGTGTGTGTGTGTGCCCTGCGATGGGTTGGCATTCCATCCAGGGTGTATCCTGCCTTAATGCCCATAGACGCCTGAGATAGGCACAGGCTCGAGGAAGATCGGATAAAGCGGTAGAAGATGAATGAATAACAACCTGTAGGAGAAGAAATGGCTTATCTATTAGTGACTCTGCAAAGTAGGACATAAAAAAGAAGAGTAGTGAGTGTAAGGTGGTGGTTTATATTTTCCAAATGCACTGAAGGTTAAGGGCCTTTCTCAAGAGTCCAAGAAAGGCTGTTTGGCCCAGAGTGATTAAAGCCGGAATGTGGACATGCCAGTCAGAGAGTGTACCCTTGGACGGACACGAGGGAAGCGGCCCGTAAAGACGAGCAGATGCGAAAGAAGCAGGCCAATCTGCAGGCAAGAGACGGGGCGGATGCCAGCAAAAAATGCATGCCCGTGAGTGGGCGTCGACGGACATCGTCGCTCCCCAGCCGTGAGACTGTGGGCGTGCAATGCATGCGTATTGGACAGAAAGCGCCGGGACATGCATGGAAAGCAATAAAAATGGCTCTCCGTTTGGTGATTGCTTGTCTATCTCCCTTTCTTCCAGCTCGGACCCGTGAATCGTTTATATACCTACAGGATTAAAACTCAGCAAACCTGTTGTACGGACATCAAATAAGTGAACCAGTGAGGTTGTCAGGGAACTTCATGGGTGTATGGATTGTACAGACAAGCATGTTTCTAAGTCTGCCACCAACAGTCTGACATTGTGACATCATACATTAACATTCTATTAGGGGTGCACCATTCCTTCATGCACCCAAGTGAGATATAACAATGACAAACCCTGGTTCACAGATCAACTCAGAAAAAGAGCACATGTTCAGAAGTAGAGACAAAGAAAAATACATCTAAGTACAGATTTAGCGAGGGTGTGAGAAGAGCTAAAACAGCACTTTATGAGAGAATGAAACAGCAATTCTAAACCAATGACTCTGCCTATTTTTGGAAGTCACTAAATACAAGCCTGGAGCACCCCACTCTGTGAATGACCTGTCCTGGCCAACAGCCTGAATTAATACTACTGACAATTTGAAAGACCATGGGATTGGCCTGGCCTTCCCCAATTTTCCCCCACCAGTCACTGATCAGCAGTTGTCCCCGTAGCATGTTTCCATACCTGAGTTAGCAACAAAACTCCACACCTCTGTAACCCCCCACACACTCTCCTCACACCTCTCACCATCATTGGTTCAGCATTTAAACAGTGTTTCATTTGTTCACAGACAGGAGACGAAGAAATCAAACATCACTGAAAAGAATCATTTGGAGGCCATATTCAAGGTGTTGTGTGTGTGGTGTGTGTGTGTTTTTTTGTGTGTGGTGTGTGTGTGTGTGTGTGTGTGTGTGTGTGTGTGTGTGTGTGTGTGTGTGTGTGCATTCCACTCACTGAAATGTAACAGAATAAAAAACTGAGCAGCAGTAGGAGAGAACATGAGTGTTTTAATCAGTAATTTACCTTCATGTTTTTATTTGTCTGTGCTCTGAATTGAAAGCAACTTATCTGAATGTCAGAAAATAACACAATCTCATGTTAACTTATCATTATCTTTTTCTGTTATAAATCAGGATCTGGAGCAGAAAGTCATCACTCTGATCCAGAATGAACTGAAGAGATATAAGAAGCTCCTGAGTCCAGATTACCCAGCATGCTCTGAGAGGGAGGTGGAGGATGAGGAGGATCAGAGCAGTGTCAGAGAGGGAGTGATGAAGATCACACTGCACTTCCTGAAGAACATGAAGCACACAGATCTCGCTAACACACTGCAGAACAGTAAGAGCTCATGGGGTTCTAACATCACTTCATCTCAAGAGGAAGGAAACTGCTGTACATTTATTAAACACATCTCATCATAATGATGTGCTTTTATCAACACAATATAATAACACATCAGTATTGACATTCCATATGATATACAGCTATGAAGATATCAGTAGATCACAGAGATGATCAGAGAGTTTACATTTTATTCTTCTTTTTATCAGAACTCGTCTCTGTGTACCAGCAAAAAAACCTCAAATCCAAACTGAGAGAGAAATGTAACAGAATTACTGAAGGAATCTCACAGCCTGGAAGTTCAGCACTTCTGAATGAGATCTACACAGACCTCTACATCACAGAGGGTTGGAGTGGAGACATCAATAATGAACATGAGGTGAGACAGATTGAGACAGTGTCCAGGAGACCAGCAACACAGGAGACACCCATCAAATGTAATGATCTCTTTAAAGACACGTCCATCAGAAGTGTGCTGACTAAAGGAGTTGCTGGAATTGGAAAAACAGTCTCTGTGCAGAAGTTCATTCTGGACTGGGCTGAAGGAAAAGTAAATCAGGACGTCACCTTCATGTTTCCACTTCCCTTTAGAGAGCTGAATCTGATGAAGCAGAAACATCTCAGTCTGATGGAGCTTCTTCATCACTTTTTCCCAGAAATAAAAGAATTAGGATTAATAGACTGTGAGAGGAATAAAGTGGTGTTGATCTTTGATGGTCTGGATGAGTGTCGACTTCCTCTAAATTTCCAGAACAATGAGAGATTGTGTGATGTGACAGAGTCGGCCTCAGTGGATGTGCTGCTGACGAACCTCATCAAGGGGAACCTGCTTCCCTCTGCTCTCCTCTGGATCACCTCTCGACCAGGAGCAGCCAATCAGATCCCTCCTGAGTGTGTAGACCAGGTAACAGAGGTACGAGGGTTCAGTGATCCTCAGAAAGAGGAGTACTTCAGGAAGAAGATCAGTGATCAGAACCTGGCCAATAAAATCATCTCACACATGAAGTCTTCAAGAAGTCTCTACATCATGTGTCACATCCCAGTCTTCTGCTGGATCTCAGCCACTGTTCTAGAGAGAATGTTGGGTGAAGCAGAGAGTGGAGAGATCCCCAAGACTCTGACTCAAATGTTCACACACTTCCTGATCTTTCAGATCAAACACAAGGACCAAAAGTACCATCAGAAATGTGACCCTGATCCTCAGCAGACCAGAGAGAGTATCCTAGCACTGGGAAAACTGGCTTTCCAACAGCTGGAGAGAGGAAACCTGATCTTCTATGAGGAAGACCTGAGAGAGTGTGGCATTGATGTCAGAGAAGTGTCAGTGTACTCAGGAGTGTGTACTCAGATCTTCAGAGAGGAGTTTGGGCTTCACCTGGGGAAGGTGTTCAGCTTTGTACATCTGAGTGTTCAGGAGTTTCTGGCTGCTTTATATGAGTTCTTGAAAAAAATTCGTGAAAATCAAAAATCATGGTTTTGTCTTTCAACCAAATTAAACATGTCTGATTTCCTGAGGAGTGCAGTGGACAAGGCCTTACAGAGTGAGAATGGACACCTGGATCTGTTCCTCCGTTTCCTTCTGGGTCTCTCACTGGAGTCCAATCAGACTCTCTTACGAGACCTACTGCCCCAGACAGGAAGTAGCTCTCACAACAAACAGGAAATAGTCGAGTACATCAAGGAGAAGATCAGAGAGAATCCATCTCCAGAGAAATCCATCAATCTGTTCCACTGTCTGAATGAACTGAATGATCATTCTCTAGTACAGGAAGTACAACATTACCTGAACAGTAGAGATTACTGGTGTCTCAGTGGAGTCAGTCTCTCTCCTGCTCAGTGGTCAGCTCTGGTGTTTGTGTTGCTGAACTCAGAAGAGAATCTGGATGAGTTTGATTTGCGTAATTATGACCCAACAGATGAATGTCTTCTGAGGCTGCTGCCGGTGGCCAAAGCATCCAGAAAAGCTGTGTAAGTAATTTTAAAATGATTTCATAAAACTGTTAATAATTCCAAAAATGTAGTTATTTAAAATGAACATTAATGACACTGCACTTTTTCATATAATGAACATCATTAATTACTCAAACCAGGTCTGTTATTCGGTGTGTAAGCATAATGTGGAGTTTATTGAAGAGAGAACTATTAATTATATGAATATCATTTCTACTTGTCTAAACTTTTTGTGACCTACCTGTCTTAAAGCACATATTGCTTTTCAAAGTGCTTTTGTCATTTAAAAGTAAGTCACCTTGACTTTCCTCCCCTTTTTAAATAGCTAATAGCTATTTAATATAACTTCATGACAAGGGCTAATCTATACTGGCACCAGCACTTCTTTCTTCAGAGTAAATGAATTAAAGCCATTTCCATCTTAAAAATCTTACAGCTGGAAAACTAAATAAAATGCATGTGATAGAAGAGGAAGTAACATGCTGTCAGGAACCCACCAGCCATTCTCCCTTCCAGCTCGCCGTTCAGCTTCTTGCACATACTAAGTGCCTCCCAACCACCTTTGGTTCTTCCTGCTTTCTACCCAGGTGAAGCGGCCGAGTGTAGTGGATTCCTCCTGAAAGTGAACGTATATATCAAGATGCAACCGACAGTTTCCTACTGAATGTGCAAGGTATCATTTCTTATCTCTTTGTTGAGGAGCAAGGCGTTGCACTGGGTGTGTTCTATATGGAACGGCAATAATTTCGGTCGTAAAGTAAATCTCATAAAGCGTCTTCCTCACCCGTAGAGTATAGACTCCAATTCCATACTAAAGCCGTGGTAAACGGGTGGAATAAAACCGCCATCCTCAGCATGTATCTAAACAAGGATGGCCATGGCTATGATGATGTAATGGGGCTTGAAGCACTCATTCAACGAGCCGCCTGCCACTCCTTTGAAGCTGAGCAACTGCCGGCTCCATCAGCAACCGTCATGCCAAAGCCTGAGCCCATGCTTGTCGCATCCAATGACTCTTAAGAGAGAAAAGGGAATGTCACCTAGCTGCCAAAGTGTGCCTGTATTGTGGTAACTCCATTTCATTAGCAGTTCTCCATCAGAACTCCACATCCCATGGTGAGTACCACTTATATCAGATCGACAATAAGCAGTCTATCAAAACTACCAATCATACTACTGACCCCTACTTCATTGCCCCATGTCTCTGCCTTAGCAGACTCCAATTCGTTAGGGTCCGGTTCCTTCCAAGAGTGACTAGAGCAGCTCCAACTCCTCAGAGAGAAATGGGGAATAAATCTGTAACATTCAAGGAAACATTATTGAGATCCCAGACACCCATATCAAAGTGGAAATTCCCCTGGAAAAGTATAAACCCTTCCAGCATGTGTTCAGTAAGCAAGCTGCCACACAGTTTCCCATGGCCCCTGGGATTGTGCTCAATCTGATCCCTGGGACCAAGTTACCCAAGTGTCTGGTATATCCATTGTCCCTTTCTGAGTGGAATGAATCCCCTTATCCTCTCCAGCAGCCTCAGGTTTGTTCTTCAGGGAGAAAAAGGACAGGGTCTCTGACCTTGCATCACTTACCATGCTCGGAAGTCGGAACTGTGCTGCTCCCTTATCCACTTGTTTCAGCTGCTCCAGAATATCTCCATGGGTCATGCTGTATGGACTTTCCATTTCTACAGCAGTATTTCAGAACTTCATGAATAAGGTGTTCTGTGAGTTCCTCCAATGCTTTGTGATCTTGTACACTGACGATTTCTTGATCTACTCCCATAATATGGTCAACCATCAAAGTGAATATGGTTGACCATCGAAGTCACCATCGAGTCCACCAAAACCTGCATAAACACCAACTGTATTTGTATTGATTTTGTTACTGACGTACTCAATTCTAATAGTACAACTTTTCTCGTTGCAGTATATCACTTCTCAAAGTCTTGTAGACTAATTCCCTTCTGAGACTTACCTACTGCCCTTGAAAAGGCCTCCTTTTCCACCACGTGTTCCACACCTTTGGCCTCCCAGTTCACCTCTTTTTTCAGACTGCTCACTGTCACTGACAAACGGCCAGACCGAGCTCAAGATGCAAGAACTAGAACCGGTCCTACTGCCACCAGAAACAAAGCAGTTGGAGCAGATTCATCCCACCGAGTATGCACCGAGTATGCATTTCAATCCTCTATTATCATCTATCATATCTATTACACTCTACATCTCCATCATCTCCTATCATCTATTGCAGTCTACGTCCATATACACTTTTTACATTTCCATATTTGTATATATACAACATGTTTGTATTGCACTGTGTGAGTGTTTTCACACTTTACTGATTTTATACATTTGTTGTGTGTGTTTGAGATGTCAGTTTTCTGATTTATCATAATTTCTTTCCCAGGCTGTATCGGTGTAATCTCACAGGTGAAAGTTGTAGAATTCTGTCCTCAGTTCTCAGATCAAACTCCTCCAGTCTGAGAGAACTGGACCTGAGTGATAATAAACTGCAGGATGCAGGAGTGACGCTGCTCTTTGCTGGACTGGAGAATCCACTCTGTACACTGGAGATACTGAGGTAATTTACATTTACAACATTTCGCAGATTATCCGGAGTGACACATGACAGAATAAGGATCCAAGACAGGAAAGCGGAATCGGGAAACAGATCAGGAGGGGTGGCAAGAGCTAATATCAGGGACTGAGCACATCAGGGAGATGATCCGAATCCGAGTCATTGTTTCTGATGTCCTGAACTACCAAGTTTATATGGCAGGTGGTCAAGCTAGAGTATTTCTGCACACTCTGGCTGTGTTACAGGCATATGAAGCTGATCTGTTGAAAGATCTTGACCAAGAAATGGTCTAGATCTCAGGAAAGTCTCAGATCTCTCTCTTAGGGCAATAAATCAAATGGCTCAGGCCCTGGGCAGATCTATGGCATCCATGGTCATAACTAAGCATTTATGGCTTACCCTGTCCAATCTTAGTGATAAGGACAGGGCATTCCTCCTAGATGTTCCAATGGCCTGTTTGGCAATGCATGAAATGACATTGTTATCAGGTTCTAGGAGGCCAGAAAGCAATTTGTGGCATTTCATCGACACCTCCATTGCCACCACTCAAAAGGGGCTAAGAAACAGAGAAGCCTGGGAACCGCCGGTTTCTCTGAAGAGATTTGAAGAGGCAAAAAATTTAGTGGCTCTAACCTGCCACAAGCCAGAGACCAATTGCGAGATTCTTTTAAGGTTCCCCATAGAAGCCTGGTTTACTTAGCAGGCATGTCATCTTGGGTCCTGTGAACAATAGAATAAAGTTCAATTCAGACCTTGCTTTCGTGTAGTGAGATCCCTAGCGGGATACCAGCAGGCTCTGGCTTTGAACCATGGAGTATAAACACTCTTTAGGCAAAGGACCCATTGAGGTGGTTCCTTTTGTACTCAGAGAATCAGGCTTCACAGCCAAGGCTCCACACTTTCTCCCAGACCTGAAGGACCATCTCCCTTGATGGTCTATCTCATTGATGGACACAATTCCTTCATGGACCCCCGGTACGACCTAGAGTGCCTGTCTGGGACTCGGTCATAGTACATGAGACCCTGAAGAAGCCTATCTTCAAACCAATAGAAGAGGCAACAGACTTTTGACAGCATTTTCTACTGCCAATATGTGCCTTCTTTCACCCTAAAACTGTCCCATTTCTGGACATCTGTGATGTGGCGGGATGGTCTACTCCACTGACTGTTGTCAGGTACCCTGACACCACTCCTTTGACTTCTGCAGCTATCAGAAGGCAATAGAGGGAGCACCACGGTGTTGTGTGTGAGAACTTGGCCAGGTTGAACACAAGTAGCACAGCTGCATTTTGGATCATTTGCAGTGGTTGGATAGGGTTCTGAGGTAGACCTGCCAGCAGAGAGTTGCAGTAGTCCAGTCTCGAAATGACAAGTGACTGAAACAAGCACCAAACCTAACCATGCTTTAAACTTCTCCACAAATTTATACTTGACCTGTCTGGTATGTTCCCTGTACCCTATCTCAAATCCCTGTTCTGCCCTGCATGTTTGGATTACGTTTTTTGGACCTTGGACTGTTTAGGTTTATGGTTTTTCCTGTTTTTCATTTCCCTGTTTTCCATGCCTAATTTTGGACTGGTTTTGGATTATTTTTTGATCTGCCTTTATCGCTCTATTTGTCGGTATGCTGATTTATGGACTGTGTTTTTATTTATGATTTTGGTTATCCCTATATTGCCTTGGTGCCTGTGCTCTGACCATGGACTGTTTGCTTCGCCAGCTTTCTGTTTAGCGTTTTCCCTTAATCAAAAAAACTATTATTTTGCATCCCTATTGCATCCTGCATTTTGTTCCTCCCAGTCACCACACTGACTGACACATGATGAATCTTAGTCTTCATGATGCAGTTTGCCCACTAATGTTCTCTAACAAATGTGTGAGGCCTTCACAGAACAGCTTTACCATATAAAGGATTATATGAAAGTACACACAGGTAGACTAATTTCTAATTAGGTGATTTCTGAAGGTAGCTGATTGCACTGGATTTTATTAAATTTTTATTTTATATTTATTTATCAGAGTAATGGGGAGTGCATACAAATGCATGTCACACTTTTTAGATTTTTATTTTATGAAAGTATCTTTCATCATGTATCATTTTCCTTCCATGTCACAATTGTGCGATAGTTTGTGTTGGTTATCACATAAAATCCCAGTAAAATACATTTAAGATTGTAGTTGTAACATGACAAAATTTAAGAGGTATGAATACTTTTGCAAGGCACCGTATTATCATTTCTTTCCCAGGCTGCGTTTCTGTAAACTCACCGGTGAAAGTTGTAGAATTCTGTCCTCACTTCTCAGCTCAAACTCCTCCAGTCTGAGAGAACTGGACCTGAGTGATAACAAACTGCAGGATTCAGGAGTGAAGCTGCTCTCTTCTGGACTGGAGAATCCACACTGTACACTGGAGATACTGAGGTAAGGCCATACCTTGATCCTACATTTCTGTCATATGTCTGTTATAGATGAAAATGTATATTGATACATAGCACACACCGAAATAGACATCTACAATCTGGAGTTTATTTGTGCTTTCATACACATACGTAATGCGATCATTTATGGGAGTGTTGTGTGTGTCTGTGTGTTTGTCTTTGTAAGTTGTGTGTGTCTGTGTGTGTTTATATCTATCATGTATATATCTCTACAGCCTGGAATGCTGCAGTATTTCAGGTGAAGGCTGTGCTGCTCTGGTTTCAGCTCTGAGGTCAAACACCTCATCACACCTGAATGAACTAAATCTGAACCTTAATAATCCAGGATACATAGGGGTGAAGCAGCTCTCTGATCTACTGAAGGATCTACACTGCAAACTGAAGATACTACAGTGAGTTACTGACACACACACACACACATCTATCATCACCTATCATCTCTATTACTCTCTACAGTTTCAAATTCGTAGAGCCAAATCAAATTGCAAAATAACGTCATGAGCCAGCAGACAGAGCAATTCAAGAAGAGCCATAATCAAAATAATAAAGTAAAAATGTGAACTAGGCACAGCCAAATAATCAATAAAGGGTATACCAAAACACAAACCAAAGCCTAAAGTAGCAAGTGAGGGAGGTACACAGAACAGGGATCAAGAAAAGGGGTAGTGAACAAGAACCAGGAGGAGACAGGGTGACAAGGATTATCCCACTGCAAAACACTGAGATAATTCGGCACTGAGTTAATGTCCTTAGTGTTTTTGAATTATGTGTGGCATGAGAAAAACTGCTAGATCACTGCCAAAGCCCAAATGCCTGCCGCAAAACTGAAAGTCAGTGATCCTGGAATATCCCTTGCGGTTGTGACAGATGAATAAACTGACCATATCTTTTGGAAGATGTAATTTCTCTATCTGTGTGTGTGTGAGGTGTCAGTGTTCTGATATATCATAATTTCTCTCCCAGGTTGTGTGGGTGTGACCTCACAGATGAAAGTTGTAGAATTCTGTCCTCAGTTCTCACATCAAACTCCTCCAGTCTGAGAGAACTGGATCTGAGTAGCAATAAACTGCAGGATTCAGGAGTGACGCTGCTCTCTGCTGGACTGGAGAATCCACACTGTACACTGGAGATACTGAGGTCAGATTAACATGCATCTACAAAGCTGTATCTACAAAGCTATGGGAACATATCTGTGTCATACTCTGAACCACGCATTTAATCCACCCAGGAAGTATAAGAGAACATACATCAGCGTCAACGCCAGCATCAGCAGTATTCAGGAAGCGCTCTCTGTGTGTCTGTGTGTGTGTGGTTCGGTGGGTGGGTGTTAGGGAATGCACACCCTGTGTGTTGTTTTCTTAGGAATGGAGCACACTCGGTCAGCTCTCGAAGGACCTGACTGCTCGCACTCCTTTCACAAGCTCAAGCACATGCCCTGTATTTTATAAAGATACCCCCCCACTTGTGGTTCTGGTTTCATCATAGTGAAGTGCTAACTGAGGTCATGTGATTCGTATTTGGATCGGCCAGTGGTAATGGAGACAAGCTTGTCCCTTTCTCTTTCCTTTCCTTCTCTCTCCAGCCCACTCAGTGGTTTCTTCCCCATGTAGAGAATGATGCACTCCTCAACTATTCTGCCAAATCTCTAACATAGCTATGGGACACCCTGGTACTGCTTCCTCCTCTGCACTGGTATGCAAAGTGTACATGGCAGCTGGTTAGGCTGAGGGCTGTCTGCAAAAAATGGAAGTGTTGCCAGCTTGACCTTTGTGTTTTAGATTAGAGTTATCTGTAGTTCCGTGTTCCATTGTTAATTTATGTTGTCTCGTGTAGCAACATGGTCCTGGAGAAATGTTTTGATTCACTGAGTGTCTACCTTAACTTAGCAGATTCAACATAGCAGATTCAAGGGACTCACAGCCTCTCAGGAGGCTTTCTAAGCAAGCTTAAAGCACTGCACCAACCACTCTGGTTGCACCAGAGGCCAGTCTCTAGAGACTGGATTCTGGCCCTCCTGCGGTAGCTCAGAACCAGGGAACAGTGGCTCCATCCAAGAGTTGTGCAGAAAATTTGGAGGTTTTAAAGAGCTTGTCCCCTCTGATTTGTCTTCACTATGGACTGATCGCCATGGCGCAGGCATAGCTGAGGCTGTTCCCATATGTCATGCTGGGAGTGCTATAGAGAGTTTGCCAGGAGGGAGCCTGCATCCTACTAGTAACTCCGATTTGTATACCCTCTGTCTGAGATTTCTGCCAGGTCGGTCCCCTTCTCTCTGGCAGGGGCACCCTACTTCACCCCCCCATCCAGAGCTTTAAAGCCAGGTTGCAACAGTGGGGTCACCCTGAAGTTTCACAGCTTTTTGGCATCTGGTTTCTGAGTCGAGATGATACAGATCATCCACTAAACCAGAGCTTGTCTATTTAGTGTGTACACCACAAGTTAGATATAGGTAACTGCATGGTTGGCCTAGTCCTGGAGTTTTTCAGGAACAATTCACCAAAGAGGTGTATTGGAGGTGCTCTTGTATTGGAGGCCCTGTCAAAAGCTCCCTTTAAATCCCTTACAGGAAGTGTAAGTGTCCTGGAAGTGTACAGGAGGTTTCTCATAGTCAGGACTGTCTTTCTACTGGTCATCTCCTCTCTAAAGAGAGTGGTAGGTCTTCAGACTCTCTCCATGGCCCCTTTGTGTATGAAATTTAATACTGGCATAGCCAGTGCCTTTCTTTACCCCAGGCTGGGTTATGTACCCAAGGTGCCCTCCATTACCCCAGTTCCCCGTCCAGGAGTAGCTTAACCAGGTGTGTCCAGTGCAAGTACTGGATTTATACATGCAAACAACTGAGCTGTGGATGAAGTCTGACCAATTGTTTGTGTGCTACTGTCCAAAATGAAAGGGTCTGCCAGCCGATGCCATTCTTTTATGAGTCCTCTGGTCTCCCTGGCCTATTCAGGGTCGGACCCATGGTTTTTAACACCTTTTCTTCTAGAGAACCCTCCTGTATACCACAGGGTTGTCAGGTTTTGCAGCCTTTACCTCAGTGCCACTCCTGGACCCTCAGTCCAGCGGTATTGGACACTCATTCCCATAGAGTTGCAGATGCAGCTTGTGTTCCTGAAAGTGAACATCTCTAGGTGACATATGCCACCAAGATACACAAGATCTTGGTGTCACAGGTCCTGCATCCGTGCAGTGCTGCCATGGTGCTCCCCCATGTTCTCTTATACTTCCTGGTCGTGACATCACCCTGCCAGGTGTGGTCTTGCTGCATTCATATACTACATTTACATTTACAGCATTTAGCAGACGCCCTTATCCAGGGCAATGTACAAATAGTGCTTTAGGTCTCCATCTAAGAATAAATTCATTCAGGTATGGTAGATACACACTTATGGTACACAATAAGCATAGACACAGTTGAGTGTTGAGTTTGTTGTGTGTTGTTGTTTTTTTTAATGGATTCCTGGACAGTGAGAGGAAAGAAGTGTTAGGATAGGTGTTGTTGGAAGAGATAGGTGGTCATTTGAAGGTAGTCAGTGTCTCTGTTGTTCAGCCTGTTTAGATTGAAACGGTTGAATCCTTCTGATGTTGTAGAGAAGGTTTTCACAAGAGCGAGTAACATTAGCAATATGCAAAGAGAAAGATAATTGATAAAGATAAATAGTGTTGCAGAGGCAGCATCTTTTTCCTTCTGGGAACCTGGGATACATATGTAACCTAGAGATGGTATGTTTGTGTGTGTGTGTGTAATATATAATTGTTGTTCCCTCTATAGGCTGGTACACTGCAGTATTACAGATGAAGGTTGTGCTGCTCTGGTTTCAGCTCTGAGAATAAACACTTCATCACACCTGAGAGAACTGAATCTGAAACAAAATAGACCAGGAGAATCAGGAGTGAAGCTGCTCTCTGATCTACTGAAGGATCCACACTGTACACTGGATTCACTACAGTGAGTTTCTGTCCATTTTTATACAGGTTCTAAATGTGTTTTTATATAGTGTAATGTGCGTGTTTGGTGATCTGCAGTATAAATCCTGCACATTGCATAAACACTGCAAGGATTAAGGATTACAAAGATCTGAACAATCTACTCTACTTTCCTTTATTTCAGGTTCTGATTTGAATCCCACAGGAAATTATGAGGAGAAACACTTAAAAACAACATTTTCAATATTATTCAATGATAATATTTGTATTAAATATTATGTGTTCACTACATGCATTCTTTACAAAAAATAAAGCAAAAATAATAATAATTTCATTAAACAAACTCCACATATCATGAAGCATTTGCATTTAGTTCCATTGTTTTAGACCAAACAATAACTGAAATGCAGCTTGTTAACTACATTATTGCTGGTTAGTTTTGCTAGTTTAGGCTAATTTGTTAAAGCCTACTTACAGCATGACTACTGTATTTTGTAGGCAGACTGAAATATTATATATGTAACCGATAGACAGAAAACAATGCTCACCCCATACACAGACAACAACATTATACACATAAACAGGTCAGATAACTATTGTAATCCAAACATTAGGGTTGCACGACGCAGTCAAGTAGGTTTTATTGTCACTTCAACAATATTCAGTGTAGTACACAGTGAATTGAATATTTCCCCAGGACCAAGCTGCTATATCATTCATTCATTCATTCATTCATTCATCTTCTACCGCTATATCCGATCTTCCCTCGGGTCACGGGGAGCCTGTGCCTATCTCAGGCGTCTATGGGCATTAAGGCAGGATACACCCTGGATGGAATGCCAACCCATCGCAGGGCACACACACATTCACACACTAGGGACATACACTAGGGACAATTTTCCAAGGTGCCAATCAACCTACCGTGCATGTTTTTGGACCAGGGGGAAACCGGAGAACCCGGAGAAAAACCCCCTGAGGCACGGGGAGAACATGCAAACTCCACACACACATGACCGAGACGGGAATCGAACCCGGATCCTGGCGGTGTGAGGCCACCGTGCCCCACTACCAAGCTGCTATATCAGAAAACATAAATTAACAATGGAACATTGAAGTACACATAACTCTAAACTAAAACACAAAGTGCACATGCAACATGCGAGGGACCGAAACCTTCAATACCTCTTTCCAGACAGTTAAGAATGTGTGAGGGATGTGTGTGATCAGCCAAACTGCTGCTGGCTTTGTGGATGCAGCGTGTGGTGTAAATGTCCGTGACAGACAGAAGAGTGACCCCGATGATCTTTTCAGCCATCCTTACTCTCTGCTGTAGGAGTAGCCACTATCCGGGCAGTAATGCAGGTGCTCAGGACGCTCTCAATGGTCCCTCTGTAGACGTTTGTGAGGATGTGTGGTGGAAGCTGTGCCTTACTCAGCCTTCACAGAAAGTAAAGACCCTGCTGGGCCTTCCGTCTTATGGAGCCAGTGTTGCGGGGCCAAATGAGGCTCTCTGCTAGGTGAACGCTAAGGAATTTGGTTTTCTACAAATGTTCCATGATGGTCAGCCGGAAGCGGACACGTTGTGCCGTCCTACAGTCAACAACCATCAATTTTCTTTTGTCTACATTCACAGACAGGTTGTTGGCTTTACATCAGTCTATTAACTCCTTCACCTCGTCTCTGTATGATGTAGCATTTTTGTATATTAACGATTTAAATTAAATAAATAATATTTAATTACATTTACATTTGTGGCATTTGGCAGACGCCCTTATCCAGAGCGACTTACAACTGAGCAAATGAGGGTTAAGGGCCTTGCTCAAGGGCCCACTAGTGGCAGCTTTGTGGTGGTGGGGTTTGAACCTGTGATCTTCCGGTCCGTAGGCCAACACCTTAACCACTGAGCCACCACTACCACCTAATTAAACACTCAATATAGGGAAATTAGATGTAGAAATTAGTCAAACACTTGTTTATATTCTCCAGCAATTACTAAAATTTAATAATATAAAATCTATCATTCTCCACCAGTCAGTAATGACAATTCATTTTAAGATTCCAATATTTAATTTTACAATATACAAATACCTATATTAATTATAACTGGCTATAATTTATTATGCATTATATGTACATTTTCTTTGTTTTTGATGGCATGATTGTTCTGTTCTGCCAACAATCTGTTGTCTGTTGTTGTATTAATGCGTTTTGAATACAACTTGATTTTTTATCTAGTAATATTAAAAAGCAGACCTGTTAAGGTATCTAAGGTAACTTCTTTTTGAGAGTTCTGTGAACAAAGCTTATCTTAAACTTGCCCGTTGGCTGAACACATCAATTAGAGTTAGAAGATTTCTGGAGTCATGTACAAATAAACAAGTTTGCTCTGAGCCAGTTTTATTAACTCATAAATGATTATCTAAATTGCGTGAGAAAGTCCACAGGTTTTCGGTGTAAACTCAACTTATACATTTCTGCAGAGCAGTGTTGCAGGTTCCACCAAGCACTCTTTAATAAACTCTCCATCAGAAAACTGCATTCCCAGATGCCTGAAGCTTTGTGAATCCTTGTCGGTTTTGAAGATTACCCAGCAAGGCCGCTGACTCCCTGTGCCGCAGGGTCGTATGGCGTAGTGCCGGTTTAAATTCGATTCGTTGAACACAACAAGAAACAACTAGTTTTTAATTTACGTTTCCTGTACTTATTCGCACACATACACCGAGTGCTGGCGGATGATGTGGATGAACCTGGGAAAAGTGAATGTTAAGGATCTCACACCAGTGTACAATTTTGCTAACATGGATAGAGAGAATGTGTGTGAGGAAGAGGAATGGACAAAGTAAGAAATAAAAAAAAAAAAGGAAAATATTCATCCCACAGTAGGGACATTTACAGAACATGGGACGTAAAGGAGGAAGAGTAAATAAAACTAATTCTTTTTCTTAATTTTCTTAGTATAGTTTTAGCGATGTTTTTGTAGGAGATATTATACACATTCATGTGAGTGTAGAGCCCTGAGATGGCACACATCCCATACAAGATAATCTCTATTAAATAGTTACTAAAAGACAAAGTAATACATTTGATTTTAAGTTCGTCTGGTCTGGACTTTTTCACATCAACTGCTCAGATATCAGTTCTGTAAATAAACGTGTTGTCGGTTTGCAGATACAGAAATACAGGATCACTGAAGTCTTCACACACAATTATTCACCACCATCTAAAAACAAAAAGAGAAAGAAGTGAATTAGTGAGAGAACACTAGAGTGTGGTTTATCTCTACTTCAGGGAAACCATGATTAGATTCCAGTGTAGAATTTGTCCTTCAACATTTCTTCATGCTTATAGAAGATCTTTTTTTTTAGAACATTTATCTAGAACATATGAGACGGTGCAGAAGATGGAAGAAGAACATGAGCAGATGTTTGCATCACATCACTGCACTTCTCCAATCTCAGGCTTTTTAATAATGATCAGTGCTGTGGAGCTTCTCTCTTCTTCTACATGGATATTAAAGTGTAGACTGTAAGAACAAGCTGAGGGGAATTTTATAGGAATGATAGAAGACACGATGTGGAGGTGGAGAAATAAAAGGACTGTCTGTGTGAGAAAACCAGCTGCTTACAGGAAATGGAATATTATAAATGATCATTATTAGAATGTACTTCTACAAATGATTTTATAAACTGAGTCTGACTCCCTGATATTTAGTGTGAGAGTAAATGTTTACTGTACTGCAGAAAAGAAATAATTAATAATGCTAATGTAGTAAATATGTAAAGAATACTAATTTAAAAAAAATGCAGCAAATAATGCTAACAGAGTAAATAGCAATATACAATAAATAATGCTAATGTAGTAAATAATGCTAATGTAGTAAATAATGCTAATTATGTCTTAAGTTTCGGTGTGTATCTAAAACAGATCATTACCCACTTCAGTTTTTGTAGTTTATAACGTTCATCATCCTTCAGAGCATAGAGACACTTCACTCCCGATTCCCCCATTTTATTCTCAGACAGATACAGTTCTCTCAGGTGTGAGGGGTTTGATCTCAGAGCTGAAGCGAGAGCAGCACAACCTTCATCCGTAACACCACAACACTCCAACCTGCAGATACACAATAACACACACTTCACTTTCTCAGTTTCTACACATTACACATCTATTTGTATCATTCGTTCGTGTGTGTGTGTTACTGAGTAGCAAGTCATGTGACTCAGAGATGATCTTACCACAGTATCTCCAGTTTACAGAGAGGATTCTCCAGTACAGCACAGAGACGCTTCACTCCTGAGTCTCCTATTTTATTTTAGACAGATCCAGGTCTCTCAGGTGTGAGGGGTTTGATCTAAGAGCTAAAGCGAGAACATCACAAGCTTCATCTGCAACACCACAATCAAAAAACCTGCAAATACACAATGAGACACACTTTACCCTCGTTCCTGCAGTGTGAGAACCAGTCATACACACTGATGGAAGTTCTCATCTACACACTCATGTAGTGCGAGCGGGCCAAGATGACATGACCTCAGAGCCTGTAGTTTTGCCATTTGTGCCCACATGCCGTCACGCAGAGTTAATTAGGGCTTCCACTAGAGATTCCCCAGACCGTGCCGAATGGTTTGACATGTCACACAAGTGGGTCGCGTGAGATTGGCGACACGCTCTGACAGGGATCAACTCCCTCCATCGTCATTTGATGTTTAACATTGCAGTTTCCGAGGAGGTTTCGTTTTTTGCCGATTTGGGATAATGGTAGGGGCGTGGTTTGACATGACGTCACTATTTTACCCACAGTACAACTCCCTACGCTGAGTCGAGTCCGCAGACACCTCACATGTGCCCTTCTGGTACTTTTTGTCACCCTGCCAATTTTCGTACCTCTGCCAATGCCCCCCCCCCCATTGAGTGTGGGGTAATAGCATTTCCCCCACCGGTCTGTTTGCATTGATGTATGGCATGCCTGGGGTATTAGGGCTTTGACCCATCACATTCACTGTGAGTCTCAAACAGTTATTTCCCCATTCATTTTGCCCTTACCCATAATTCCCTGGGGCGGGGTATTTTGAAAAATCCAGCTGCCTAACCCGGTCGAGAGGATGCGTCATACCGGCATGTCGGGCGATCGGTGTCTGAGTGGTGTGGGTCGGAAGAACCCCATTCATTTTCTATGGTAAAAATTTATCCCAGGCGCAGCCAAAACAAAGCAAAACAAAACTTTGCCCCGATTACCCATAATTCCCTGTGGTTGTTCTGACCATGGGTTATATCAATGCAACGTCCTTGCCGCCCGCAGACGAGTGGATAGGTCAAACGACGGCCAAACAGCAGATCAAATTTTTCACCATTCATGTTACATGTTTCCCCAGTCATGACGCATGTTACATTTCTTCAAAGCATCTACCAATAAGTAGTTTTAGATTACAGACAATAGAATAAATCTGGAAATTATTTGTGTGTGATGCTGTTTTTAGGACAATTCACCGGTTACCCAAAAAAAAAAAATTTTTTATTCAGCAAAAGACAATAGTGTCTGTGAAACAAAGCTGCTCTCAATGAAATGTTGGAGATGCTAATTACATTTACAACTTTGACTAAAAAAAGAAAACTTCCCAGAAAAGTTATTTTCCTGGAAACTAGAATAATTATTCTAATAAAATAGTGTGTGTGTGTGTGTGTGTGTGTGTGTGTGTGTGTGTGTGTGTGTGTGTGTGTTACTGAGGAGCAGGTCATGTGACTCTCAGAGAGATGATCTTACCTCAGTATCTCCAGTTTACAGAGAGGATTCTCCAGTCCAGCACAGAGACTCTTCACTCCTGAGTCTCCTATTTTATTCTTAGACAGATTCAGTTTTCTCAGGTGTGAGGGGTTTGATCTCAGAGCTGAAGCGAGAGCAGGACAACCTTCATCTGTAACACCACAATCCCACAACCTGCAGATACACAATAACACACACTTCACTCTCTCAGTTTCACACTTCACTCTCTCAGTTTCTACACAGGTGCTTGTCCGTGCTTCTCCCCCATTACACATCCTTTTGTAGTGTGTGTGTGTGTGTGGTGTGTCGTGTGTGTGTGTTTGCAACTGAGGGTCATGTGACTCCCAGAGAAATGTTCTTACCCCAGTACCTCCAGTTTACAGAGAGGATTCTCCAATAGAGCAGAGATATACTTCACTCCTGAGTCTCCTACAGTACTTCCAGAAAAATTCAGATCTCTCAGGTGTGAGGGGTTTGATCTCAGAGATGAAGAGAGAGCATCACAACCTTCATCTGTAACACCACAATCACACAACCTGCAGATACACAATAACACACTTCACTCTTTGGGTTTCTACACATTACACATTCTTTGTGTTCTCCCTCATTCCTGCAGTGTGAGAACGTCATACACACTGATGGAAGTTCTCATCTACACACTCATGTTCGAGTTGTGCGATTACAAAATGGGAATGCTTCATTCATTCATCTTCTACCACTTTAGTCGATCTTCCCTCGGGCCGCAGGGAACCTGGGTTATTGTGCGTTATTGTGGAATTTTAATAGTATTGTATCAAACTATATTACACTTCTGTTAAACTGTATTTTATTCACATATGGATCTAATTCTAAGTGCATTAATGATTAGTGCAAGTGAAGTGAGGAGCAGGTCATGTGACCCAGAGAGATGATCTTACCTCAGTATCTCCAGTTTACAGAGAGGATTCTCCAGTCCAGCACAGAGACGCTTCACTCCTGAGTCTCCTATTTTATTCCAAGACAGATCCAGTTCTCTCAGGTGTGAGGGGTTTGATCTCAGAGCTGAAGCGAGAGCAGCACAACCTTCATCTGTAACATCACAACGCCAAAACCTGCAGATACACAATAACACACTTCACTCTCTGTTTCTACACATTACACATCCTTTGTGTTCTCCCTCGTTCCTGCAGTGTGAGAACCAGTCATACACACTGATGGAAGTTCTCAACTACACACTCATGTGCGAGTTGTGCGACTACAAAATGGGAATGTTTCATTCATCCATCTTCTACCACTTTAGTCAATCTTCCCTCGGGTCGCAGGGAACCTGGGTTATTGTGCGTTATTGTGGAATTTTAATAGTATTGTATCAAACTATATTACACTTCTGTTAAACTGTATTTTATTCACATATGGATCTAATTCTAAGTGCATTAATGATTAGTGCAAGTGAAGTGTTACTGAGGAGAGGTGATCTTACCCCAGTATCTCCAGTTTACAGAGAGGATTCTCCAGTACAGCACAGAGACGCTTCACTCCTGAGTCTCCTATTTTATTCCAAGACAGATCCAGTTCTCTCAGGTGTGAGGGGTTTGATCTCAGAGCTGAAGCGAGAGCAGCACAACCTTCATCTGTAACACCACAACGCCAAAACCTGCAGATACACAATAACACACACTTCACTCTCTCAGTTTCTACACATTACACATCCTTTGTGTTCTCCCTCGTTCCTGCAGTGAGTGTGAGAACCAGTCTCACACACACACAGATGGAAGTCTTCATCTACACACTCATGTAGTGCAAGTTGTGCGACTACAAAATTTCAATTCTGTAAAATAATTGATTTCTCCATAAATTTCAAAGTACATCAAGTAATACATATTTGTACATAAAATAAACAAGATTTAATGAAGATTTTCTTTGCTACACTTTAATCCATCTCATTACTTCCATGATACAGAAATTTCTAATAAAATAACCAGTAGGTGGCAGTGTAATGTGTGTTACAGCTGAATTAATCACTATGACTAAAATTTTAACAGCAAATTTCACCTGGAAAAACACCACTGTAAACAATTCACTGCAGCTTTTAGTAACTTGCTGTATCTCTCAGAGAGAAGATCTTACCTCAGATGTTTCACTTTACACTCAGGATTCTCCAGTAGAGTAGAGAGACGCTTCAGTCCTGAGTCTCCGAGTTTATTCAAAGACAGATCCAGTGTATCAACAGTCAGATGAAGGTCTCCGAGTTTGGCAGTTTCCGAGTTGAGTATTGAGATCAGAGCTTTTATACTTTTCTTTGTAATTCCATCCCACTGGATACTGAAGGAAATAAACAATAATGAACATTAATGCAAAAGATCAAACAAGTCTTCAAAGCAGCGTCTCACTTTCGCCAACACACACATCAGTTCCACACAATGATTAAATGGTGTAATAAGAAGTAGTGACAATCAGCAGACAGCTTGGAGAGAGTTTC
>JACRUU010000002.1:4863614-4896114 GCA_030449085.1 Kryptopterus vitreolus | reverse complement strand
GGGTTAAGGGCCCTGCTCAAGGGCCCACTAGTAGTAGCGTGGTGGTTGTGGGGTTTGAACCCAATCTTGTGGTCCAGAGGCCAACACCTTATCCATTAAGCCACCACCTCCCTAAATACCAGCTTGGATTTCTCACGGGGAAAGCAAAGTTAGCCCCTTGTTTCACTCATATAGTGCTATGGAGTTGTGTGCAGGTGTATTAGCGGTGGAAATATATTAAATGATTATGGATGAGATTGATGAAGACAAAGACTCAGGTCAGGTTCTTCACCACAGCAGGATAGTCTTAGCCTATATCCATAATATCACCAAGAGATTCCATGTATATGTGGCAAATAGCGTAGCTCGTATAAGGAAATCAACATATCCCGAAAAATGGTGTTATGTGAATACGACAATCATCCATCAGACTTTGCTACCGTATCTCTATCAACAGAACACTTGTAGTATACATCTTGGCTTGCTGGACCACAGTTTCTACTTCAGAGAGTTGTGGAAGAATTGACATTTGAGGTGGTGGAAGCCAACGCTGAAATTCGACCTGACCTTTCAGTTCAGGCAACAAGCACTAAGTTCTCTGGAAGCACCTGGAAAGCTCTCTGTAAAGCAATCGCTCAATTAACCCATATTGCAAGATCTTGTTGTGGTAGAACAGATAAAGCTCATTACAAAGGTTGCCATCCCTGCAACAAATCCTGTAACACAAGTCACAAGTGAGTTGACAAAAGCCAAAAACACAATTATACAATGTGTGCAACATGAAACATTTGGGAAAGTATTTGAGTGCCTTAAAAAAGGAATAGTCCTTCCTAAATGGAGCTAAAAAAAACTGGATGCAGTAATTGACAATGGTTTACAAAGACTTGGAGGGTCAACCTCCTGGTCAGACACTAACATGACCAAGTAGCCCACCAGGGGTGCCATTTTACTGACGGAGCCATCAGAATTTCTGGATATTGGATAATACGGAGCAAACATCTAGTTTCTAGCATCGTTCACAACTGCATTATATGCTGCAAATTGAGAGGAAAAGTTCAGACTCAAAAGATAGAAAATTTGCCTGCAGATAGGCAGTCAACCAAACCACCCTTTACTAATGTGGGCATTGATGTTTTTGGCCTGGGGATCCTGGGAGAGACTCGATTGCGCTGCTAAACAAATTTTGGATGGCATGCTGATTCAAAAACGGTTTTGGGGACCCTATTGGCTGAAGTTATGGCAATCGTAAACGCAAGGCCTTTAGTACCAGTGTCTACAGACCCAGATGTACCTGATATATTCAATCCAGTGATGTTGCTAATACAGAAACGAAAGTCCGTTTTGGCTCCTGAGGGAGATTTTGAAACAGCTGAAGTTCATACAAAACAGTGGAAACGAGTCCAGTCATATTTTAGAAGAGATGGAGTATGGAGTATCTGTCAACACTGCAGAAGCACAAAAAGTCACCTGATGTGCAACCGAATGTGAAAATTGACGGTGATGTTCTTGTTCTAAAACAGGGGCAGGCTCCAAGGAATAAATGGCCAGTTGGACTTTATTAACTTCAGAAAGGATTTGATCTGCACTGGACTGATTTCTGAGGTAAAACATATATTTTTTTAAGGATATTCAGGATATTTCGTCTAATATATTTTTTTTTGTTTCCTCAGAAATCATTTTGATCAGTACAGGACTGATTTCTAAGGTAATAAAAAAAAAAGCACTGCAGTGTGCACTTCACCTCAGAAATAATTTTGATCAGAACGGTACCAGTTTTTCACACTTCTGAGGTAAAAAGTAGTTTACACTTGTTACCTCAGAAATGTAATTATATTAACTTCAGAAAGGATTTGATCTGCACTGACCTGATTTCTGAGGTAAACAAAAATATTATTAAGGATTTTAAGGATATTTCTTAATATACTTTTTTTGTTTACTCAGAAATAATTTTGATCAGTACATGACTGATTTCTGACACTTCTGAGGTAAAAAGTACACGTCAGTTTACACTTGTTACCTAAGAAATGTAATTCTATTAACTTCAAAAAGGACTTTGATCTGCACTGGACTGATTTCTGAGGTAAAAAAATGTGTAAAATCACACCCAGTCACAGCCACACACACCCCTTACCCCTTTCATTCTGCTGATAAACAAACAAACAAATAAAGAAATAAATAAACAAACAAAACACTGTAGTGTAGCTCTGAACTTTAGAAATCATTACTGATTTTTCTTTCTTAGAAGTCATTATTTTTGGTTACCTCAGATATCATTTTGATCAGAACAGGACTTATTTCTAAAGTAATAAAAATACAGCAGTGTACACTACAGTGTACACTTTACCTCAGAAATCGATCTGGTGCGGATCCAAATTACTAATAACTTTTTATTAGCTCAGAAATCACTTTCTTCCCCATCAGACACATTCCTGAGGGAACCAAAGAAATGAGAAACTGCACTGTACAATATTTTTGCAGTTCATAAATCACAATTTCTTTTTTGTTACCTCAGAAATCATTTTGATCAGAACGGGACCAATTTCTGACATTAAAATATACACTTCTGAGGTAAAAAATGTTTAAAGTACACTGCAGTTTACAATTGTTACCTCAGAAATGTAATTTTATTAACTTCAGAAAGTATATTGATCTTCACTGGACTGATTTCTGAGGTTAAAAAAAAAAATAATATATATATATATATATATATATATATATATATATATATATATATATATATATATATATACTAGTATATATATATATATATATATCTATATATATATATATATATATATATATATATATATATTTAAGGATAAGGATATTTTTGTTTAATAATTTATTTTGTTTCCTCAGAAATCTTTTTGATCACTACAGGACTGATTTCTAAAGTAATAAAGGAAGCACTGCAGTGTACATTCTACTTCAGAAATCATTTTGATCTGAACGGAACGTATTTCAGGCATAAAAATATGCACTTAAAAATGAAAAAGATCAGTGCAGTGTAGACTTTACCTCAGAAATCGGTCTGGTGCTGATCAAAATTACTAATCACTGTTTATTACCTTAGAAATCATTTTCCTCTGCATCGGACACATTCCTGAGGGAACCAAACAAATGAGATAAACTGCAGTGTACAATATTTTTGTAGCTCATGAATCATTACTTTTTTGTTACCTCAAAAATTGTTTTGATCAGAACAGGGCCAATTTCTGACATTAAAATATACACTTCTGAGGTAAAAAAAATGTTTAAAGTACGCTGCAGTTTACAATTGTTACCTCAGAAATGTAATTTTATTAACTTCAGAAAGGATATTGATCTTCACTGGACTGATTTCCGAGGTAAAATATATATATTTTTAAAGATATTAAGGATATTTCTTAATATAATATTTTTGTTTCCTCAGAAATCATTTTGATCAGTACAGGACTGATTTCTAAAGTATTACAAAAAGTACTACAGTGTACACTTTACCTCAAAAATCTTTTGATCAGTACAGGGCCAATTTCTGACATAAAAATACACTTCTGAGGTAAAAAAGTACACGTCAGTTTACACTTGTTACCTCAGAAATGTAATTTTATTAACTTCAAAAAGGATATGACCTGCACTGGACTGATTTCTGAGATAAACAAAAATATTATTAAGGATTTTAAGGATATTTCTTAATATACTTTTTTTTGTTTCCTCAGAAATCATTTTGATCAGTACATGACTGATTTCTGACACTTCTGAGGTAAAAAGTGCACGTCAGTTTACACTTGTTACCTCAGAAATGTAATTCTATTAACTTCAAAAAGGATTTTGATCTGCACTGGACTGATTTCTGAGGTAAAAAATGTCTAAAAGTCACACCCAGTCACAGCCACACACACCCCTTACCCCTTTCATTCTGCTGATAAACCAATAAATAAATAAATAAACAAACAAAACACTGCAGTGTAGCTCTGAACTTTAGAAATCATTACTGATTTTTCTTTCTTTCTTAGAAGTCATTATTTTTGGTTACATCAGATATCATTTTGATCAGAACAGGACTGATTTCTAAAGTAATAAAAATACAGCAGTGTACACTTTACCTCAGAAATCGATCTGGTGCGGATCTAAATTACTAATAACTTTTTATTAGCTCAGAAATCACTTTCCTCCCCATCAGACACATTCCTGAGGGAACCAAAGAAATGAGAAACTGCACTGTACAATATTTTTGCAGTTCATAAATCATAATTTCTTTTTTGTTACCTCAGAAATCATTTTGATCAGAACGGGACCAATTTCTGACATTAAAATATACACTTCTGAGGTAAAAAATGTTTAAAGTACACTGCAGTTTACAATTGTTACCTCAGAAATGTAATTTTATTAACTTCAGAAAGGATATTGATCTTCACTGGACTGATTTCTGAGGTAATATATATATATATATATATATATATATATATATATATATATATATATATATATATATATATATAGATATATAGATAATCCGAGGATAAGTAATCTTTAAGTAATTTTGTTTTAATATATTTTTTGTTTCCTCAGAAATCTTTTTGATCACTACAGAGGACTGATTTCTAAAGTAATAAAGGAAGTACTGCAGTGTACATTCTACTTCAGAAATCATTTTGATCTGAACGGAACGTATTTTAGGCATAAAAATGTACACTTAAATATGAAAAAGATCAGTGCAGTGTAGACTTTACCTCAGAAATCAGTCTGGTGCTGATCAAAATTACTAATCACTGTTTATTACCTCAGAAATCATTTTCCTCTGCATCGGACACATTCCTGAGGGAACCAAACAAATGAGATAAACTGCAATGTACAATATTTTTGTAGCTCATGAATCATTACTTTTTTGTTACCTCAAAAATTGTTTTGATCAGAACAGGGCCAATTTCTGACATTAAAATATACACTTCTGAGGTAAAATGTTTAAAGTACGCTGCAGTTTACAATTGTTACCTCAGAAATGTAATTTTATTAACTTCAGAAAGGATATTGATCTTCACTGGACTGAATTCTGAGGTAAAATATATATATTTTTAAAGATATTAAGGATATTTCTTAATATAATATTTTTGTTTCCTCAGAAATCATTTTGATCAGTACAGGACTGATTTCTAAAGTATTACAAAAAGTACTACAGTGTACACTTTACCTCAAAAATCGTTTTGATCAGTACAGGGCCAATTTCTGACATAAAAAATACACTTCTGAGGTAAAAAGTACACGTCAGTTTACACTTGTTACCTCAGAAATGTAATTTTATTAACTTCAAAAAGGATATGACCTGCACTGGACTGATTTCTGAGGTAAACAAAAATATTATTAAGGATTTTAAGGATATTTCTTAATATACTTTTTTTGTTTCCTCAGAAATCATTTTGATCAGTACATGACTGATTTCTGACACTTCCTAGGTAAAAAGTACACGTCAGTTTACACTTGTTCCCTTTGAAATGTAATTCTATTAACTTCAAAAAGGATTTTGATCTGCACTGGACTGATTTCTGAGGTAAAAAAATGTGTAAAAGTCACACCCAGTCACAGCCACACACACCCCTTACCCCTTTCATTCTGCTGATAAACAAACAAACAAACAAATAAATAAATAAACAAACAAACAAAACACTGCAGTGTAGCTCTGAACATTAGAAATCATTGCTGATTTTTCTTTCTTTCTTAGAAGTCATTATTTTTGATTACCTCAGATATCATTTTGATCAGAACAGGACTGATTTCTAAAGTAATAAAAATACAGCAGTGTACACTTTACCTCAGAAATCGATCTGGTGCGGATCAAAATTACTAATAACTTTTTATTAGCTCAGAAATAATTTGTTGAGGCTTTAGCAAGTCAGGTCTAGCACACTATCCAATGTTGCACATCATATTTATAAAGCCAAAACACAACTTTACTTTTACTATGCAGTTAAATATAAAAATGATGTACAATTATTATTTAATTATTAAAGCATTTATTTTTATTATTGGGTGTTTAACTTTACCAATACTACATGTTTTACCCTTGATTTGTGCAATTCTTCTCTGGAATCGTTTTATTATTCTCTCAGGTCACTCAGATACAGTAAAAAAATTTCAAAAGTTTGGTTCCTCTCAAGAACTTTGTCCTCTGTCCCTGTCAAAGTTTTCTTTTAGGGTTAAATTTATAGGAAATGTTTATTCTCTTGTAATATATATAGTATTTCTCTTCAATGAAATACTTCATTGTCTCTTCAATGTTGTATTAAAATCCATTTAGAGTTGTGTGTGTGTGTGTGTGTGTGTGTGTGTGTGTGTGTGTGTGTGTGTGTGTGTGTGTGTGTGTGTGTGTGTGTGACAGATAGAGTAAAATCCATGGCAGCAGTGTTGTGTCACAAGTCTAACGCATAATGAGGGTTTGGTTGCATTAGAGAATGGCTGAGGAGAAAAGAGAGAGTTCAACAGAGGAACTGAAGGAGAAAATTCGCTTTTTGACGGAGGAAAACGTAAGAACTATGTTTTATGTACTTAAAAATTAATGTTCTAGTGTGTGACTAGAGAAAAACAAGCACAGTTCACACCATGGATCAGAATGAGATCCAAAATAATGAGCTGGTGAATTCTGATTCCTATTACCACTCTATGTCTCTGTCTGAAATATTAGTTGTCCTATTTAGAGTTTACACTCACTGTTAAGAAACATAAAATTCAGATAATTGATTATTGAAGTGAACGGCTATTTATACATGTTATGTAACACTGATTCAACAAATAAACAAAATTGAACAAGAAGGGAGGGGTGTAGCTCAGTGGTTTATGGCACAGGGATACTGATTGAGATTAGAGCCCGGTAGCTCTAACCTCTGCTTCCAAACCAGCTGGAATATACGAAGCAAAGAATTTCCCTTACAGGATCCATAAAGTATGTAAAAGTAATAAAAAAATAAAACATATTGTATTTAAAAGAGAGAAAAGATGAAGAAATATGTCCTATGATATTTGATTTGCTACCAATATTGGCGTGAGTATGAGCAAAGATGTTGTTGATTGAGCTTGTTACTGAATGATAATGTGTCTGATGCAAACAGTGGAACAATAACTTGCTATAAAAAGTGTGGTGTGTGTGTGTGTGTGTGTGTGTGTGTGTGTGTGTGTGTGTGTGTGTGTGTGTGTGTGTGTGTGTGTGCGTGTGTGTGTGTTTGTTTGTGTTTGTGTGTGTTTAGGTCCATTTGTCCAATAAACTGGGATCCACACAAAGCAGAGCGGCTCAGCATGCCGCATCCAACCAGGACCTGAGCTCCAGACTGGTGGAGAGTGAACAGGGAAAATTGAAGGTGAACTGTATACTGAACACCAATCGTGGTAGTTGTCAAAAACAAAACTAAGGACCAGCAGAGGAAGGTATCTTACAGTTGATCCATCAACTGGTCACTGGTCCAGTCCAAATGAAAGTTATAACTACGGGAGTTTGGTGAAATGGGATACCTGGTAGAGGGAATGTCCATGCATGGCCAGATATCGAGGAGGCTTGATTTGGATTCTCTGTCAGTGGCTGCTGAAAGACCAGATCATGAAATTCAGTTTTCACCCCAGAGTTCACAAAGTTTGCTAGATTGTGGTTGTGTCCATGAATCCTGATATGTACTTGAAGAAGTGGCTTGGACAAAACAAGAATATCTGGTTCTCTGCTGGCCTCGCCCTTAGAAACAATCTCTGCCTTTAACTGGTCATGAGTACTCCATGTGTTCTGCTCCACCACAATAAAGGCATAGTCACTTAGAGAATAGTCCAGACAGTGAAATGAAATAGGATTACTGGTACAATGAGAGAACAAGGAAGAGAGCCAATAAGGGGAATGAGATACATGCATTATTAGGTATTTTATTTTCATAATGATCAAATAGGGTCTTTGGCAAGAGTAGTTATGGGAGCATATTTAAAAGGGAGAGACAGAAGGTTGCTCTTCAATGAGGTCACTCTGGTCTATAAGAAGGCTTTTCCACACACCATAATATTGAATGCAAATAGCCTGCACTATTTGATTTTAGTAGGCATAATGGGTCTTAATAGACTATTTAATTGACTATCATTTTATAATTAGCGTGATATTTGATGGAGAACCAATATAGAGTGTCTAAGGCTAGGGTTATTTCTTCTCTTTGCAAGAACTGTGGTGGTGAAATAAATTTCCACTTGTTTTTGTCTACAAAAATTTAACTTCATCACCAACACCAAAAATAAGAACTTCTAATATCTGACCAAGTTAATTTATTTAAGGATGTGAATATTACACACCCTTCTATGTATGTTTATAGATCTCTAAAGATCTGGTGGAAGTGCAGATCGAGGTCAACAGATTAAGAGAGAAATATGAGGCAGAAATATTTGAGTTGCAGAACAAGGTAATCAGTAAATGCATATACACACACACACACACACACACACACACACACACTATTAACTATTTCAAATAGTTTTTCCAAATTCAAATGTACTGATATTTACTGATATCATTGCACCCACAGAATGAGTGTAGGTGTAATCTACTAACTGCTAACAAACTAATTTTCATGTAAACATCTGTCTTGTCCATGATCTTTGTCCAACCTTGTCCAGGTGTACTGTCAAGAAGGTGTGGTGTCCAATCTGGAGGCAGAGCTGGCCCGGTTTAAGCATGAGGCACAGTCAGCATCATCAAGGTTGCAGATTGCAGAGGGTAATGAGCGGGACATGGTGGAGGAGTATGCAGCCCTGAAAAGTAACTTCTTGGCTGTGAGTGATGGTCTGGAGCGTGAGATCACACACTCACAGGAGTTAAGTGATGAACTGTTGATGCTCGCACACACACATGACACACTGCTTCATGAGAAACAGCGAGAACACACAAACACACTCGAGCTGGAGAGAGTCAGAGCTTTGCGGAGAAAAGTGTCACAAAGCCCATTCAGGGTGAGACACAAACACGCAGACACACAAAGAGACACACAAATATACCGACACACAGCAACACATTTATTTTTTCATTCTTTATGTGCATATCCTCTTATAGACAGAGGAACTGAGCAGAGGATGCAATGCAGAAGATAGACACACAGATGTGAGCATATTTTTCATATGTGTATTGTGTGTGTGTGCGTGTGTGTGTGTGTGTGAGTGTGTGTGTATACATGTATACATAATTCCAACAAAACTTGTACTAGAATATTTAATATAGTTACCACTTGTAGTGACTACCAGGTGCTCCTCCAGGTTATAGGTCATCCATGTCGATCAGGAAATAGTTGTCAGATTCTGAGCTGTACTTCAAGAAATGGAAATGTTTTTAGAACCTGAGAAATCTGTTACACGTTGTGTAGTTTGCGGATCCAGACCTATTCCTACACTTTTTAACAACATGCGGATGAAGGAGTGAATATAAGGAGGTTCATTATCACAGGAAGATTTGCACATTTTCTTCCATGCAGTTCCTGAAGTTTCTTCAGTGTAAAATGGGTCTTTATGTGGTGGAGTAAAGTATATTTGAGGGCCAGGTACAATAGCAAAATTCTATTGGAAAATTAAAGTCTGATAATGAACTGAAACAGCACCTTGGGCATGGATCAAAGATGGGTTGGAATTATTGACTGAGTCTTTACTTGTGTGTTTTCACTTTACATTTCTTAAACTCAGCTTGTTGGTCAGGACTGCCCTCCAATTTGTGTACTCACAACTAATATAACAAGTATTCATTATTTCTGGCATTTCTTGGCTTTCATCTGTTGTCTACAGTATGTGTATGTATGTATGTATGTATGTATGTATGTATGTATATGTATGTATGTATGTATGTATGTATGTATGTATGTATGTATGTATGTATGTATGTATGTATGTATGTATGTATGTATGCATGTATGTGTGTATGTTGTTGTGTAGAGGGCCCATTGCGAGCTGAAGGACGAGCTTGAAAGGATGAGAAAAAGTTATGAAGAACAACAACAGCGTCTGGAGAAGAAAGTGTGAGGAAAACCTGAAACAATTTCAAGTTATATTGTGACTTAATATAAGCAAATCTTGATGTATGATTATTGTGTGTTTTCTAAGTGTGGCTATGGGAAATGAGCAGCAAGAGAATAAGAGAGCAATCCACAACACACAGCAGAAGCTTGCACAGCAATCATCTGTAAGAGATCCATGAACCCCAAATACCTTTTCTCTTCTGCAGCAATGGTGTTTTTCCATGTTTGGAAGTTTGTGGCCACTGCCCTGTGCACCAGCCTAAGAAACAAATCCAGTTTTAATTTCTTACACTTTTATCTACTGCTGAAAATTCTTTCTCATTTCAATATAATACACAAACACCAATAAGTCAATCACAACTCAGAATTTCAATGGATTCTGATGTTAAATCAAACAATATTATATGCAAAATAAACACAGCTGTCACAAAGTGTGTGTGTGTGTTTGTGTCTGTGTGTGTGTGTGGGTGCATGGCAAGCAGGCGCTGCTTGTCTCTCATCACCAGCTAAAGGAGGTGGAGGCAGAGAACTCTAATCTCCAGAATCAACTGAAAGAACTGAATCAGGAGTACAGGGCCCGTCTGACACACTACATACACGACATTAAGGTAAACACAAATGCCTACTTCATTTATTCTATACACTAGATCAGGGGTCACCAACATAGTGGCGCCCCCAGGGCGCCACTAAGGACCACATGAATAGCTCTCAGGCGTGTTCTATAAACTCATCAGTGAGATGCATCTAAAATGTTGAACTCATAATAGTAAACTCACAATACTTATTGTGAGAAATCATCAGTGTCATTAATTATGAAACATAACTAAAGGCAAATGTGTAATTTCAGAAGAGTGCGCCAAACTGGTAGCCCTTTTGTATGACTCAGTATCCATGAAGTAGCTCTCAGGTTCAAAAAGGTTGGTGACCCCTGCACTAGATTGTTTTTATGTCTTGTCTTTGCCCTCTGTTCACAAATTACACTCAACTATGCTCCAAAGTATTTCACAACTATGAAGCTATTTAAAGCTGATCTATAGTTTTCTGGAGGTCAAGTTGCTTATGTGAGATTTCATGTCTTGTCTTGGGTGACAGTCTGGTGGTTGGTCTACAGGAGATTTCAACATTTGATCTATGATGGGATTTGTTTTGGACATATAACGATCCTTGAACCTGCATTGTGTAATGCCTCACATACAGACACATTTACACACAATGATGCTGTGTAAAAAAGTACATTTTATTTAAGTCAAAGAAAAGAGAGTGGAAATTGAAGGCATTTAGTGAGGGTGTTGTGTGGAATTTAGTTTAGAGGTGTGTGTGTGTGTGTGTGTGTGTGTGTGTGTGTGTGTGCTTATACACTGAAGTTCACCCATGAGATCCTTATTGAAATTAATATATTCCAACTTCTGAAATAAAACAGTATTTAGAGGAGAAGAGATTTGAACTCCTCTATACACTAAGTGTAAAGTATACTATCTGCTTTGTGTGTGTGTGTGTGTGTGTGTGTGTGTGTGTGTGTGTACAGGAGTGTGTGTGCAGAGATGGAGATGACAGCATGCAGCTGAAGGAGTTTGTAGACTCCATGCTGAAAGATGTTCGAATGTCATATCGTGCAAGAGAGGAACAGCTGACCAGCACACTGAGAACCTACCGCAAACGCCTGCACAACCTCAGCAACACCCAACTACTGCTGACTGCTTACAGGTAAACACACACACAAATAGTACCTATGTAGTACATACATAAAATATAGTTTCATCAGGACTGACTCAGTGTTTCTGCAGCTTGTGGTGGAGATCCGTTGTGTTCTTCAGCTGTTTATCTTTTATGCATTTGAGCAACTAGAATTCCAGGTCAAATAGGAACAGGACAACATTCCTTTCTTAAAATTTCAGGAACTGGTTTATAACCTGTCCAGATGTATATAGTTATTTTTAAGTAGCATTGATACTATACAGTGGTTCATTACAATTCTCCATATCCTCATTGTTCTACTGTAAATAAATAAATATTAAAGATATTGACTATGGCTAATATATTGATAATCAGTTATAATTGAGTCCCAGTGTTGAGCTTTTGCGCAAAATCCTTTAACCCTGACTGTCTCCAGATTCCTAAAATGCTGGGAAATGTAAAGAAAATAATTTTAGTGTTCTTTGGTGTATATTTGATAAATAAAAACTGATTCTGTTTTTTTTTTATCTGAACGTGTGTGAGTGCCCTCTGGTGGTCAGTCAAGGACTAACAATCGCAATATTCTTTTTCCACAGCTCCACTAGTGAATACTTTGTGGTTGGGAGGTTCCACAATATAACCATATTTATTTATTTTGTCTAATTAAACTCAGAGGGTGATGGAACACTTGTTCAGGGTACAACGGATTCCGCCTGATTTCATGTAGCTGTATAATAATAATAATAAAAAGAAAAACATATTCATTTAATCATCATCATTACCACCTGGTAACTGGTATTTAAGTGTTAATTGTGTATTATGTCTTCCCAGAATTCAGCGTGAGCAGATCCTGGCACACCCTGAGCATGCTCTGGAGGCGGGGCCACCTGAAGCTCACTTCAACCCTGCAGAGGTGGAGCTTAGAGGAGAACCTGAGAGAGAACTACAGAAGCTGAGAGAGGACAAATCTCGCCTAGAGGCACAACTCAAAATCTCTCAAGAACAGGTGTGTGTGTGTGTGTGTGTGTGTGTGTGTGTGTGTGTGTGTGTGTGTGTGTGTGTGTGTGTGTGTGTGTGTGTGTGTGTGTGTGTGTGTGAGTGTGAGAGTGAGTGGTTATCTCTGAAAGTCTGATTGGTGATAAATAGTAATTGTTATGGTTGTTGTTGTAGGTATCACTGATGTCACAGTCATCTCATAAGTGAGTGAATCTAAAACATACAGTGCGAATCGGAAAGTATTCAGATCCTCTTCACTTTTACACTTTTGTTATGTTTTAATACTACAATCATACAATTTTTCTTTTTTTTTCTCAATCATCTTCACTCAGACCCTCTTAATGAGAAAATAAGACATAATTCTATTAATGTCTGGAATAATAATAATAATAATAAAGAAGAAGAAACTGAAATATCACATAGGCACAATTATTCAGACTCTTTACATGATGCTTTAAAATTAGCTCAGGTGCCTCATAATTCTCTTGATTGTTTTTGAGATGTTTCTACACTTCTAAATATTCAGCCTCATGAGTGTCAATGCAGATCAGAGAACATGAGAAATTGCTGCTGCTCTAAAATTCTCAAAAGCAGAGTTGTCTCCATTATTTTCAAATGGAAGAAGTGTGGCACAACCAGGACTCTTCCAAGAGCTGGTTACCAGCCAAACTGAGACCCTGATACTACTCAATAAGCTCCGGAGATCCTGAGTGGATATAGGACAAAGTGCAATAAGAACAAGTATTAATTATTGCAGAGTGGATGCAAAATGGATACTTGCTTGAAGCACAGTGGTGGCAGTATAATGATTTTGGGGTATTTTTCTGCAGCAAGCACATTTCAGCTGGTCAGGACTGAGGGAAATCTAAATGTACAGAGTACAGAGATCTCCTTCATTAAAAACCTGTTCCACATCACTCTGGAACACAGTCTGGGCTGAAGGTTCACCTTCTGACATTGACAAGAACCCTAAACACATCGCCAAGACAACACAGGAGTGGATTAGGGGTGATATTGTGAATGTCCTACAGAGGCCCAGACAGATTCCCTGACCTGAACATCTCAGGGAGACGTTAATCTTTAACATCTCTGCAGAGACCTGAAAGTAGCTTATGAATGGCTCCAACCTGCTCCAGCTCAAGAGGATTTACCCTAAAGAAAGGCATAAAATCCCCAAACTAAGTGTTACTTTAATTGCTGCCAAATGAATTTCAAATAAATACTGAATAAAGCATCAGTATAACTATTTACATGTGTAATTCATTTTTAAAATACATTTACAAACATTTTTTTTTTCACTTTAAATGTAGATTACTGATAAAAAAAATATAACAAAAAGGAAAAAGTGAAAGAGGTTATAATACCCTCTGAATACTTTGTATTTAAACATTTATTCTTATAATATGTGTGCATTGTTGGTTCGTTGTTGAATTATTTTTTAAATGCTCTGCAGTGTAGCACTCAGTGAGGAAGCCTGGGCTGATATCAGGAATCAGCTTCAAGAGACTGCAGTCACTGCACAGGTAACCATGACTACCATTGTTTCAACATCAACTAGTTAGCTAACATGCCACTACGTAGCCAAGCCAAAAGCCCCTCACCTTACGATGACCTCATCCAGGTAAAGAAGAGAGTGTAAACCATCTCATTCACATCTAATACTCATCTAATTTCACCAGGAGATACATGAGAGAGAGCGTATCCAGCTCATCACCAGGGCAACAGTTGCAGAGGAGCAAGTGAGGGAGCTGCAGGAGTATGTGGATAATCACCTGGGCAGGTAAACACACACACACACACACACACACACACACACACACACATTCTGTTTCCTTCTTACAGGTACATATTTTAAATGAATGTATGCTTGTATTAAGTAGCTAAACTATGTGTTAAATTGTATCCTATATTGTTTTTAATGGTATGTCTGTGTGTGTAGGTACAAGTTGGAAATCACCCGTTTGAGGGGGATGCTTCAGTCAGAAGCGGGGCGATCACAGAGTGCTGAAGTACATAAGCCCCGCCCTTTACGACAATCACTAAATAATAGCAGCTATGAAATATAAACATAATATTAAATACAAGAAATAATAATAACATTTATAACCAAACAAAACTAGTTTAAAATAGATTTTTTTAATAAAGTAAAGCCACTTTTCACCTTTTGAAATTAATCAGAGGTCCCTTATAACACCAAATAAGGACCAGGATATTCTACCCCAAAATTTTTATTTCAAATTGTCTTTTGGCCGCCATAACCCACCTCCTCTTTCTTCCTCTTTTACTCCATCCTCAGCATTCTTCTCCCTCTGTACCCCATGTCCCTCCTCACCCACTGCACTCTTCTCTTCACTTCTCCACCCCTCCACTCTGCCTGCACTCTTCTCTCTTCTCTTGTCCACCCTCCTCCACCCTGCACTCTTCTCTTCACTTCTCCACCCACTCCACCCTACCTGCACTCTTCACTTCTCCACCCACTCCACCCTGCCTACACTCTTCCCTTCACTTCTCCATCCCTCCACTCTGCCTGCACTCTTCTCTTCACTTCTCCACCCACTCCACCCTACCTACACACTTCACTTCTCTACCCACTCCACCCTGCCTGCACTCTTCTCTTCACTTCTCCACCCATCCACCCTTCCTGCACTCTTCTTCTCTCCACCCCTCCACCCTTCCTGCACTCTTCTCTTCACTTCTCCACCCCTCCACCCTGCTGGCACTCTTCTCTTCTCCACCCACTCCACTCTGCCTGCACTCGTCTCCACTTCAAGTCAAGAGTCAAGAGGTTTTTATTATCATTTCAACCACATATATCTGACTGTGTACACAGTGAAATGAGACAACGCTTCTCCAGGACCCTGGTGCTTACACAAAACAACATATAACACGAACACAGAACACAATGCTGAGGACGAGACTAAGTTTGTCCTAGCTACATAAAGTGCATCGTGTGCACTTTACTGTGTTCACGACACAGTAAAGAATGTGTTCAAGACACAAGACAGTGCACAACAAACAACTAACAAAATATAATAAAATAAAAAAAAACACAACAACAACCTAGTGCAAAGTATTCCAAAGTATTCCAGTTTGGCTAGTGTGCAAAGGAACAATTAGAGCAGCAGTGATAACGGTAGATGTGCAAAATGTCCATGTAAACAGCCACCCTCCACCCATTCCACCCAACCTGCATTCTTCTCTTCACTTCTCTAAACACGCCACTCTGCCTGCACTTTACATACACCATCCAAAATGCCCAGGCCTTTGACCAAGAATAAGAATATGACTCAAGTAGCCCTATGGGCAGAGAGGGGGGGGGGGGTCATGTCACTCAAAGACATGAACTGGATGAACATTGCTGGTTGTTTGATGGTCATTTTAGACTCCCAGTATATACTTTACCGTTAATGGTCAAGCTTGTGCTGATTAGTCTCACCTGTTTCTGACTACACATTTGCTCACAGCCACAGTTAGAATAGAATAAAGAGTTCAAATAACTTTCATTTATTCAGATTACACTCTTTTGATCATTGAATCATTGTATCCCATCTGCTGCTTTGGTCTTGACCAGTTTCTCTTCTTCTGTTCTGTTCTTCTAAACTGTAGTCAGACCTTCTTTATACAGTTTGTTAGTCACTGGATTATTTTTCTTGTCTTCTAATTTTGAGCTCTTAATTAAACCTGTTACAACCTACACATGTGCATGTACTCACTTATATATACCACAATACACCACAAGTGCCAATATTAGCAATTGTGCACATTTAAGTGCAGATTAATATGTAAGTACATGTACAGCAGATAGATATAAAGCCTATAGCAGTGAATAATGTGCAGACACATTATGGAAAAGTGCAAAAACTAGCTATAAAGACCATAAAAAGGTAAAGGGCATATAAAGTAATGTGTTTTTTTTATAAATTCATGTACATTTTACAAAAAGAAAACCTGAAAAGAAACTGAAACTGAAAATAAAATTGCACACTGCAATGCAGTATAATTTGGGAAAAAATCCATAATGTGCAGAATGCACCCAAATTTCACGAAAAATGTTTTAAACTGAAATACGTGACTATGTACAAGAAAGATACATACAAAATGCCACGTTGCAAGCGAATGTAATGTCATATTAAATTATGTCTGCATGTTTATTACAATTGGGTCAAATTTATGAAGGATAATGATATTTATATGACATTTATTTTATAATTTAGATGATATTTAATATTATAATCAGTTTTCTTGCAGTGTGGGATCACCAAACAGAGTGGAACTCCACTAAGGGGACACTATTTTCATACATTGTTATCTGGGCCACACCCTCCCATGCTTGGCATTATAGTCCTCATTAACTCAATCGATATTTATTCACCATTTCTTTCATTTATTCCTGAAAAACTACCCATGAAAATCTTCAGAACTGAGTGAGACCACCTCACAACTGCTCATGCTGACTTCTTTATTCATCTGTTATTATGATCAATCATTTTTTTGGCCAAATCAATATAATATTAGATCTCTTTATTATGCGAGTTTCTTTAATGATAGATGAAGCGCCACCTAGTGTCCACTTCATGCTTGTCAGTTTGGAACACAGCTGCAGTGTAGTGAATGGAACCTTGAAGACAGAGATTTGTGTGATAAAATATTGTGTGTGTGTGTGTATGTGTGTGTGTGTGTGTGTGTGTGAGAGAGAGAGAGAGGTTTACTCTTGAGAAACTATTTATGGAATGCTTGTAAAGCTCAAGTTGATTTCATGAATCAAAGAGAAGCAAAATTTGCTGGCAGGCAAAAGTAATCACACACACACACACACACACACACACACACACACACACACACACACACACACACACACACACACACACACACACACACAAAGGATTTTATCCTAAATGTTCCAGTGCAGTCTTTTATTGATTTGTTTGCTTAACTGGTTGTTTTGTCACATAATAATTAGTATACTTTGGGAAAATCCTATAAAAAGAAAATATTTTGGTTTCCTTTGTGGTTACATTCGTGGCATTAATTGATCTGTTTGAGCCATTATGGTGTTAAGGGCCTTGTTCAGCGGCCCAGAGAAGAGTTTGGTGTTTTGGCTGGGATTTGAACTTGCATCCTTCCTATCCAAAGTCCAATGCTTCCAATTTCACTTCTTAGTCATGAGTTTTATGTGTTTGACAGGATATTTGGATCTTAGTTTAGTTTATGGTCATCTTTTTGTTAATGAAGATGCCTCAATTCCCTGCTTCCCTCTCCATTAGGAAAAACCCATTCCACATGAAAACCTGAGATTTTGAAAGCATCTTGTCTGCTTTGAAAATGACTGGCCAGAAATTTCAGTCAGAATATGAAATTGTACAGATGTTTCAGAATGAAATCTTCCTCATTCGATTTCCACTGTCCTCATCAGTATGCCTGCTAGGTCTAGGTCCAGGTTGGCAGAGGGAAGCTGTTGTGCTGTGAGCAGTGGATGATCATGGCAACAGGCCAGGCCCCTGCAGAATGCTCAAAAGCTTTAGAATGCGTTTACATGCGTCATACTGCAGCCCCAGCATGCTGTGTGATGCCGGCCATGTCTGCAGCTGGACCCACTGCATGTTCCCAAGCACCTGCAGGATGTTCTTCTGAGCTCAATGCAGGGCCTGATGTGGTGGATTCAAGCATGAGGCTTTAAACCGAGTGTTGTAGATTTTATTAGCGCTGATCTTAGGCACCGGTGTGAACTTATCTAAAGATTGGTGAAAGATGGAGCCCACACATGGCTGTGACATTCTCCTGGCCAGCCTTAGCACCACTTACTGAAACAGAGAAAGCTTCACTATAGAGTTCCAAACCTGTGTGTGAATGTTACCACTTACTTTAGAAACTCCATTCAGAAACTAGAGCTTGACCACCCCCTTTCCCATCTTAAAGGCAAACTAAATAAACATGCATTAAAAAAAACAATACACAACATTTTTTTACTTGTCCACCATTAGAAATATTATATTAATATTATTAATATTATTATCTTTTTTAAATATCTGTGGCATACAGGGCCTGAGTGTGAAAAAAACTGGCTTGATCACATTTCCTCTGCAGACAGAAATTCCTGTCACACACACACACACACACACACACACACCAAACACAACACCACACACAAACAAACACACACACACACACACACACACACACACACACATTTCTTTTCCCATAAAGCTCCCCCTCTTTCTGCACCTCATTCATGAGGCCTGTATGTGCCAATTACACACACTCTGTCTGTCTCTCTCTCTCTCTCTCTCTCTCAACACACACACACACACACACACACACACAGACCACAAACGTTCATTAAGCTTGTATCAGCAAAGCATTCTGGGGAAAACAAAAGCACCACGGCAGAGGAGTTCTCACGTGCGCAATGTGTGTGTGTATGTGTGTGTGATGTGCTTCCTCTCTGTGCTGTACCCTGAATTCCTGTTTCATTCAGCTCCAAGTGTCCCCACTGTGAGCCCCACTTTAATCCCTACATTCCCACACACACACACACACACACACACACACACACACACACACACACACACACACACACACATGCACAGGTTTAATGAGGCCAACATGTCTGAGTGTTAGATTTGAAGCTGCTTCTTTCCAAAAGAAAATTGGAAACAGATTTTGGATGCATGAGCATGAAATGTTCTTGAACCTAAACCTGTTCCAGCATGACAACACCCCTGTGCACAAAGCAAACCCCATGCAGATCTTCCTGAATGAACTGGAAGAGCACCATCTCTACAGGAACACCTTTGGGATGAATGTGAATGCTGACTGCAGCTCAGGAACCTCCTCAGCTCATGTGATAAATCTCCACAAAATCTACAGGAACATCTTCCCTGAAGAGTGGAGTTTATTATAACACCATATAATGGGGTCTGGATGTGGAATAAGATGTTCGTGTGTTGTGGCGTGCATGTGGTGTAACAGTCGTTCCCTCACCTCACCAGCTTCTCTTTGTGTGTGTGTGTGTGTGGTGTGTTCTGGGGAGTGTGTGTGTGTGTGTGTGTGTGTGTGTGTGTGTGAGAGAGAGAGAGAGAGTTTCAGTTGGAAAGAGAACAAGGCTGATAGAAGGCTGAATTGTCAGGTGTGTGTGTGTGTGTGTGTGTGTGTGTGTGTGTGTGTGTGTGTGTGTGTGTGTGTGTGTGTGTGTGTGTGTGTGTGTGTGTGTGTGTGTGTGTGTGTGTGTGTGTGTGTGTGTGTGCGCGCGTGTTTGGAGGGGTTGTTTCCCACAGTCCCTCTGTTCCCAGAGTTTTTCCTCTTTAATCCGTGTCGCAATTAGGAGTGAATTCCTAGACACACACACACACACACACACACACACACACACACACACACACACACACACTGAGAGTTGGGTCGTTTCCAGATCAGGAGTGATGTGGAAGAGAGAAAACCGATCCTCTGAGGGAAAAGAGTTCTGCTACTGTTTATAAACTTCAGTAGTCTGTGTGTGTGTTGGGGTGTGTGTGTGTGTGTGTGTGTGTGTGTGTGTGTGTGTGTGTGTGTAGATTTCATCTATAAATATGCCGGGATTTAGAGGTAGTATTTAAAAGTTTACAAGCCTTTATTTTGTTTCTACACTACAACCTTTAAAAAAGTAAATACTGCATTAGTTACACTATTAGCCTCCAAACTTCACCTCATGTGTAAATTCCCATGTCCTGACTCGAGCAGGGCTGAGCGCCATTGTCTGAGATGACGACCTCTGGAATATCATGCCATGCATTTTGTTTATCACAGCAGTGCAGGTGGAGCTACTGAGCTCATCCAGCTCAAAACTGCTCATCTGCTCTCAGTCAACCAGCACATGTTAGTCCTCAATGTTCAAGGTGATCAGATCAGTTGCTTCTACTTTCCACATATTTCCACTTTCCACATTTTCTTACTGATCATGAGTTTTTGATGTTTGAGACAAACTGGGCATTTGTGTTCTCTTTCTTCATCCCTTGGCCAAACTCTTTGTATGACTCCTTTTAGCATCTGGAACTGTGGGTCCTTTTCAGTTTGGATTATGGCTTCTTACAGAACTTGAATATACAACATTTTACTGAGCCTTACCTCCTGACCATAAAATGACTCCCTGGACAATGTGTCTGCAACTGAGACATCTGTGTCTGGTTGAAGTACAATCATGAAGTTATATTTCTGGAGCTGACGTATCATCTTCTCTTGCCTTGGGGAAAGTCATGCTAGTGGTTTCTGCACTACAGACTCAAGAGGGTTGTGGTGATTTTCAACAATATAAAACCTTTGCACCCAAACAGAATGAAAAAGAGATTTCACTTCAAGAGAGGGACGCTGAGGTGTAAAATCTTTGCTTCATCTGTAGACACTGACCATATATTAAACACAGCATAGGCCTTATCTTTGTCACATAAGAAAGCATTCGTGCTCGCCCTTTTTATTCAGGGGACAGCTAGACATCAGTTCTTCCTTCTTCTGAAACTCAAGGCTTTTTATTGAACTTCATGTAGGTGTTAACTTGTCAATAATGACAGTTTAATCAATGTGGACTGGCAAATGATATAGCCAGTAGAAATAAACCACAATGACCTTCGATTGTTTCTAATCCAGGCACAAGAATACTACAACATGAATTGGCCAATAAAAGGGCAAGAACCCAAAGTATCAAGTAACAATGTAGATGGTATGCACAAAGCTTGAGCAAATACTTAATTACGTTCCGTAGAAATTTTGGGTATCTATGTTTTACTGGAATAATTCTGCATTTTCATTCAATTCCACTCCTTACATTTTAAAAATAGCCTTGTTATAACAAACATATCCAGATAAACGTCTCCAGATAGATTGAATGTGATTGGGGTTGGATGAGATATAAACATATACCATACCGACACACTATTGTTTTGTACGCGATCCATCGCAACTGCACATGACACAAATCACGTCACACTCCAGAATTGAAATAAAAAGTGTTGATGTCATTAATCAAAACAAGATTATTTCTTAAAAATGATTATTTCTTCACTACTAGCTTGTTTATCAAACGGGTGTCTCTTCATCCTCCACAGTAGGGAGTTCTGTAGAGATACATTTCAATAAATTAGTGAACGCGATCAGCTTTTATCCTTGATGCTATTTTTCCTGACATTACTTTTATTTTTATACTTTAAGTAGTTTTGAAACCAGTACTTTTACACTTTTAATATAAATACTTCTATCTGAGGAACGAATGGAATACTTTTGACACCAGTGCAGAACCTGTGGAGAACCTGAACAAAACAGTCTGTGGTTAAATTGCAGCACCTTAAAGCCTTTGTGTCAACACCTTGTATGCTCATTGGATCGTTGGCCAGTTGACCAGCTCTGTTTGTCTGAGAACAGTTGAGGTTGTATATGGACCTACACTTCATCATGTAGGAGGTTTTGAATGACCAGACAGATGGGATGTATTTGTTCTTATATTAGATTATCTTGCTAGGTTTTGGTGTGATGGTTTTGGCTGCTTCACTTATATAACCCTATTGAACAACTTTAGTATGAATGTGTGCTTTAATAAAACCCTGGTAGCTGGGATAACAGAGGGATGGAGATAAATATAACAGATTATATGGTCTGATGTCTAAAGTTCTTTGGCCATAGAATGTAATTATAGTCCTCACATTCATCCTTTACTTTGTCTCTTGCTTTTAATGTTTCCTTGCAAGATGTTTTTATCTGAGGAAACAATGCATACGTAGTATTTCCTCACTCTAACAGATATAATCACCATTCAACACACACACACACACACACCCATACACACTCACTTACTCTGTGTGCCACATTTTACTCTCACACTGATACATTAATTCCACTGGCTGACACATTATCTTCTATTGACTCCCGTATAGTGTGTGTGTGTGTGTGTGTGTGTGTGTGTGTGTGTGTGTGTGTGTGTGTGTGTGTGTGTGTGCCACAAGCTGGTAGTTTCGGTCAGCCCACCTGGCAGCCACTCTGTATGTGTGTGAGAGAGAGAGAGAGAGAGAGAGAGACAGAGACACAAAAAGACAAACAGAGAGGATGATGAAACACTTTCTGTACTTTCGGTTGGCACCTGGACACCACACACACACACACACACACACACACACACACACACACACACACACAAATGGCTGTATTTTTTTCACCGTGTTTCCAACTCTGACCCATGCTCAGTCTGATCGTTATCTCTTTCAGCTGTTATGAAGCAGTTTACGGATCAGTAGCACGCCCTTCTCCCCTGATTGCTCAGTTTGGTCAGGTGACCAGTATTTTTGTGCCAAACTTCTTCCATTTAGGAATAATGGAAGCAACTGTTCTATTGGAAATCTTTCATCCAGCAGTCAAGTTTTTTGTGGCGTTCCTCGATTTTATGCCGTAGAACACTCCTGTCTCTGAGCTCTGTATTGTTTTTACTGCATTATCTGTGTAAAGCTGTGTAAAGGGTATTTGCAACAAATATTGATTTGATTTCGGTTTCTCTTTTCTTCATTCACTGCATTCCGTTCATTGATGAAAGCAAATAATTAACACTTCCATTTTTGAAAGCACACCTAGCTAAAACTTTTGCACCACACTACTACTAATATATATAGATATATATATATATATATATATATATATATATATATATCTATATATATTATATATATATATATATATATATATATATATTATATATATATATATATATATATATAATATATATATATATATATATATATATATATATATAGATATATATATATATATACACACATACACATTCATACATTCATCTTCTACCGCTATATCTGATCTTCCATCGGGTCAGGGTCATGGGGAGTCTGTGCCTATCTTAGGCGTATATGGGCATTAATGCAGGATACACCCTGAATGAATGGAATACCAACCCATTGCAGGACATACACACACACACACACATTCACACACTAGGGACACTAGGGTGTTTTGGACTGGGGGGGGAAAACCGGAGAACCTGGAGAAAAAGAAAAAAAAAAAAAAACCCACTGAGGCACGGTGGAGGACATGCAAACTCCACACACACATGGCGGAGGTGGGAATCGAACCCCTGACCCTGGAGGTGTGAGTTGAATGTTGCTAACCACTATGACACTGTGACCCCATTTTTATATATATATATATATATATATATATATATATATATATATATATATATATAATTCATTGTTAACAAGATGACAATAGATAATAATCTGGGTGTACTCTGATACCTGGTTAAATCTAACGATTACATTAGTTTAAATGAGTCTACACTATCAGGTTATTCCTACAAGCATGAGCCCCGTCAGACTGATTGTGGGCGTGGTGTTGCATCTATTTATAGCACCCTTCTTAATGTTAATCAGATTCAGGTTTAAATGATTTGAAGTGCTAGTACTGACTATTGTTCTTTCAGCCCTTAAAAAATGCCACTATTCCTTGCTCTGGCCACTGTGTATAGACACCCAGGGCCCTATGTGGAATTTCTTCAAAAATTTGCTCATATTCTTTGCTCATATACAGTCAGGGAGAGGGCCAAGCTTCTCTGCTGAGAATGTGATTGGCTGCAGTCTCCCATCTCTCCAGGAGCTGTAGATCTACAGGACCTGGAGATGTGCAGCCAAGATTGCCACCGACCTTCTTATCCTGGGAATGAACTCTTTCAGTCCTTCCCATCTGGTCTATAAGAACCTCACACCACATAAACAGTATAATTCCCACTGCAGTCAACCTGCTGAACAGCGTCCCACATACCTCCAGATCAGCCCTCTAATAAATTACTGCTAATCACCTCCACTCACCCATTCTAAATTACACTAATGTTCAAGTAAGCATTACACTTCTGTATACAATATGTATTTCATTCCAGATTTTGTACACATTTCATTTCATATCTGTATATCTTTGGACTGTCACTTTCATCTGCACATTCTAAATTATACTCTTCTCACACAAATCCACTTTCCATATTTATATCTTTTTTCAAGTTTATTTTAAACTTGTGTATATATATATATTTTCTATCAGTGTATATGCTTAAACCTGACACTAAGAAAGATTCCTATATTTTTTTTATAGCTCTTTGCTGAATCCTTTGGCGAACCTGGCAATAAAACCGTTTCTGTTTCAGCTACAGACCAGCTCTAAATCCTGAGAGGGTTGAGCACCTGAGCAAACTCATAGAAAACAACCAGAACAATCCCTGGTTCCCATGATTCTACTAGATTACCTACAGAATTACATTCAGGGACAGGCATTAATATAGTTTAAATCCCACATGTATGATCGTTGCAACTGCGTATCTTTAAATCGAGACTTATCCAGGTAAAAGCAAGTAAATTATCATGGGCTACAAAGTTCAGTTTTAGAACCCTTGTTTTATGTTATTAAACATTGATAAGACAGAGATATTGTTCATTGCTTTCTTCCTCATTCCATCTTTTATTGCCATAGTTGCCCCTCATCAGTATTGCCCCTCAATACAAATCTTTATATCTTTTATATTAAAATTTTGAGACGATGCTTTTAGACAATGTCCATTGTGAAAAGACTCAAGAAAAAAACTTGAACCTGAAAAGACATCTAAGAATAAGATTGATACGAGCTTTGAACACCCTATTCAGGAGCATTGGTTGGTAAGTCGTTGCTCCGTATACGTTTGTCCATAAATATTATTACTGCAATTCGTTCACATCATTCGAAACCGTGTGGTGACATTTTCACTGTGATGAGAAAAGGAACTTGTACATGAACCCATGGAAGAACTAAGAAGTTTCTGTAACAGTCAAGTTTCTTTTACACCACTTACACCAAGAGTCCCTTACACCACCTACTCTATACGCCCTTAACAATGTAGAGGGAAAACCTCTGTGTATGTGTATGTCAGACAGATATAAGATACTGGAATGACAATTAAGTTCACTCCTCTACATCTTCAATCTTCTCTCACATTGTTCCTTTTGGCGGGAAACAAGAATCTCTGAAAGGCCACAATCAGGACCCCCAACACCCCCTCACACACACACAGGTTTTTCCCTCCGCATTTTTAGGGGATTAGGGCCATCTGCAGACACTTGGAGAACAAAAAGGGTGTTCCTGTGGTGACTGAGTTCTCCACAGAGATTACAAGGTTATCACAGGCACACACACACACTCCACAATATTTATAACAACAATACAATGTCCAGTGAGGAAAAGTTTTAAAAAAATAGTTTTAGAGACTTTCATTTATTGTAACATGTATTATAATGTTTTATATAATAATTATGAATGAAATAAAATTTATGAATTAATTATGAAATTAATGTAAATGTTTAATGAATATGTAATGTAATAAATAAAAAGTAATTATATTTGTAATACGAAATATATTATATTAATTATATTAATATAAATTACATTATATCCTATAATCCAATGATATTTATTTCATTTCTGTTCCTCATTTTCAGTGAGCCATTTTTATACAGATTATTAGAGTCTCAGTATTGGCAACTGGATGGGAGATATAAACTTGAGCAAACCACTGACTGAGCCTGAGGGGTGTCATTGTAAGTAGGTATATATGCACGGCTACAAACTTTTGCACAAGATTACCGCCTCTGATTGGTCAGGATTTGTTGATTAATTCTATAAAGCAATTATGATTTGTCTTCCGGACAATAATTAAATAATTAACAACTGACCAATCAAGAACAAGAGATGGTGCCTTAATGAACACCTCCCGAACCAATCATGGTCCCGAATCATGAATTTTCTAGAAAAAAAAATGTATGAACACATTTTAGTCCGGAGGAATTTCTTAATGTTGTAAAGCAACAGTTTTGGATCCTGACAGGTCACGAGAACAGAACAGAAGCTTCAGGTCCTGATTGTTTGGGAGGTGCTGATTCTCCATAACAGCAGCCCTGGATTGTGATTTACAACTGCATACAGGTGTCTAAGGTGTGTATGTGTGTGTGTGTGTTATATCAATATCAGTAAAGTGACTTCCTTTGCTTAAATCAGTGTTTAATCACATTCACATAGACACAATATTCTCTTTTCTAAAGCATCTTATTTACAGTATTTACACAACTCTGTACACACACACACACACACACACACACACACACACACACACACACACACACACACACACACACACACACACACAGTGAGGCAGGAAGAAGTGGCTCAGAGTTCTGTTTGGTTTCTCTCTCCACTGGAATAGTGCACAACTATGAACATTTCATATCACACACACACACACACACTTCACAATACAATAATTATGCGGGTTTGAAAAACAGGTGTGGGTGGGTGTGATGTCCACCTGAGCTGAATTTTCTCATGTAAAATTAAATATATGTCTCCTGTACAGATTTTTATATACAGTATATATATATATATATATATATATATATATATATATATATATATATATATATATATATATATATATATATAACCTCAAGTAAATAAAATCCAGCATTCATTAAAAAAATAAAATTCTGTTCATTTCATTTCATTTAAAACACTAATGAAGCTATTTTCAGTCATGTGAAAGTGCTTGGACAGCTGATGTGAATCTTTATACCATGCCATGCTACATGCTTGTGTGTGTGGTGTTTGTTTGCGCTACATATTGTCTGATTTAGTTTGGTTTCAGCTTCCACTTCATCCTCAGTGCAAAAGTATATATATATATATATATCTATATATATATAGATATATATATATATATATATATATATATATATATATATATATATATATATGGTTTTATATAGGATTTATTAAACCCGTGAAGGCGTTAAGTTTCACACCTTGTCTCGCATAGCCTTGTACAGATACACACACACACACAAAACCTTTGAACTGTGTGTGAGGGGACACATCACTTATTCCATGATGCTGTGTGTGTGTGCCTGATGTCTCTCCATTCTGTATCTCAGGATCTTCATGAAAATCTCATCATCTCTCTTTCCCTGCAGAAGAAGTCTTATCTGGGTTTTAGTCACGTGTCGAGGGTGCAGGGGATCTGCAGGTCCTGCTTGGCGCGTTCGTACACTTGCAGGAAGTCCTTGTACCTGGGTGCGCAGGTGAGCCATGCCTCCCCGAAGTGGGCGTGTCCAGTGAAGAGGAAGCTCCCGGAGCCGGCGCGGACGCCGCAGCGCAGCAGAGTTCGGATCTCCCCGGAGTGAGTGTGTCGACCCGTGCTGGAAAACACGGGCCACTTCTGCCGATACACACGCGTCGCGCTCACCCTGATCACCGACACGCGCTGCCCAGGGTCCGCCTCCACCGCACGGATATTGCCACGCACAACTACACACACACAAAGTTTACTCATAACTACACATCCAAACTCTCACAATGTTCTTTTTTTTTCTACATTGTGTATGTATGTGTGTGTTACCTGACCTTGTACTAAATTCTAAATTCTTTGACTCCAGTAATATAATCTGCCCCTTGAGACAACCCCCCCCCACACACACACACACACACAGTTTCCAGTGTACTGAACACATCTCAATTAGTGATCTGTGTGTGTGTATGTGTGTGTGCTACTCCAGTCACACATGTTAGATTCTGCTGTGTGAACTTTAACCTCAGAGATTGGGTGTGGTTGAATACCACCGATGGCACAAAGGAGTGAGTGTGTGTGTGTTTGCTGTATTTATTATCAAACACAGTATATGACAATGACTATCATGACTAAGTGTGTGTGTGGTGTCTCTGTGTATGTGTGTAATGTGTGAACTATCATATGGTGTGTGTGTGTGTGAGACTCACCGAAGTCACTGGTGCAAACTGCCATCAGCATCTCTGTGTCGTTACATGGCCTGCAAGCTCCTAACACACACATAGGAGGAGAAATGACATTTAGTTTCTTTCACACACATACACACACACACACACACACACACACACACACACACACACACACACACTGGGTACTATTATTTTCACTGAATAACCTGATTAAAAAAACTCACACACTCGCAAACACACACACCGGCTATGTTCCAAATTTACTGGTTGTCATAGAGAGGCTAGAACACACACATTTTATGTGTGTGTGTGTGTGTGTCTAAAAGAGTACGAAAGACCAGGAAAAGGAAGTAACCCCATATACTGCATGTTTCACAGTCCAGAAACCAGTCCACAGGTGTGTGTGTGTGTGTGTGTGTGTGTGTGTGTGTGTGTGTGTGCGTGTGTGTGTTGAATGGTGTGATTTAAGGCACCTGTTGAAAAGCAGTGAGGTGTGAAACCTACTAAACACTTCCTGTTTCCCCCTCAATATTCACCCACACACACACACGTATGGCCCTCACACTCATTAAAAGTTGTGAGAGTGTGTGTCTGAGGAACGTCGTATGGAGCATCGGTGCATTTTTTAAATTTCCTGGCATCCCATGTGTGTGTGTGTGTGTGTCTTTAGCTCCTGAACAAAAGCCCTGTCCCTCAGCTGACCATCCCCCCGTTACCACGGATACGGCTCGTTCATGCGGTATGTTGAAAGGACTTGTCCCCTCTCCATACTGAGCTTTTGTCCTCTGCTCTCTCTCTCTCTGTCCCTCCCCCCTCAATCTCTCCGTCTCTGATTCTCCCTGTTCCCACACTGTGTGTGTGTGTGTGTGTAGGTTTCAGCATTGATTAAAGAAGAATGTAACGTATTTGATGATGAAGTTTGGTGTGTGTGTGTGTGTGATGTGTATAATCTGCAAGGTGGCCATCTTAGATTTGAGATGCCCCGGGAATTCGAATGTTTATCGGATCATCACCTTTACTGCTCTGCTCACCTTCTTCAGTGTCCACGTCTTCATCCACGTGGTTGACAGACATCCGTGGCGTCCGGTCCCCTCTCAGTTCGTAGCGGAATGCTGCAATGCGCCTGCTGATGTCACTGTAGGGCGTGGCCTGAAGGAACAGGGCGGGGCTTTCCCCAGGTGTGATGCTGAAACAGTGAATCTTAGTGGGACCTGGTGGGTCACGCACTAGAACCTCCAAGACTCCACTCCTTTCCAGGTAAAGCTGTGCTCCGCCCCACTGAGGCTCTGGTTTAATGCAGACGGACGAGGGCATCGCACCGCCTCCACCCACCCTGCGTCCAGGCAGACGGGGTAAGAGTGTGAGGCGCAGGGCTCCGGTAGGGTACAGGAACTCGACGGAGCCTTCGGAACAGCGCAGGAACACCTGCTCCACACCTTGCTCCGGCCGAGAGAGACCACTGTAGAGAGTGAGAGAGAGAGAGAGGTCAATCATTAACCAGTCATCAACACCTGATGATGTTCTGCACACATACTGAGAGACCTTCATGCTTCATTCACCTCTTTCTTATGTGAAGCCCTGAACAGCACACAAACTCCAATTACATTATTTTACTTAAAAAGATCTTAATGTAAAATTAAAAGATTTTTTTAAATAGTTCTATTGCTTCATTTTAATTTATTAATTGAGTAATTGTAAGGGCTCATATTTGCGCACGCGCACTGGAGGGGTTTTAAAACCGGTGCAGTGTAAAAGAATGTATTAAAGGGAAAAGTTTTTGGGAAAGTTTTTTTTTTCGTGCAAAGCTTTAACACGTAAATGACAAAATATAAACAAGTCAGTGTACAGTGACTGAAATATGTTTTTACTTTATATTTTAAATTAGATTGCATATGCATAATATTATAACCGTCTCAGGAGGCGCACTATTGATTCTTCGGTTCAGGATCAGTTTTTATGCACTAGATAAAAATATTTGTTACCATTATGGACTGACTTGTATTCCATAATACACTCAGAAGATTAAATAAATAAATACATTATACATTAAATATGATCCGTACCTTCCCCTCCAGCTACACTCATCGGCGGCTCGGACCGCCCCGGTCACTGCCGCGATCACCCACATCCACACGGACATCCCCATACCCGGTCCTCCACACGAAGTACAGTCCGCCCGGGTACAAAGTCCGCTCCTCGGGGAAAATCTTAATAAAAATAATTCAAAACTAAAAAACTTAGAGCAGAAATATATTCCTCGCTTGTACGGATTCCATGTTCGCGTTCTATCTCCGTCCTGCCGGTTTTCTTTCTTTTGTTTCTTTTTCTTTTTAATGTACTGATTGTCAGTAAATACCCCCGGTGTAAACACCTCCTGCCCCCGGTGCGTTTCTCACGGAGTGCGCGAGCGACCGCCGGGAGCCGCAACTTCTTCAGTGCGGAGGAATGCGCGCGCAGCCAATCAGCGCTCAGAGAACCGCAACTTTAAACCGGAGGAGGGGGGGGAGGGGGGAGGGGGGGAGGGGGTAGAGGGCATAGAGCCTGATGGGGTTGGGGGTTTGAGGACGTCATATATATATATATATATATATATATATATATATACACACACACACACACACACACACACACACACGCACACATGTGTGTGTGTGTGTGTGTGTGTGTAAATTGTAATACCAAAAGATTCACGTCGAACGAATATTGTATATATGAAGTATGTGGGTGTATATATATATATCTATATATATATATATATATATATATATATATATATATATACACACACACACACACACACACACACACACACACACATAGAAATAAATAAATAAATAGAAATAAAACTTGAAACTGGGTTATTAGATCATATATAGATCAAGATATATATATATCATATATATATATATATATATATAAATATATATATATATATATATATATATATATCTATACATACACATGTATATATGTATATATACACTTTCACAGACTTCTCTGCTCCACTTGACTTCCTCATACAATACAAAACTCCTCTCTGCATACACTTTCTCTAAATCCTAAGCAACTAAATACACTGCATCTCCTTCTGACCTTCTCTATACTTCTCCATCAACATCCTCAAAACAAATCAAAATAAACATGCTCTTCCTCGGCATGAAACCGTTCTGTTCCTCACAGATGGTCACCTCGTCCCTCAGCCACTTACTGCAGGTCTGAACATCTCCATTATTATTCATCTGCTCTCACTTCCTCCTTACTAATCCTATCCACTTCCTGCTAAAGTCTAGGACTAATTATATTACACTAACATCCATCATTAGCTGCTTATAACCTCAACACAATCAACTATACATGAACTACATATAGAACTATACTGAATGGACATCTGGTTGATAAGGATGAGGTGTTGCATGCGGTTCCTATCAAGATCTCTTCCTCATTCCTTCACCACCATCACCACTGGATCACTGATTAGAGATAAACTTATGTGTGCCTTACAAATAATATTAAATTAAACTGAAAAACAATTGACAGTTAAAAAGAGATTTTTATAATGACTTTGGTGGAAATCATATTATCAATCTTTATTTTATTATACAGGGTGTGTATTATGCTTCACGATCAGAACATCAAATCTCACCACCACGAAGCTGCCCATGTCGGGCCCTTATCTGCTCATTTGTAAGTTGCTCTGTATAAGGACATCTGAAAAATGTAAATGTGAAATAATACACTGAGGGATTAGTCTTATTTGATTTAGTCGGGTTTTGTTCAGGTCGATGTGTTAAACTTTATGATTCTTTCTCACCTAAACACAGGTGAACGCTAAACACAGGTGAAGGTTTATTATGGATGAGTTTTGATTTACTGAGGTGTGTTGTGAGAATTAGTGATCAAATTAGAGAGAGGAAGAGAAGAAAGTGAGACAGAGTGAGAGGTGATGAAACAGTTGTGTATTTCCCTACAAGTTGTCTCTTACGTCACTCTTCTTTCATCTGTGTGTGTGTGTGTGTGTGTGTGTGTGTGTGTGTGTGTGTGTGCACATAAAAGACAAGTGTGTGCATGTGTGC
>JACRUU010000002.1:4848614-4853614 GCA_030449085.1 Kryptopterus vitreolus | reverse complement strand
GTGTGTAGATGATGAGTTGTGTAATTATGTGTAGATGATGATGTTGTGCTGTTGTGTAGTGATATGTGTGTGTGATGGTGTGATGGATGAGGTTGTGTAGGTGCGGTGTGTAATATGGTGTGTATATGATGAGGTTGTGTAATATGGTGTGTATGGTGTGATGATGAGGTTGTGTTGTGTAATATGGTTGTGTAGATGATGAGGTTGTGTAATATGGTGTGTAGATGATGAGGTTGTGTAATATGATGATGTGTAGATGATGAGGTTGTGTAATATGGTGTGTAGATGATGAGGTTGTGTAATACTGGATGTGTAGATGATGAGGTTGTGTAATACGATGTGTAGATGATGAGGTTGTGTAATACGATGTGTAGATGATGAGGTTGTGTAATATGGTGTGTAGATGATGAGGTTGTGTAATGTGATGTGTGTATAGATGATGAGGTTGTGTAATGTGCTTATGTGTAGATGATGAGGTTGTGTAATACGTGTGTGTGCGAGGTTGTGATGTGTAGTGTATGTGATGATGTTGGTTATGGTGTGTGAATGAGGTTGTGTATCGTGTGCTGTGATGATTGGTTGGGTGTAGATGATGAGGTTGTGTAGTGGATGTGTAGATGATGAGGTTGTGTAATACGATGTGTAGATGATGAGGTTGTGTAATACGATGTGTAGATGATGAGGTTGTGTAATACGATGTGTAGATGATGAGGTTGTGTAATACGATGTGTAGATGATGAGTGTTGTGTAATACTGATGTGTAGATGATGAGGTTGTGTGAATGTGATGCTGTGTCCTGATGAGGTTGTGTGTCTGGTGTGTAGTGTGAGGTTGTGTAGATGATGATTTTGTGTGCTGAGGCTTGTGTAGCTCGTGTGTGTGTAGATGCTGCTGGTTGTGTGATTATGTGGGATTGTGTATCTATGATGACTTGGTGTGGTGTCCTGTGGTGTGTGCTGATGATGTTGTGTATTGATATGGTGTGTAGATGATGAGGTTGTGTAATATGGTGTGTAGATGATGAGGTTGTGTATCTTGAGTGTCCTGTGCTGCTATGATGAGGTTGTGACTGTGGTTGTGTAGATCCTATGGTGTGTAGTGTGTATTGCTGCGGTGTGTGTGTCTTGTGCTGATGTGGGTTGTGTAATTGATGATGTGGTAGATGATTAGTTGTGTATAATGGTGGTGTAATGATGAAGGTTTGTGTGTGGATGTGTAGATGATGATTGTTGTGTGATGGTTGTGTAGATGATGAGTTGTGTAATGTGATGCTGTTGTAGATGATGAGGTTGTGTCCTCTGGGTGTCGCTGCTGCGGTTTTGGTCAACTGTGATGTGTAGATGATGAGGCTTGTTGTCCTATGGTGTTGTAGATATGATGCGGTTGTGTCTGTGATGTGTGTAGATGATGCTGTTGTTGTGTGTTGATGATGTGTTGTGTCGTGTGATGTGTAGATGATGATGATGTCAGTTGTGTAATATGGTGTGTAGATGATGAGGTTGTGTAATATGATGTGTAGATGATGAGGTTGTGTAATATGGTGTGTAGATGATGAGGTTGTGTAATGTGATGTCTTGTGTAGATGATGAGGTGGTGTTTCTTGTGTGATGGTTGTGTGATGTGAGGTTGTGTATGTGATGATGTGTAGATGATGAGGTTGTGTAATATGGTGTGTAGATGATGAGGTTGTGTAGATGTGATGTTGTGTAGATGATGAGGTTGTGTGTGATGATGTTGTGTAGATGTGATGAGGTGTGTGATGAGGTGTGATGTGTGCTGCTGTGTGAGGCTGTGTAATATGGTGTGTAATGTAGTAGTGTGATGTTAGATGATGAGTTGTGTAATATGTGTATATGATGTGTAATGTGTGATGTGTAGATGATGAGGTTGTGTAATACGATGTGTAGATGATGAGGTTGTGAGGTTGTGTATGTGTGTGTGTAGATGATGAGGTTGTGTGTAATATGATGATGTGTAGATGATGAGGTTGTGTAATGTGCGGATGTGTAGATGATGATGGTTGTGTGAATGTATGGTGTGTAGATGATGATGATTGTGTGATGTGATGTGTGTAGATGATGGTGTTGATGATGATTGTGGTTGTGTAGTGATGATGTGTGACTTTGTGTAGATGATGTGTGTGTGTGATGTGTAGATGATGAGGTTGTGTAATATGGTGTGTAGATGATGAGGTTGTGTAATATGATGTGTAGATGATGAGGTTGTGTAATAATGATGTTGTGTGATGATGTGTTGTCTGATGATGAGGTTGTGTAGTGTGATGTGTAGATGATGAGGTTGTGTAATATGGTGTGTATATGATGAGGTTGTGTAATATGGTGTGTATATGATGTAAGTTGATGTCGATGATGTGTGTGTGTGTGAGGTTGTGTAGTGTGAGCTGTGTGTCCCCTTGTGATGATGAGGTTGTGTATGTCTGTAATATGTTGATGGGTGTGTATCTGTGTTGATGAGGTTGTGTAGTGTGATGTGTAGATGATGAGGTTGTGTAATATGGTGTGTAGATGATGAGGTTGTGTAGATGATGTGTGTACTATGATGATTTTGTGTAGACATGTGTGTATGATGATGAGGTTGTGTAATGTGATGATGTGTAGATGATGAGGTTGTGTAATATGGTGTGTAGATGATGAGGTTGTGTACATACTGAGACAATCATCCGACAACGCTTTTTATTAATAACACACACTTTTACACACTTCATTTTTTCTGTCACAACTTTTTTATCCGTTGTAGTAAATCAGATAAATGGTGCATTTCCTCATTTTACATATTTAATCTATTTTCCATTTTGAATAAAATAAGGTTTATGAGATTTGCAAACCAGTGTATTTCGTATAACACACGTGTGTGTGTGTGTGTGTGTGTGTGTGTGTGTGTGTGTGTGTGGTGTGTGTGTGTGTGTGTGTGTAGGGGGAAGGGTTTAAGAAGCTTTTGTAAATTTGGAGGGAACTTTGACTTTTGACCCTTGAGTCATTAAAGTGAACAATCCTGAATAACAATGAGTGTGTGTGTGTGTGTGTGTGTGTGTGTGTGTGTGTGTGTGTGTGTGTTCTTAGTGATATCAATATGTGTGTGTTTTAAGCATCCTTCACAAGGAGTTAAAATATTTGGCGGGAAATGCATAATGAATAATGTTTATTTTATCTATTCAGTTGGTAATTCATTTATTATAATGAACATTTGATGCTCACAATCATTTGCATTTTGCTTCTGTTGTGTGTGTGTGTGTGTGTGTGTGTGTGTGTGTGTTCGATTCCTCTTATAGTATATTATGAGCTGTTTATTGCTGCTCCCTCTATTATGTGTTGTAGTGAAATTCACTTTTATTAATATGCTTTATTGACATTTAGAGAGAAATGAGTGTAAAATTCCCTCTACAGTTAAAAGTTTTGTGGACTTGACCATACAATTAATATGTGCTTATTTTAGAACGTCCCATTTCAGATTTAGTTTCCTTATAAATGTTTTAAGATGTTCCACCATATTTCATGTTAGTAAATGCAGGTGGCGATGTAGGTGAGATGTGGTGAGGAGATTTGTGGTGGAGTCAGCGTTCACATTCATCAACTTCAAACCATGGAAAGCAGATCTTCATGGAGCTTGCACTGTGCACAGGGGCATTGTCATGATGACAACAGGTTTGAGTCTTCAGGTTCAAGTGAAAGGAAAATCTCCTGTTTCTAAAATTTCTATAAATATTTTATAAGAAAAAAAACACATTGGAGAAAAAAAAAGTGGTGTCTCAAACCTTTTGGATCAATGTTTCATATTTCTACTCTTATCTTCAATGTTCTGTGTGTGTGTGTGTGTGTGTGTTTCCTGGGTTACAAAACTTACCTAGACTCAACTGTATGGTTAAAGGTCAATTATTACACACACACATACACATCACACCTGTTTCCTGTGTGCGAGATGTTTATAAAACACCCTGCCCTGGAGACACGCTTTTCAGCTTTACACACACACACACACACACACACACACACACACACACACATCTGATGAAGTGAGTTGCAGTACAGGGCTGCAGACAGACTGGGATATGGAAATCAAAAATTTCAATTATTTTATTAATTATCAAAACAACTTTTTACTATTGTATTGTTTTTCATGAAATCATTATATGTAATTATTATAAATAATTATAATATTATCATTAATTACATTTACAGTATTTGGCAGACGCCCTTATCCAAAACAACTTACAACTGAGCAGTTGAGGGTTAAGGGCCTTGCTCAAGGGCCCTCTAGTGGCAGCTTGGTGGTGGTGGGATTTGAAGAGCCCAATATCTTAACCACTGATCTCCCAACTGCCATTATTATTATTATTATTATTATTCATTATGATGTGTGTGTGTGTGTGTGTGTAGAGATAGACTCAGTAAAATGTGACTGCAGTAAATGTCTCTTTAAAATTTCACTTTAGTCAAAGCCTTCAATTGTACTTGAGTCTCCAAATCAAGAATCTCACTGCTCATATCTGTAGAGACAAAAAGAAGAAAATTATAAGGTTTGTCTTTGTGTATGTGTGTGTGTGTGTGTAGAATAATAATAAAATGGAAATAATATAATAATATAATAATCTATAATAATAGAAGAATATTAAGTAACTCACTGTAGTATCTCCAGTGTACAGTGTGGATCCTTCAGTAGATCAGAGAGCAGCTTCACTCCTGATTCTCCTGGTTTATTGTAGTTCAGATTCAGTTCTCTCAGGTGTGATGATGTGTTTATTCTCAGAGCTGAAACCAGAGCAGCGCAACCTTCACCTGTAATACTGCAGCGTTCCAACCTGTAAACAGATCAACAATTATACATTAACACACACACACACACACACACACACACACACACCACACACACAACACGCACACACACAGAAAAAAGAAGAAACTCCAGATTATTACACGTCTATTTCAGTGTTTGTAATTTATAAATCTGGAAAACTGGGTGATGATCTGACCTCAGTATCTCCA
>JACRUU010000002.1:4826114-4846114 GCA_030449085.1 Kryptopterus vitreolus | reverse complement strand
TTACAAAGTGTTTCATTTCTCCAGTAGGTATCTCAGACCACTGCATGGTCCAGTGCACTATCATTACAAAGAATATAAAACTTAAAGAGTGCCTACTGGCATTTTAACACTGTACTATTAAAAGATTCTTGTTTTAGATAGTCTTTAAATTGTTGTAAATTTGAGAAGGGAGGATTTAACTCCCTACAGCAGTGTCGTGTTTTCTGTCAACAGTAAACAAATTCACCAGCAGACAGTCAGCTTCACCTCAAAGCTGTATAGCAGTGAGAGGTCAGTGGCACAGGTAGTGGAGGAGAGCTTCCTCAAAAACCTCCCTAAGCTATCAGAGTCAGTGGCCAGGGATCTGACACTGGCTAAGCTTCACGAGGCTCTCCAGGGTATGGAGAATGGGTGGGTGCCGGGTATAAATGGCCTTCCTGTAGAGTTCTACAAGGCAATCTGGGCTACAATAGGGCAGGACGTGCTAGATGTCCTCCATGATAGAGTGACGGGTGGTCTTCTCCCATCCATCTGCAGGAGAGCAGTCCTGATCCTGCTTTCCTGTTTTTTGTGAGTGAGCCAGGGCAGTCGTATTCCTGTCTTTTTGGGGATGTTTTGTATTTAGGGAAGTTAGACGGACAAAAAGCATTCTTTGGTTTGTTGTGTTGGTCTTGGCGCACCCTGAACCTTTGATGTTTGATTAAACATTGATGTTGCGTGTGTTCCAATCCTATCATTACGATACCAAATACATTCACCTCCACCCTCTATCCACCACGCGCTGTACGCCCTGTAAAAGCTGCTGTCGAAAGAATTAGCTTCGAGACTGATGAAACTGATGGAGCAGATCGTTCACTTTGACCAGATGTACTGTGTGTCCGGCAGGTCAATTCTTGACAATGTATTTCTAATTCTGGACATTTTGGACGTCTCCAGGATATTGGGCTTAAAGACTGGTCTGAATTTCCTAGACCAGGAAAAGGGTTTTGACCGGGTTGATCATGAATATTTGTGGAAGGTTCTAGAACGCTTTGGGTTCAACCCTGGTTTTATAGTCATGATCAAGGTGTTGTCCAGTGAAATTGAGAATGTACTAAAGGGTTAAGGGTGGTTTATGTGCCCCTTTTAGAGTGTACAAAGGGATAAGACAAGGTTGTTCACGGTCAGGTATGTTGTACATTCTAGCTATTGAACTTTTAATTTAAATGTGATTGATTAGAATGATATAAATTCAAAGAGGGACACGGTGGTTTAGTGGTTAACACGTTCGCCTCACACCTCCAGGGTCGGAGTTCGATTCCCGCCTCTGCCATGTGTGTGGGTGAAGGTTTCCATGTTCTGTCTGTGTCTCGGGTGGTTTTTCTCCGGGTTCTCCAGTTTCCTCCCCAGTTCAAAAACATGAACGGTGGGTTGCTTGTCACCTTAGAAAAACTGTCCCTAGTGTGTGTGTGTTTGTGTGTGAGTGTGTGTACCCAGCAATGGGTTGGCATTCCATACAGGGTGTGTCTTGCCTTAATGCCCGAAGACGCCTGAGACCCGAGGGAAGATCAGATAAAGCGGTAGAAGATGAATGAATGAATGAATGAATGAATGAATAGTGAAATGTTTATAAAGAAAGAGAAAGTAAGATGCATTTAGTTAAGAATGAAGTAAAAGAAAAAAGGGTGAAATATAGTGTGTAAAACAGGAATAACATGCAGTTTAAACAGACTGTACTCTATTCATCTTTCTATTAGTTCAGTTTATAAAAATAAATACTCTGAGAATATGTATCTATTTATAACTGTTATGACTCTGCCTGCCCGACTCAGAGCTTCTACGCTCACAATCTCCAGAGTTCTAACAAGCTGCACCTGGAGCCTGTTAGAGCTGTCAGCGCGCCGCGCTATATATAGGGGCATTCTCTGACCCTTCCCTGTCCAGTCTCGTGTATAACAAAGCGGACACACGGACACACCGCGAATTCCCAACTAATCCCTGTGTGTTTCTCTCAACTCCTACCAGGTTCCGATTCCGGCTGTTCCCGTTCCCCGGAGCTCCACGACTCGCGGTCGCGACCTCGCTCGCCGATAGAGTCGACTGCGTTTCCTGCTCGAGGCTCTTCTGTGTTTCTCCCGATCGTCTGCTTGAGCAGTTCAGGGCCGTGCCCATAACCTGGTCACTCATTTAAGTGACTTCTTATGAGTCCTCCTTTTTCTAAATAAACTCCCTCTTTTGTTTATATCCGTGTCTGTGTGCTTCCGTTACAATAACCAACATTATAATTATTAGTTGTTACTGATACAAACATTAGTAAAGACTGAAATATCTCACTGGTATTTACAATAATAAACACAGTGTGTAAGTGATGATCTGACCTCAGTATCTCCAGTGTACAGTGTGGATTCTCCAGTCCAGCAGAGAGCAGCGTCACTCCTGAATCCTGCAGGTTATTCCTACTCAGGTCCAGTTCTTTCAGACAGGAGGAGTTTAATGTGAGAACTGAGGACAGAATTCTACAACTTTCACCTTTGAGATAACACCCACACAACCTGGGAGAGAAATAATGATATATCAGAACACTGACATCACACACACACACAAACACATACACACACACACACACACTCTCTCTCTTTCTCTGTTAAAGAAAAGATTATTTATTTACTTCAATACACTTTCCATTAAGATATAGACGTTGTGTGTGTTCTAATCCTCTCATTACGATACCAAATACATTCACCTCCACCCTCTATCCACCACGCGCTTACACCCTGTAAAAGCTGCTGTCGAAAGAATTAGCTTCGAGACTGATGAAACTGATGGAGCAGATCGTTCACTTTGACCAGATGTACTGTGTGTCCGGCAGGTCAATTCTTGACAATGGATTCCTAATTCTGGACATTTTGGACGTCTCCAGGATATTGGGCTTAAAGACTGGTCTGAATTTCCTAGACCAGGAAAAGGGTTTTGACCGGGTTGAGCATGAATATTTGTGGAAGGTTCTAGAACGCTTTGGGTTCAACCCTGGTTTTATAAGTCATGATCAAGGTGTTGTACAGTGAAATTGAGAATGTACTAAAGGGTTAAGGGTGGTTTATGTGCCCCTTTTAGAGTGTACAAAGGGATAAGACAAGGTTGTTCACTGTCAGGTATGTTGTACATTCTAGCTATTGAACCTTTAATTTAAATGTGATTGATTATAATGATATAAATTCAAAGAGGGACACGGTGGTTTAGTGGTTAACACGTTCGCCTCACACCTCCAGGGTCGGGGTTCAATTCCCGCCTCTGCCATGTGTGTGGGTGAAGGTTTCCATGTTCTGTCTGTGTCTCAGGTGGTTTTTCTCCGGGTTCTCCAGTTTCCTCCCCGGTTCAAAAACATGAACGGTAGGTTGATTAAAACCTCGGAAAAATTGTCCCGAGTGTGTGAATGTGTTTGTGTGTGTGTGTTTGTGTGTGAGTGTGTGTGTGTGTTTGTGTGCCCTGCAATGGGTTGGCATTCCATACAGGGTGTGTCCTGCCTTGATGCCCGATATAGACACAGACTCCCCACGACCCGAGAAAGAAGATCGGATAAAGAGATAGAAGATGAATAAATGATATAAATTCAACACTTGTAATGCTAAAGCAATTATAGCTGGGCTGCAAACAAATATTACAAGAAAACAATAATAAAATAAAACTAATAATAATAATAATAAATTATAATAATAGTGAAATGTTTATAAAGAAATCAGAGAAAGTAAGATGCATTTAGTCAAGAATTAAATAAGCAAAAAATGGTGGAATATAGTGTATAAACAGGAACAAAATAGAGTTTAAACAGACTGTACGCTTTCTATTTATTCATCTTTTTATTAGCTCAATTTATTTAAAATATATCTATTTATAACCAACATTATAATTATTAGTTGTTACTGATACAAACATTAGTAAAGACTGAAATATCTCACTGGTATTTACAATAATAAACACAGTGTGTAAGTGATGATCTGACCTCAGTATCTCCAGTGTACAGTGTGGATTCTCCAGTCCAGCAGAGAGCAGCATCACTCCTGAATCATACAGTTTATTCCTCACTCAGGTCCAGTTCTCTCAGACTGGAGGAGTTTAATGTGAGAACTGAGGACAGAATTCTACAACTTTCACCTGTGAGATAACACAAACACAACCTGGGAGAGAAATGATAATATATCAGAACACTGACATCACACACACACACACACACACACACACACACACACACACACACACACACTCTCTCTCACTCTCTGGGAAAGAAAAGATGATTTAACAGAACAATATATATATATATATATATATATATATATATATATATATATATATATATATATATATATATATATATATATATATAAAGAGAGAGAGAGAGATATTCTCCAGCTGTACAGGAAGTGATCTATAGTGTAAATACAACAGCAACAATTAAAAGCACAAAAATCACAAGAACCAAAAACCTGCATCTTCAGATTTTGTTACATCACAGGATTCATTAATAATTTATATTCTGCTGTACATTGTGTATGTGGTGCTTTATAATTTTCCTGTTATGTTCATTTGTTCTCTCTCTCTGCACATCAGCGGGGGAAGGGTAAGAGTGTCACGTGGAAAACGTCAGTGTGGCTGGCATTTTTTGCAGTTATGAACCCCTGAAAGATGGACCCGTGTTTAAAGTACTGACCAAGAGAAAGAAACGAGGTAAGGGCCGAGGTAAAAAGCAAGGTAAGAAAGTTATGGTCAAGCAGAAATGGCAAAATACCTGATCAGAAAAAACAAGTGGCTGAAAATACTGACTGTTGATTTTAATTTTTAAAAGAGTAAAGGGGACATAAAGATGTGGGTGGTGTTAGCTCAGTAGTTAATGCTTTGGGTTTTGATCCAGAAGATCTCAGGTACACCAAGCTGCCATTAGTGGTCCCTTTCGCAAGGCCTTTAACCCTGAGATCAACTGCTCAGTTGTAAGTGGCTCAGTATAAGGGCATCTACCAAAATGCCGTAAATGTGTACATTTATAAAGATGTTCGAGACTGTGTGATGTTGTTTTGAAGCTCTATGTTCTGTGAAAGAGCAAAAATTGTACTTTTCACCAGAGCTAGTCTGAATAATCAAACATGCATTTTTAAACTGTCATTGTTTTTGTTTATGTCCATTTAATGTAATTATTGTTATATTGTTTATTTATCTATTTGTTTGACTATATAAGTCAATATGATAACATCCATAAAAGATCATGTCATGTCAAATAAAGGAATGTAGAGTCAAAAAGTCTCTAACTCTCTCAATTAATTTTCAATATTTAATGTAAATGTTATTTATTAGAATGATAAATTCACATGCACGGTAGGTTGATTGGCACCTTGGAAAAATTGTGTGTGTGTGCATGTGTATGTGCAGGTGTGTGTGTGCATGTGTGTGTGTGTGCGCGCCATACAGGGTGTATCCTGCCCTGATTCCTGAAGATGCCTGAGACCCAGGTTCCCCACGACCCGAGAAAGAAGATTGGATAAAGCGGTAGAAGATCTCATGATATGAAATGATGATATATCAGAACACACACAGACACTCTCTCTCTCTCTCTCTCTCTCTCTCTTTCTGGGAAAGGAAAGATTTATCATAATATCTATAATATATTATAGATATATAATATATTTATTATAATATCTATAATATATATAGATATATAATATATATATATATATATAGAGATAGAGAGAGAGAGAGAGAGAGAGACTTTTTATAGAGAGAGAGAGAGATAGAGAAAGAGAGAAATATTCTCCAGCTGTACAAGAAGTGATCTATAGTGTAAATACAGCATAAACAATTAAAAAAAAAAGTACTAGTACTATTACTATAGACACACTGGAACCACTACAGTTCACCAACCGCCAGAACCAGTCTTCAGACCCGCCATCACACTTCTCTAACTTGCTGGGATCTCTAACTTCCTGACAGACAGACTATAAGCCGTACGGATGGGAAAACACACCTCATCCTCCCTCACCCTCAGCACTGGAGCTCCTCTGGGTTGTGTTCTGAGCCCCCTGTTTTACTCGCTATACACACATAACTCCACCATCATCAACTCCATCATCAAGTTTGCTGATGACACTGTTGTGGTGGGCTTGATCTCCAACAACGATGAGATGTTCTACCTACAGGAGATCAAAAACCTGGAGAGATAGTGCCAGGAGAACATTCTGCTCCTGAACATCAGCAAAATGAAGGAGTTAATAGTGGACTTCAGCACGAAACAGTCACGCTCATTCCATCCGACCCCAGTGACTGAGAGATTGAGAGAGTGGACAGTTTCCGGTACCTTGGTGTTCACATCATGCAGTAAAAAAAAAAGTAACGGGGAAGGTGGTGGCTTAGTGGTAAGGTGTCGGCCTCTGGACCAGAAGATCGCAGGTTCAAACCCCACAACCACCAAACTACCACTAGTGGGCCCTTGAGCAAGGCCCTTAACCCTCAATTGCTCAGTTGTAAGTCGCTCTGGATAAGGGCGTCTGCCAAATACCGCAAATGTAAATGTAAATGTAAAATAAATTCAAAGTGAGGACAATTCTTATTGTATTTTCCAATGTAATTAGATTTTATATTTAATGTTCAAATGGAAAATTTAAATATAAAAAGACATTTAATGTTGTTGTGGTCTCTGTGTCGTCGTGTCATGTTGTGTATTTATTGTGATTATGGTTCTCTATAGGCTCCAAAACAACGACAACATTTATAATCTAAATTTACATTTTCTCTCTACAAACAATAAACTCCTCATTCTCCTTACATACAGAATAACAGAGACCTGATTTTAGTAATTAATGATAATCATTATCTTAATCACTGTTGTCGACACTTCTCTACAATATCAGAAGGATTTGATCGTTTTTATCCACACAGGCTGCTCAAGTGCTCGATCCGTCTCTCGTCACCTCGACACTGGACTACTGTATCTCTCTGCTAGCAGCTTCTACCTCAGAACGCTATTCGTCCACTGTAAACGATTCACAATGCAGCTGCACGACATGTGTTCAACCTGACCAAGTTCTCCAACACCACCCCACTGCTGCGCCCTCTACTGGCTTCCTGTAGCAGCACAAATCAGATTCAAAACACTGACGCTCGCCTACAAAGCAAAACATGGATCTGCATCTTCATATATCAGAGACCTCATCACCTCCCGTACCACACCTCGCTGCCTGAGAGCGTCTAGCACTGCTCGCCTGCTTCCACCTTCCCTCAGAGTAACAAGCTAGTTAAGTTCAAGACTCTTCTCTGTTCTGGCACCGAGGTGGTGGAATGAACTTCACCTGGACGTCTGAACAGCAGAGTCACTGTCTATCTTCAAGTGACGACTGCAGATTGTGATCTCTTCCAACAACACCTATCCTAACACTTCTTCCTTCTCACTGTCCTGGTAATAAAAAACCTCAACTGAGTCTAAGTTTGTTTGTATCTTAAGTTTGTAATGAATCATACCAGAGTTAATTTATTCCTAGATGGAGATTTAAAGCACTATTTGTACATGGCTCTGGATAAGGACATCTGCTAAATACTGTAAATGTAAATGTGTAGTGTCATTAGTGTTCATTTAAAATAACTACATTTAGGGAATTAGTAACACATTTATGAAGTCATTTTAAAATTACTTACAACAGCTTTTCTGGATGCTTTGACCACCGGCAGCAGCCTCAGAAGACATTCCTCTGATCTGTCATATTTACTCAAATCAAACTCATCCAGATTGTCTTCTGAGTTCAGCAACACAAACACCAGAGCTGACCACTGAGCAGGAGAGAGACTGACTCCACTGAAACACAAGTAATCTCTTCTGTTCAGGTAATGTTGTACTTCCTGTACTAGAGAATGATCATTCAGTTCATTCAGACAGTGGAACAGATTGATGGATTTCTCTGGAGATGGATTCTCTCTGATCTTCTCCTTGATGTACTCGACTATTTCCTGTTTGTTGTGAGAGCTACTTCCTGTCTGGGGCAGTAGGTCTCGTAAGAGAGTCTGATTGGACTCCAGTGAGAGACCCAGAAGGAAACGGAGGAACAGATCCAGGTGTCCATTCTTACTCTGTAAGGCCTTGTCCACTGCACTCCTCAGGAAATCAGACATGTTTAATTTGGTGAAAATACCAAATGTTGTTTTTTGTTTTTTAAGATTTTTGTTGATGAACTCATATAAAGCAGCCAGAAACTCCTGAACACTCAGATGTACAAAGCTGAACACCTTCCCCAGGTGAAGCCCAAACTCCTCTCTGAAGATCTGAGTACACACTCCTGAGTACACTGACACTTCTCTGACATCAATGCCACACTCTCTCAGGTCTTCCTCATAGAAGATCAGGTTTCCTCTCTCCAGCTGTTGGAAAGCCAGTTTTCCCAGTGCCAGGATACTCTCTCTGGTCTGCTGAGGATCAGGCTCACATTTCTGATGGTACTTTTGGTCCTTGTGTTTGATCTGAAAGATCAGGAAGTGTGTGAACATTTGAGTCAGAGTCTTGGGGATCTCTCCACTCTCTGCTTCACCCAACATTCTCTCTAGAACAGTGGCTGAGATCCAGCAGAAGACTGGGATGTGACACATGATGTAGAGACTTCTTGAAGACTTCATGTGTGAGATGATTTTATTGGCCAGGTTCTTATCACTGATCTTCTTCCTGAAGTACTTCCTCTTTCTGAGGATCACTGAACCCTCGTACCTCTGTTGACCTGGTCTACACACTCAGGAGGGATCTGATTGGCTGCTCCTGGTCGAGAGGTGATCCAGAGGAGAGCAGAGGGAAGCAGGTTCCCCTTGATGAGGTTCGTCAGCAGCACATCCACTGAGGCCGACTCTGTCACATCACACAATCTCTCATTGTTCTGGAAATTTAGAGGAAGTCGACACTCATCCAGACCATCAAAGATCAACACCACTTTATTCCTCTCACAGTCTATTAATCCTAATTCTTTTATTTCTGGGAAAAAGTGATGAAGAAGCTCCATCAGATTGAGATGTTTCTGCTTCATCAGATTCAGCTCTCTAAAGGGAAGTGGAAACATGAAGGTGACGTCCTGATTTACTTTTCCTTCAGCCCAGTCCAGAATGAACTTCTGCACAGAGACTGTTTTTCCAATTCCAGCAACTCCTTTAGTCAGCACACTTCTGATGGACGTGTCTTTAAAGAGATCATTACATTTGATGGGTGTCTCCTGTGTTGCTGGTCTCCTGGACACTGTCTCAATCTGTCTCACCTCATGTTCATTATTGATATCTCCACCCCAACCCTCTGTGATGTAGAGGTCTGTGTAGATCTCATTCAGAAGTGCTGAACTTCCATGCTGTGAGATTCCTTCAGTAATTCTTTTACATTTCTCTCTCAGTTTGGATTTGAGGTTTTTTTGCTGGTACACAGAGACGAGTTCTGATAAAAAGAAGAATAAAATGTAAACTCTCTGATCATCTCTGTGATCTACTGATATCTTCATAGCTGTATATCATATGGAATGTCAGTACTGATGTGTTATTATATTGTGTTGATAAAAGCACATCATTATGATGAGATGTGTTTAATAAATGTACAGCAGTTTCCTTCCTCTGAAGATAAAGTGATGTTAGAACCCCATGAGCTCTTACTGTTCTGCAGTGTGTTAGCGAGATCTGTGTGCTTCATGTTCTTCAGGAAGTGCAGTGTGATCTTCATCACTCCCTCTCTGACACTGCTCTGATCCTCCTCATCCTCCACCTCCCTCTCAGAGCATGCTGGGTAATCTGGACTCAGGAGCTTCTTATATCTCTTCAGTTCATTCTGGATCAGAGTGATGACTTTCTGCTCCAGATCCTGATTTATAACAGAAAATAAATAAATACACAAACACTATAATGAAACACACACACACACATCACACCAACACACACACACACACACACACACACACACACACCACCCACACACACACACACACACACACACACACACACACACACACACACACTCACACACACACACTCACACACACCTTGAATACGGTCTTCAAATGATTCTTCTCAGTGATGTTCTTCTTCTGCTTTCTGTAAATAAATAAAACACGTATTAAAAGTTGAATAAAAACTAAAAATCATATTCATAACTACAAACACAAACCAGTGAATACACACATATTACAGAGATGTGTGATTATGTGAGTGTGTGATAAAACATTGCACTCATACATTCATCTGTCCTCACCTCAGATCAGTAGTACAGTCTGTGTCTCTAAAGACTAGTGGCTCTCCCATTGACTGATCACTCTTCATGGACACACAGCTGTGTTGAGGTGAATCTGATCTCTTAACCTGAATCAGACTAAACACACAAAACCACTGCATCATTATTACTGTTCTGCAACAACACTGAATAATGAAACTGTAGTTAAAATCTGATGATGTTCATTATTAACACTGATCCCATTCTTTATCCTTCATACTTTATCCAGATACAGGGACAACTTGGGCTTAGACGTGTTGTTCAGTAGCGTAATGTCACTAATCATCAGCTGCTTTTAAACATCTGGATACAAAGCTGCTGAATTTAACTCTTCACTTTTCACAGATACACATCAGAGTCTGATCTGTTTAGTGTTGGTGAATGTGAGAACATTTCTATTTTTCACAGTCACATCCTTCACTCACCTCTTATCTTTATTTATGTCCTGTTCCACAGATTTACTCATTCTGGAGGTCATTTTCCTCCTATAGAGGAACCTGTAAACATAATAATAATAATAATAATAATAATAATAATAATAATAATAATAATAATAATAAATAAGCATGAATTTAATAATAAGTCAACATTAGAAACAATATTTTAAAAAATGTAATTCAATTTCAACCAGCAAAAAAGAAAACAAAATAAAAACCAGCATACAATTATAAATCCATTAAAAATAAATCATTAATATGGTGAAGAATAAACAGAAATGCGTTTATACTCCAAATATTCCTGAAGTGCAGTATCACCAACATGTAATGCGCATGCGCTCCACTGTGAGCCCCGGCAGCACTAAACTCCTGAACCTGGTGATTGTGTTGACTGTGATGCAGGACTGATTATTAAACTCCAACCTACTCCTTAATCTACTTTCTTTCCTTTGTGTTTGTCTGGAATGAGTTTAATGACGGAGTTTCCACATTTTGAGGACAGAAATGTTTCCTCCTTCCCCTCAGCGCGCCCGGTGTCCTCCTCCTGATCCCCCGCTGCTCTCACACTACCATCCGGCTCAGAGCCGCCATTAGCGCCGCCTCCTCCTGTCTCCTATGCGGAGCCGCGAACCGCTTGTTCCCGAAAGCAGCACATTCCCAAACCCGCATGCTGCCCTGCTTCCATACACCATCTCCATTCTCCCTCCATCTTTCACACCAAAGGAGATATGGAGCGGAGAGGAACATCATAACCTGTCTCCTCAAACTCTTCTTCTGTTTAGTGACTTCATTTGAAAAGAAATCAAGATTTTACACAATAAAAGAGTTTCCAGAACTTCATTTGGTAAAAAGGTGGACAATTTGAAATAATGATATGAAACACTGAAGGACAACATTTACTCCAACATGGCGCTTGTTCCCTCTAAATCTGGATCATCACAAAGTGCAGGAAAATCACCGGAACTGTTCTTTATCTAATATATATTCATAACATTCACATATTCTAGCTTTAGATTTACATACTTACTGTGTTTTATTCTCCTGGAATATTTTACTTCTTTTCTTCTTGAGACGGACGTTTTTACTTTCACTTTGAATTTCCGGGAATTACGCAAGATTCCGTGACAATCATATTTTTGTACTACAGAGGGCGCTATTGTTCATGTTCAGTTTGAAATTGAATCAACTTCCTACATCAGCCCACTTCCTATTGCCTTGGGGATGAAATTAGAGTTCCATTCAAACCTTTCGTAATAGGTGATTACTTTAGTTGAAAAAGCAATTCGACATGTATTCCTTAATGGAAGAAACTGTCGGATGTGTGGGGATTCCGGAGATAGATGTGATACATGTCCATGTAGCATTAGCGTGCCCCAGAATAGTCGCCTTGTCTGAGCGGCATTGATTTCTTGTGCTTATAGTCTTAGAAAAAGGGTTAGGAAATTGTTGCAAAGGGATCCGTATTGTAATACTCTTAGCTTATAGTTATACTGCTATAGTCTTGATGCTGAGTGCCAGACTATTCAATAACCATGGATTGTTACTGCCCCCTTGTGGATGTATGGAGTATTGAAGTATGGAGGGTGAGTTTTTCTACATGTTCATATGGGGTTGAGTTGAGTGCAGGAGAGTTTCTCTCATTTCCTGAAGATGTTGTGTCATTTAATTGTGTCTTGCTGTCTATTTCTGTTGTTAAACTATTGTTTATGGTATTTGATGTTACTATAATTATAACTGATGTATTCTTTGTTTCGACTTGTTTGTAGAACCACACAGACAGAACCACCCGGACCCTGGAGGTGTGAGGCAAACGTGCTAACCACCAAGCCACCGTGCCCCTCTATGTTATACATGCATGTTAATACGTAATATTAGTGACCCCTAGTGGGGAGCTCAGCAACTACACGCATTTAATTTGTGAATGGCGTGTGTGTATGTGTGCACCTTGTGAGACAGCATGACGGCTCGGTCCATGTGCTTCCTCCTCTCCTCATAGCAAGCTGCCTTGTCCATCATGTCTTCTGAAGACCTGTTTCATATCCTCGACACCTTTTTCAGGTTTAATGGAGGAGGAGGCGGGGATTGTGAAGGCAGGGGCATCACAAGGTGGATGGGTGAATGTGTGAAGTGCAGGTCAGTGGGTGATAGACTGGGCTTTTCAAACCGGCAGTAAAACACATTCAGATTTTCAGCCAGTTATTTATATATTTTTATTGGTTTAGTTTTATATTTAATTTTAATAGATTCTTAAACAGGGATGGGCAAACTACAGCCCTCGGGCCACATCAGCCCCACTGGTCGTTTCAATCAGACCGCCGAAGATTGGTACAAAATTATCCAAACCAGATCATATTATTATGACTGCATTCATTTAACCATTTTCCTGTAATTGCCTGATGTGGCGCATTAGGCATGGTGATTCACTGAGTATTAACATTAATGCCTATCATAGGTTTATGCTTTATATGTATGCATCTGGTGCTGGCCGGGCCCGTCTGTCAAATTTTAAAAGTCAATGTGGCCCCTGAGCCGAAAAGTTTGCCCCCTTCTATTCTATTTAACATTCCAGTGCTAATCAAAATGATTTCTGCGGTTACAAAATATAAATAAATACACAGCAATTTAATACCAGCTGTGATCTTTATGTCGAGCATAACTATTTAAAAAAATCCCAAATTTGCTCTTTAGAGACATGAACTGAGACGGTAAGTGGATGTGACATCACCAAGACAGGAAGTTCGTTTCCCTGATGCTAACATGTGAGGACGGTCATAGCAGGTGACCTTTATAAGTGCAGGTGGAGTGCAGGGGTCAGTTAGAGCAGGGGTAACCCTCAGGGGTCACCATGGTGACTGTGACCTTTTCCCTACAGCCCCCGCAGCCAGGGCATGGGAAACCCCTAACTCACATTCAGCTCCGAGAGGAAATTCACCTGTCGGTGTGTGTCAGTGTCAGTGTGTAAACCCACTACGGCACAGACCATGCAATCGTCTCCCTGATTATCCCTGAGTTAACCTATTAACAAAGCTGTCTTTATGAATATATAAGTTCACAATCTCACAATCTCACACACTCACACACTGCAGGCCATTTGTACACATTTACACCTTTATTCACTCTCTGAGCTTCTGTACAGAATCAAAAACACACACTTATCATTTTTTCCTAACATCTCTACATGTGTGTGTGTGTGTGTGTGTGTGTGTGTGTGTGTGTGTGTGTGTGTGTGTGTGTGTGTGTGTGTGTGTTTGTGTGTGTGTGTGTGTGGAATGAGGGATCGGTGCATGTGGGACACAATAAAATTGAGTTCACAAGCTTCATATTCACTCAAGTGCAGACACAAAGACCTGATATCTCACACAACAACACATAAAATAACACACACTCTGTACATACTCAACATAAATCAGTAGTCCATAGTTGTATAATTAACCCTTCGTATCCTCTGTGGAGATATATCATATCCTTTATTCACATTGCAGGGTATAACCATCATTTTCAACATTTAGTTACATGGTCTGTGTGTGTGTGTTGTTATATAACATGCTGTTTTGATTTATATGATAAACTGAGTTTCTGAGTTAATTTCATTTAAATTAGATTTATATGCGGTTATATGTTTAACTGCAAGTGTTGAAACTGGTGGTAATAATAAGGTTAGAAGTTGGAGTTGTTGGAGTTAGCTGGGCAGTTAGTGTGCTGTAGGAGCTGCTGGAGTGGATGAAGGTCTTGTAATTGTACAAAAAGGTTGCCGGTACTGGAATGAAGAGACTGTTATGGACGCTATGGGGCAGTTACTGGAGTTATGAAGGGCAGGAGCTACAAGATTGCACTGAAAAGTATTCAGGGTTAAAAGTGTAGTTATTAAAAGTGTAGCATTAGAGATTAGGGCAATTGTAGAAGTTACAGAAGATGGTAGTGGGTATAAGCTCAAATTGCTCAAATTAGATGGGAAGTAATTGACATTTAAGGTATTTTACATACAGAGAAGTTATTTGTGTTATAAAGCAGTTCTTGAGACAGGAACAGTTGACATTGGCACTAGACAAATGCAGCAAATATTGGGGTTACAAGGGCAGTTTTTGGCATTAAAGAGCAGGTATTGAAATTAAGGGGCATTAATGTGAGTTACCGGGACAGGTAATGGTGGTTACTGGGCAGTTGTGGGAATACAGGGAGTAGTTATTTGGAAATTACAGGGCAGGTATGGAAGACACAGGGGGCAGTCATGGAAACAACCACAGGAACAACAATAACAGGGGCAACTACTGGAGTTGAGTGGAGAGGTATGGGAGCTAAAGGGAAGGTATGGGAGTGTAAGGGGCAGCTATGGGAGTTACAGGGTCAGGTATGGGAGTTGAAGGGACAGGTTTTGGAGTAACAGGCGGAGGTAATTGAGTTGAGCTAGTAGATTTGGAAGTTATAGGGGCAGGTACTGGAGTTAAGGGAAGAGGTCTGGTTGGTACAAGCAAAGGTATTGGAGTTAGGAGGGCAGGCATGGGAGTTATAGGTGAAGCTATTGAAGTTGAGGTGACCGGTATTGGAGTTACAGGGGCAGGCACTGGAGATGTGGGGATAGGTATGGGAATGTGAGGTATGATTTAACATGGGTCAGGTACTGGAGTTGAGGGCAGTTTTTCATTCTGGGTCAAGTGATTTCATGAATGGGGCAGTTATTGTATAGCAGAAGCATTTATTGGGCTTGAGGGGCAGTTTGTGGTTTTAGAGCACACTCGTACACTGGAATCTGCTTCACACTTCCTGGTCCTGCTGTTCCACAGCGCCTCAGCATCGCCCAGCAACGGCTCAGCCTTTACCATGGAAATGCCCTGAGACTGTCCCATCCTGATCAGGACATCAAGAGATCGCTTCTTCCACTCTTCCTCTGTTTCGGCTTCCTCTTCCTCCTCCTCTTCTTCTCCTGTCTCAGAGCTCATATCCTGACTGTGTCCTGAATGCTGAAAAGAGGTTTTATTTTCAACCTATTCTGGAATAACTACTACAAATAGATTAACTGACAATGAAAAGTAAAATTTTGTCACCTGTTTCATATTATGTTTTAGATCCAGAGGGTTGGACGTCAGAGTGACAGGCTCTTTTTTGATGGACAGGTCAAGCGGACCCTGTGAGCTTCTCTGGAGGGCCTGCTGGATGTGAGACAGCTCCAGGCGGATTTTGCGGATCTTTTGTGCCCACATGTGATGTGAGTGGGCGTGTTCTGGGTGTAGCTCCGCCTCCCGCTCGGCACGCCGAAGCTCCTGTAGCGCTGAGGAAAGATCGCACGATATCTCTCCATCCATCCCTCCATTCGACTCTCCATCTATCCCCCTGTCCGTCTCTTCATTCGTATCCGAGAAGCGAGAGGAGCCTCTCATGTCTGTGTAACATTCATCCAGTCCGGCTCGAGTGTTCAGACTACAGACAAAAAAATAGCTTGTTTTGAAATCCAAGTTTGTCAAAAACAACATGTATAAGAAACTGAAACACAATATATTTTGTGCCCAAGTATTGTGACATCTGACTTTTGCAACTGTGTGTTGTTAATACCAAATTGTTACCACAAAGGTAGAGAGTTGTGTACGATGTCTTTGAAGGCAGGAGCATGACATCTTCCCTTCACTTGAACTAGGAAAGCCAAACCTTTTCCAGAAAGTTCCATCTACAATAAAATCTGTTTCCATGGGTTTCCATGTTGTAGTTCTCCTGCTATACAGTACCAAACCAATTGAATTACTTTGGGATGAATATGTGGACTGATATCACCCCAGGCTACCTCTTTCTCACCTATATCATTTTACCTGCTTTCATTTCCTAACACCCTCGTGGATTAATCTCCACAAAATACAGTGGAGCGTCTTCCCTAAAGAGTGGATCTTATTGTAGCACCACACTGAGACAATATGAGTAATAGTACATTAAAAATAATTACGCTCCGGTGTCCTCAAACTTTTGTCTGAACAATTTATATTTAACATGGCAGTGCACTTTTATGCAGATTATGTTTTTTTGTGTCACACTGAAAATATATAAAAGTTAACATACAAACATATCAAATTATTAATCACATTTGATGGATTCATTTGAATTCGATTTCCAATTTGAATTGACCTGGATTGAAGGCTGTATCTCAGTGGTTTAAGGCGCTGGGTTACTGATTGGAAGGTCGGAGGTTCAAGCCCTGGTATCGCCAGGGTTTTTATAGTAAAAAGAGGGAGAGAATGGTTTTATCAATACATCTCTCTCTGTAGTGTGCTCATGTTCATCAGATGAAGTGGTTGTTTGTTTACTTACCCCTACATATAGCATGATAAAAAAAATTAGGGGTGTAATGATTCAGTTGTATTTTGTTTTGATTGGATTTGATTCATGATTCAGTTAGAATGAGATTTCTGCTAGAAACTGAATATAGTTATAATTATTTTTTAATTATATACAATGCAAAATAATGTGCATTTCTGTCTAAATCAGGGTTGTCCAATCTTTTCCACAAAGGGTCAGTGTGGGTGCAGGTCTTCATTCCAACCAAACCAAGTCCACCCTAAAATTGATCTGCTTCAATCTAATGATTTTCATTTTCAATGCCTATCAGGTGTGAGCCTTAATTGATTGGATTGAAAATCTGCAACTCCACTGGCCCTTCGTGGAAATGATTGGACACTCCTGTATTAGTATTACTAAAGTCTTAATCCAATCAATTAAGGGTCACACCTGAGCAGCATTGAAAATGAAAATCAGATTGAAGCAGGTCAATTTTATGGTGGACTTGGTTTGGTTGGAATGAAAACCTGCACCCACACTGGCCCTTTGTGGAAAAGATTGGACAACCCTGGTCTAAATATATGTCAAAAAGACAGTATAAAGTTTTTTTTATTGTGATCAGAATGCACTTCACAACATATTATTAAAATGATTAACTAAATCAAACTGCATTCTGTAGCAGCTCCTGTGGTGGAATTTTAACTTGAAATGGTTCTCCAAGGTCGACTAAAATGACCAAGTTCCTCTGCTTGTGGTATATTTGTTTAGCATTTATATTTCATGTCACTGAGTGAACCCTGAAGGTCAGATTGTGTTATATCTGTTTATTTCATCTTCATTGGTTGTGTACCACCTCTAGTATCCAAATAGTGTTATTACATTAGCTACAAAAAGTTAGCAGACACCTGCATAAGACTGCTTTGTGTTTTTTGAACACATCATTCCACATTTCCTGTTATAATATCCTCACTCGTGAAGATTTGTGGAGATTCTTTCAGCTTTTCTTTCAAGTAATGTTAGTGAAATCAGGTATTGATGTAGATGAGAAGGTAAGGAGGCCTGGGGTGCAGTCCGTGTCCACATTCATCCCAAATGTGTTCAATAGCTCTAAATAGCTCTAAAGCAGATCTTCCACTCCAACCCATGCAAAGCAGATCTTCATGGAGGTGGCTTTGTGCACAGTGGCTTTGTCAGCCACACTATGAGGTCTCCTGGTTCAAGTGAAGGGAAAATGTAACAACATCAAATCCAAAGATGTCCTACACAATTTTGTGTCGCCATTGTTTATGATTATACCTATAATGATACATTTTTTATGCCTGTTTATAAATAAGGTTTTTCAGTACAACAGAACTTCTGTATTCCTGAAGTAATTCCAAATTCCCAGCAAGAAATTGTCCATCTGTCCATCAGCTTATTAACCAGCCACCATTATCACCAGCCTAATGAAATGTCTTTTTGAATAAAGATTAACTGCATGCTTTTAATATAAGAAATAAATTTATATTAATAAATTAACTCATCCCTCGCACCTGCTCTGTAGAAGGAGTCTTTCGACCGAAATGGGTGTGTCCTGATTCAGCAGGAATGTTGGAGGTGCCTTTTTCTCTCCATGAGCATTACTGGAGTCCAGAGAAACCGGTGCCCTTTTAACACTTTGCTCCGCCCCCCATCGGCTCGGAACTTTTTCCCCAGGCCCAGGCTTGGTCTCTGGGCTTGTGTTTCCAGATGAACCCCAGGCTTCAGTCGAGCCTGCAGGCCGGAGGGTCGGGAACTTCCACAGGTTGAGTTTGGGGGTGAAGGTGGTGGGTTTAATGCCTTTGCTGGGGTCTGAAGCTGATTGGTCACACAGGAAGGGGTAATAGAAGCGTGGGGGAAGTACCGGGCGGTCAGAGTGTGTGTGAGTGTGTGTGAGCTGAGCTGCAGAAGCTACAAATGGCAGTGAGCCGCCGACCTGTGCTGGGTTAGACGTTGTTGCGGGACTGAGGCCTGGGTTCAGATAGGAAAAGAGGTCTGAGGTCAAAGGGTAGCCCACCCCAAGTAGAGAGAGGTTAAGGGGTGGGGTATCAATGCAGTTAAGGTGCCCAGGGGGTATTGTTGGGGGGTAACAAGGCAATGACTCAGACAAGAGCAAACGTGTTTTGGAGAGACGGTAGTGGCGCAGCTTTGATTCGACCTCCACCGATCGTGCTTGGAGCAGCTGCTCCTCCAGCGAGAACACGTCTGCCATGATGAGCTCAGCTTCCTGCTTGGCTCCACCCCTCTGAGGTGTCTCAGTCTGTTCTGAGCTCTGATTGGCTATCCCATTGGTCTCTGCTCGCGCTTCTGTGCCTTTTTCCACCTCCGTCTCCTGTTCGTCAGAAAAACTGAGCTGCATATCATCTCCTCGTTTCTGCTCCCCCTGCTCCATCTCCTGCTCCTGCGCCGAACTCTGACTTCCCACAATGCCCTGCTGCAGGCGGAGCTGCTCGGATTGGAGCAGGTTCCCTTTTTTATAGGGCCAATCGGACTCGATGAGCAGCGAGAGCGAGTTCTTGCACAGGCTGTACTTCATGTGGTTGTACAGGTGAGATTTCTCCATGCAGGTGAAGGGACACTGGAAGCATTTGTAGTTGTATGGTTTACCGAAGGGACGTGGGATGTAATGCGGCTTCTTTGGCTTACGCTCTTTATGCTTACAACCCGAAGATAACTTACACTCCTCCTTCGGCATGATGGAGGGAGACAGACAAGCAATCTAGGATGAGGAGAACAGAGGAATCCAGAATGATGGCAATTCAGTGTATTTGATCCAGAATTACAAATCCTGTGACTTCTTTATACTCTAACTTTAATCAGAGTAAATTATATAACTGGATAACAATGAACAATTTCACCTACATGGTATATTTTACTATCAACTTTTAATAAAATACAATAAACTCTTTATACACTAAATATAATTATTTACAACATTTTGCAATTATAGTAAAAATTCATGGTGTGTATATGTATGTATATATAAATACATGCACACACAAACACACACTTTATATATATATATATAGATATATATATATATATATATATATATATATATATATATATAT
>JACRUU010000002.1:4798614-4816114 GCA_030449085.1 Kryptopterus vitreolus | reverse complement strand
AACAACCACACAACACTTGCACATTCATAACATCACACACGCTACCTCAATAATCAATACAACACACACCAGAGATTGACTTCCCAACCACTTTCATGTCAATCCCCTAACTTGACTGATGTGTGTGTTGCTTCTGTGTGTGTGTGTGTGTGTGTGTGTGTGTGGATATCGTGGTGCTGTTCTACATAAGTGAAAGAAAAGTACATAAGTTTAAACAGAATATTTACATGTATTAGTTGCACATTCTGTACAAAGAAAATCTGATACATATAAGTGAATGTGGGTGTGTGCGCCTGTGTGTGAGTGTGTGTGTGTGTGTGTGTGTGTGTGTGTGTGTGTGTGTGTGTGTGTGTGTGAGAGAGAGATCAGATAGTTATGTTCAGTTATTTTTCCAGTTGCCTGCATCACCGACCCCCATCATGATCAAACACACAGCATGTTCAAACTAAACATTCGCACATGGCCTGTTTACATGTGTGTGTGTGTGTGTGTGTGTGTGTGTGTATCTGAAGATAAAGTGCAGGATCTGAGGCCTTATGCTGAGGCAGCTGCAAGACTGACAACTTAACTCCATTTTAGCTCAGAGAGAGCGACCTGAGGGCAGGACCACACACACACACACACACACACACACACACACACAAACTTGTGCTGCTGGGGTGATCCAGCTGTGCACCTGACTAAGGGTGCTAAGGGTGCAACACACAACAAATTATAAGGGAGTGGTGCCAGCTGGTGTGTGTGTGTGTGTGTGTGTGTGTGTGTGTGTGTGTGTGTGTGTGTGTGTGTGTGTGTGTGTGTGTGTGTGTGTGTGAGAGAGAGAGAGAGAAAGAGAGAGAGTGTGTTGTGCTTCCAGATACATTAAGTAAACTCAAACTGCTTTCAGCAACCATTAATTATTTATCATCCTCTTTCACTTCCTTTTTCATTCTTTATCTCCCAGGGTTTTTTTTTTCAATACAGTTCTTTCTTTATTTCTGTCTGCTCTTTTGCAGTTCAGATTTAATAGAATGTTTCCATGTTACCAGGAACACCATTAAGTATATATGGTACACACAAGGAACATCAGTATGTATAGATGGTACACACAAGTGGCAGTAAGTATAGAGCACACACAAGTAAGTATAGATGGTACACACAAGTGGCAGAAGTAAGTATAGATGGTACACACAAGTGGCAGAAGTAAGTATAGATGGTACACACAAGTGGCAGAAGTAAGTATAGATGGTACACACAAGTGGCAGAAGTAAGTATAGATGGTACACACAAGTGGCAGAAGCAAGTATAGATGGTACACACAAGTGGCAGAAGTAAGTATAGATGGTACACACAAGTGGCAGCAGTAAGTATAGATGGTACACACAAGTGGCAGTAGTATGTATAGATTGTACACACAAGTGCAGCAGTAAGTATAGCAGTACAACAAGAAGTATAGATGGATACACACAAGTGGCAGCAAGTAAGTATAGATGGTACACACAAGGGGCAGCAGTAAGTATAGATGGTACACACAAGTGGCAGAAGTAAGTATAGATGGTACACACAAGTGGTTTTATATGTACCACAGAAGTAAGTATAGATGGTACACACAAGTGGCAGAAGTAACGTATAGATGGTACACACAAGTGGCAGCAGAAGTAAGTATAATGGTACACACAATGGCACAAGATGGTACACACAAGTGGCAGAAGTAAGTATAGATGGTACACACAAGTGGCAGAAGTAAGTATAGATGGTACACACAAGTGGCAGTAAGTATAAGTAAGCAGTAAGTATAGATGGTACACACAAGTGGCAGCAGTAAGTATAGATGGTACACACAAGTGGCAGCAGTAAGTATAGTGCACACACAAGGAACATCAGTACGTATATATGGTACACACAAGGGCAGGTAAGCATAATAGTCACAAGTAAGTATAGTATATATGGTACACACAACACAGAAAAGTAAGTATAATGGTACACACAGTGGCAGATCAGTAAGTAGATGGTACCACAATGGCGCAGTAAGTTAGATGGTACACACAAGTGGCAGCAGTAAGTGGCAGAATAGATGGTACACACAAGTGGCAGAATAAGCAGTACAAGTTAGATGGTACACAGCAGTAAGTAAGCAGTTAAGTATATTCAATTCAATTCAATTTTATTTATAAAGCGCTTTTTACAATGTGTCATCGTCCCAAAGCAGCTTTACATAATACTAATGTTTGAAAAGTGAAAATCAGTTTAGCACTAATTGTTTCTTGTTGAGCAAGCCGAAGCGACGGTGGCAAGGAAAAACTCCCTGGGAACAGGAAGAAACCTTGAGAGGAACCCGACTCAACAGAGAACCCCATCCTCATTTGGGTTGTTAGTGTGTGTGTGTGGTTGAGGATGTTTATTGTGTAGTGTGGAAAGTATAAGTATAGATGGTACACACAAGTGGAAGCAGTAAGTATAGATGGTACAGTATAAGTAACACAAGGGGCAGCAGTAGTATAGATGGTACACACAAGGGGCAGCAGTAGTATAGATGGTACACACAAGGTGGCAGCAGTAAGTATAGATGGTACACACAAGTGGCAGAAGTAAGTATAGATGGTACACACAAGTGGCAGAAGTAAGTATAGATGGTACACACAAGTGGCAGAAGTAAGTATAGATGGTACACACAAGTGGCAGAAGTAAGTATAGATGGTACACACAAGTGGAAGCAGTAAGTATAGATGGTACACACAAGGGACAGCAGTAAGTATAGATGGTACACACAAGTGGCAGCAGTAAGTATAGATGGTACACACAAGTGGCAGTAGTATGTATAGATTGTACACACAAGTGGCAGCAGTACGTATAGATGGTACACACAAGTGGACAGCAGTAAGTATAGATGGTACACACAAGTGGCAGCAGTAAGTATAGATGGTACACACAAGTGGCAGCAGTAAGTATAGATGGTACACACAAGTGGCAGCAGTAAGTATAGAGTACACACAAGGGGCAGCAGTAGTATAGATGGTACACACAAGTGGCAGAAGTAAGTATAGATGGTACACACAAGTGGCAGCAGTAAGTATAGATGGTACACACAAGTGGCAGAAGTAAGTATAGATGGTACACACAAGTGGCAGCAGTAAGTATAGATGGTACACACAAGTGGCAGAAGTAAGTATAGATGGTACACACAAGTGGCAGCAGTAAGTATAGATGGTACACACAAAGTGGCAGCAGTAAGTATAGATGGTACACACAGGTACACACAATGGGCAGTAAGTATAGATGGTACACACAAGTATAGATGGTACACACAAAGTGGCAGCAGTAAGTATAGATGGTACACACAGGTACACACAAGTGGCAGCAGTAAGTATAGATGGTACACACAAGTGGCAGAAGTAAGTATAGATGGTACACACAAGTGGCAGCAGTAAGTATAGATGGTACACACAGTAAGTATAGATTGTACACACAAGTGGCAGCAGTATGTGGCAGCATAGATTGTGGGCACAGTACGTATAGATGGTACACACAAGGGACAGCAGTAAGTATAGATGGTACACACAAGGGGCAGCAGTAAGTATAGATGGTACACACACACAGTAAGTAAGATGGTACACACAAAGGGCAGCAGTAAGTATAGATGGTACACACAAAGGGGCAGCAGTAAGTATAGATGGTACACACAAAGTGGCAGCAGTAAGTATAGATGGTACACACAAAGGGCAGCAGTAAGTATAGAGTACACACAAAGGGCAAGTATATAGATGGTACACACAGTAAGTATAAGGGGCAGCAGTAAGTATAGATGGTACACACAAGTGGCAGCAGTAAGTATATTCAATTCAATTCAATTTTATTTATAAAGCGCTTTTTACAATGTGTCATCGTCCCAAAGCAGCTTTACATAATACTAATGTGTGAGAAGTGAAAATCAGTTTTGGCCTAATTGTTTCTTGTTGAGCAAGCCGAAGCGACGGTGGCAAGGAAAAACTCCCTGGGAACAGGAAGAAACCTTGAGAGGAACCCGACTCAACAGAGAACCCCATCCTCATTTGGGTTGTTAGTGTTGTGTGTGTGGTTGAGGATGTTTATTGTGTAGTGTGGAAAGTATAAGTATAGATGGTACACACAAGTGGAAGCAGTAAGTATAGATGGTACACACAAGGGGCAGCAGTACGTATAGATGGTACACACAAGGGACAGCAGTAAGTATAGATGGTACACACAAGGGGCAGCAGTAAGTATAGATGGTACACACAAGTGGCAGTAGTAAGTATAGATTGGTACACACAAGTGGCAGCAGTAAGTATAGATTGGTACACACAAGTGGCAGCAGTAAGTATAGATGGTACACACAAGTGGCAGCAGTAAGTATAGATGGTACACACAAGTGGCAGCAGTAAGTATAGATGGTACACACATAGGGCAGCAGTAAGTATAGATGGTACACACAAGGGGCAGCAGTAAGTATAGATGGTACACACAAGTGGCAGCAGTAAGTATAGATGGTACACACAAGGGGCAGCAGTAAGTATAGATGGTACACACAAGGGGCAGCAGTGAGTTGAGATGGAACCTCTTCAGAAGATCAGGCAGTAAAAGTAGGAGAGACATTAGGTATATACAGTACCTCCTCACAAGGGGAGACAGTAAGAGTAGATGGTGCATTCTCATAAGTGCAGACAGGAAGTATAAACGGTATTTCCATCAAAGGAACGATAGGGTTGTGGACAATGTTTCAGCAAGAAATCAAGAGATTTCAGTAAATTAATTAAACATGAATTATAGAAGAGTTTAAGAGGATTTAAGGAATTGGGGAAAAGAAATCACAGAATAAAACAAAAAATGTTTGTGAGTCAGTACCTCCCTCCAGGCCAATCACATGGCACTCTGCCATCTGTGTGTGTGTGTGTGTGTGTGTGTGTGTGTCCGTGTCCAAGACATTTTGAATTTTCCACTTTGATACACACTGGTATTTATCCAAGAGTGACATTTTTTTTTCTATTTATTTATTTATTTATTCTATTTATTTATTTATTATAAAATTCTTTCTTTTTTTACTTTAAACCTTCTGACAATTATACGGTGAGTAAATGCCACCTAAAGCTGACCTATGAGATCAATAAAGCATGTAGATTTGACAATAGTGTATAATATCTATAGGACTATCGTGAGTGTATCTGTAGCGCGAGGATTTACTGAACTGACAAAACTCCTCAGTCTATCAGTTTGTCTGACAATGAAGGGTAGCAGCTGTTTTTTTTTTTTTGCTTCCATGCCTTTGATCCTTCAAGACACTCACACACACACCACACCCACACCACACACACACACACACACACACACACACACGGCATTTGGAGAGGGTGTTGTAGCATCATGGCACCTATGGGTGTCACCTGACCCGAAGAACAGGAAAAGGAAATGAGGGGAAACATCAGTTCCTGACACAACGCATCAGGAGATCTGCCAGTCACAGCACGAACCTTCAGGGTGTGTGTGTGTGTGCATGTGTGTGTGTGTGTGTGCACGCATGTGTGTGTGTGTGTGTGTGTGTGTGTAGGGTCTAAACAACCTGAAGGCTTTCACTGTTTGTGAATTCATTGACCTGAAGGGAGTAAGTGTGTGTGCATATTTGTGTAAATGCTTTAACTTTCAGGGACACCATGTGTGTGCGTATATATGTGTGTGTGTGTGTGTGTGTGTGGTGTGTGTGTGTGTGTGTGTGTGTGTGTGTGTGTGTCAGGCCCACATGCAGCAGTCGGGTAAATGTCATCAATCTCTGTAACACTTGAGCTTTGGTATGTGGACTACTGACCATACAGCTATGTATGTGTGTGTGTGTGTGTGTGTGTGTGTGTGTGTGTGTGTGTGTGAGTGTGTGTGTGTGTGTGTGTGTGTGTGTGTGTGTGTGTGTGTGTGTGTGTGTGTGTGTGTGTGCAGATCTAATGGTTGTTTGGGTTCAGTTGGGGACCACTGAAAGAGAGAACGAGAGATGTCAAGTAGAGATAAAGACGAGTGAAAGAAAGGTAGAATGAATGAAGCAGAGGTGGAGAGAGTGAAAGAGGAAGAGGGGAAAGTAGAATATGAGAGACTGAAAGAGGAATAAAAATAAATAGAATGAAAGAAGAGTGAGAGGAAGTGTGTATGATAAAGTGAGAGAGTGAAAGAGAGGAGGAGAAAAGAAAGAAGGCACGTCAAAAACTGCACTTATTGAATGTAAGGAAAACACGGATGGAAATTCTGATCGGATACAAAAGGAAGTAGAAACAGTGTGAGAGGAGAGGAGAAGATAAGAAAAGTGGAATAGAAAGAGAAGAGAGAAGGAAAAGCAGAAGAGGTAGAGATGGAGAGATCAGAGGTAGAGATGGAGAGATCAGGGAAGTGGGAAGGGGAGGAGGAGGAGGGGGTTACTAGTGCGTTAGTAATGTAGTGAGACAGTCTCCCTGTGGGTTTGGATGAAGAGAAGTGCGCACTTTAACACACCATATGTTCCCTCCTCAGATAAACGAGTAAAGAAGCTTTCGCTGGAGGGAACACCACACTCCTCCGTCATGCGTTCCCTTGCTCCATCACTCTGAGCCACCAGTGTCTCACACACACACACACACATGGAACAGTGCACACACAAGGTCTTTAAAAGCTCTATAGATGAAAATATGAATGATGGACCACTGTCTCAAAGCAGCGTCACAAACATAAACAGATTACGAATATGAATCTCAGCATCATATATGAATGAGACAGAGGTGATGATGGTAATAAGAAACCCCCTGAGATATCATATAGAAACTTTGAGAGGAACCAGACTCAAAACAGATTCCTAATGAGTGAGACAGTGGTGTTGATTGACCCAAGATGGTGGTGCAGTAGTAACATGCATTGCCCTCTTCAGATCCAGAAGCTAGTGGTTGTAGCACAGCAGTGGTGGTGGTGTAGGAGAACTCGGGCATGTTGGAGACGGTGGATGTAGTGCAGCAGTGGTGGTGGTGTAGGAGAACATGGGTAGGTTGGAGATGGTGGATGTAGTGCAGCAGTGGTGGTGTGTCTTGGGTTGAGACAGGTTTGGGCAGGTTGGAGATGGTGGTGGGCAGTTGTGCAGGTTGGATGGTGGATGTAGCAGCAGTGGTGGTTGGGTGGGAGGTTTGGGCAGGTTGGAGATGGTGTGCAGCAGTGGTGGTGGTGTAGGAGAACTCGGGCATGTTGGAGACAGTGGATGTAGTGCAGCAGCAGTGTGGTGGTGTGTGTGTGTGGAGAACATGTGGGCAGGTTGGAGATGGATGGATGTGGCAGTGGTGGTGGTGTGGGAGAACATGGGTAGGTTGGAGACGGTGGATGTAGTACAGCAGTGGTGGTGGTGTGGGAGCAGTGGTGACAGTGGTGTAGTGGTGGTGGTGTGGGAGAACATGGGCATGTTGGAGATGGTGTATGTAGTGCAGCAGTGGTGGTGGTGTGGGAGAACATGGGTAGGTTGGAGACAGTGGATGTAGTGCAGCAGTGGTGGTGGTGTGGGAGAAGCAGTGGTGGTGGTGGTGGGACATGGAGAACATGGGGGTTGTGTAGATGGTAGACAGTGGTGGTGGTACAGCAGTGGTGGTGGTGTGGGGAACATAGGTAGGTGGGAGACTTGGGCAGTGGATGTACGGTGTGGGGAAACAGCAGTGGTGGTGGTGTGGGAGAACATGGGCAGGTTGGAGATGGTGGATGTAGCAGTGGTGGTGGTGTGGGAGAACATGGGCAGGTTGTAGACAGTGGATGTAGTGCAGCAGTGGTGTGGTGTAGACATGTGCAGTTGGGACTTGAAATGATGCTCACTGGTTAGTGTGGCATGTGGTGGTGGTGTGGGAGAACTGGGTAGGTTGGAGATGGTGGATGTAGTACAGCAGTGGTGGTGGTGTGGGAGAACATGGGTAGGTTGGAGATGGTGGATGTAGCAGTGGTGGTGGTGTGGGAGAACATGGGTAGCTTGGAGATGGTGGATGTAGCAGTGGTGGTGGTGTGGGAGAACATGGGTAGGTTGGAGATGGTGGATGTAGCAGTGGTGGTGGTGTGGGAGAACATGGGTAGGTTGGAGATGGTGGATGTAGCAGTGGTGGTGGTGTGGGAGAACATGGGTAGGTTGGAGATGGTGGATGTGGCGCAGCAGTGGTGGAGAAAGCTTATACAAGTAAATACTTTAACTGTGGTCAAATGTAAATTAATTTGTACTTATTTAACTTATTTTACTTAAATTCTGCAATATGTCTTCAATTTAAAAATAAATGTACCCCTTAATATAGACCAGGACTTCTGGTCTTCAGCTAGAAAACTTTCACAAAAGTTTGTATATTTAGGAGTCCAGAGTTTGAAGCAAGCTATTCCAGTCTGTATGTTGGAACAAAGATTGAGGATAAGAAGACACACACATTTGATGATGGGGTACTTGGGGGAAATATGCAGGGACTCAGAAAGTACTGATCTACACCTACCTCTCCAGACCCTGTACCAAGATGTGACTACTAATATCCAAACACTCCACATCTTCATTTTCAGGTGCTGCTGAAATTTTTTCCCCTCCAGCTGCAACCGAGCAGCTCTGAAAGTCATCACCCTGCAGTCCATCAGCATTTTCTGAGGCATCACTAGAGGAGGATTCTCACCTCCTCTAGTGATTATTACTGCTCCTCACTGCTCTGTTACACCCCATGTTTCTTAGTGTGTGTGTGTGTGTGTGTGTGTGTGTGTGTGTGTGTGTGTGTGTGTGTGTGTGTGTGTGTGTGTGTGTGTGTGTGTGTGATGTGTGTGTGTGTGTGTGTGAGTGTGTGTATGTGTTTAAACAGACAGAGACAGATATGGCCTAAAGTAATTGACATTAGTTTTATGGCTCCATCAGGCAGGCAGCAATGTCTGTCATAACTGTCCCAAAACTAGACAAGACCAGACAAGGTCACTCATGCACACACAGCACACACACACACACACACACACACACACACACACACACACACACACACACACACACTGAAAAGCCATATATTCACTTTTCATTTTTTGTGCGTATGTGTGTGTGCGTGTGTGTAAAAAGCTTTTTGTAAATGTGTGTGTGTGTGTGTATTGATGTTGCTTTAAAAGGCTGGTTTTAGAGAACTTTTAAGACTCTAATGATTTATTCAGACAGGACACAGGACAGTAAATAAACACAACAAGCACAAAACAGGGAATAAACATGCTGAGTACAGGATGCAGGACTGTGCAGGACATAGGACAATACAGTGCAGGACAGGACAGTACAGTGCCGGACAGTACAGGACAGGTCAGTGCAGGACACAGGACAGTACAGTGCAGGACATTACAGTGCAGGACACAGGACAGTACAGTGCAGGACACAGGACATTACAGTGCAGGACACAGGACATTACAGTACAGGACAGTACAGGACAGGACAGGACAGTGTAAGACACAGGACCATGCAGGACAGGACAGTGCAGGACACAGTACAATGCTGGGCAGGACAGAATAGTGCAGGACACAGTACAGTGCAGGACACAGGACAGTGCAGGACAGGACAGTGCAGGACAGTGCAGGGACAGTGCAGGACACAGGGCAGTGCAGGACAGGACAGTGCAGGACACAGGGCAGTGCAGGACACAGGAGTGCAGGACAGGACAGTGCAGGACACAGGACAGTGCAGGACACAGGACAGTGCAGGACACAGGGCAGTGCAGGACACAGGGTAGTGCAGGACAGGACAGTGCAGGACACAGGACAGTGCAGGACACAGGACAGTGCAGGACACAGGGCAGTGCAGGACACAGGATGCAGGAGTCCATTACAGGACGGTGTGTGGTGTGTGGAGTTTGAAATGTATTTACATGTACAGATAGATATTGTATCAAAGTCTCTATCAACTTCAAGACATGTTACACAACATTATAGAGACACGATTGGAAAGACACATTTTACTAACGGCATTGTAACTGAATCTACACAAAAAATCTTCCCAGAAGAGTGGAGTTTATCCTCGCTGTAAATGGAGACCAAACGTGGAACGAAATGTCCAAGGCACACACTGATTATAACTTTATTCTGTTTGCTAAATCATATACACCTGTGTACACCTGTGTGGTGTGTGTGTGTGTGTGTGTGTGTGTGTGTGTGTGTGTGTGTGTGTGTGTGTGTGTCACAGCTCAGAGTAAGATATGATGTGCCAGGCCAATTGACCAAATGGCTGATCTTTAAGATGGGTTCGGGGGGGGTCGCATTCGAGGATGAAGGCCAAAGGGCTCATACACACACACACACACACTCACACACACTCACACATACACACAAACACACACTCTTGCTCTAATCAAGAGTAAGAAGCCTGGTCATTGTGGAGATGTTAATGGGAGATGACAGCTTCTCGTCGCTTACGGCAACAACCAGCTCGAGCATGGAGAAACCGACAGATACACAGCCGAGGGAGAGAGAGAGAGAGAGAGAGAAGAGAGAGAGAGAGAGAAAGAGAGATGAGAGAGAGAGAGAAGAAATGGAGAAAGGTAGAGTAGTATGGAATTTTGAGGTAAAGAAAGTTTATTCACTTCCATCACATCTTATTCAGGTGTCCATTCCCATAACCTACTGGATATTTACATATACTCAAATTATGCATTCTATCTGTGTGTGTGTGTGTGTGTGTGCGCACGTGTGTGTGTGTGTGTGTGTGTGTGTGTGTGTGTGTGTGTGTGTGTGTGTGCATCTATGCATCTGTGTGTGCACATTACTCACCACCATCATCATCCACCACCATCATCACCATCATCAATACCATCATCATCATCAATACCACCATCACCTCACCATCATCATCATCATCACCATCATCACCATCATCATCCATCATCATCATCAATATCACCATCATCATTATCATCATCACCATCAATACCACCATCATAATCATCACCATCATCAATATCACCATCACCACCATCAACATCACCACATCACCAACATCATCATCATCATAAATACCACCATCACACTACACACACCTTACACACACTGTACACACACCAGCAAATATCACAGCTCTGTGTGTGTGTGTGTGTGTGTGTGTGTGTGTTGGATTATTATTGTTTCGTGTTTCTTTGTTTTTTTGGTTTTAAGATTGCTGTCTATTAATGTCATCGTGAATTTCTCTCTCTCTCTCTCTCTCTCTCTCTCACACACACACACACACACACAAAGACACACACACACCAACACAAACACACACACACAAAATGCCCCAGTGTGTGTCTGGGGCACTGAACCTGCCCTTTCTAATTATGCCTCTGAGACCTCTTCTAATTATGCCTCTGAGACTCTGTGTGTGTGTGTGTGTGTGTGTGTGTGTGTGTGTGTGTGTGTGTGTGTGTGTGTGTGTGTGTGTGTGTGTGTGTGTGTGTGTGTGTTGTGTTGTACCTGTCGCTGTTCTGATGTTAACCTTGACATCATGACTTTTATACATACTGTAGTTTAATTTTATTCTGAAGAAACAATACACAAAAAACAATAAACAAACACACAGTTTTACAGGAAAGGAGGGATAAATGTAAAGAAGGGAAGGAAGGGACAAACTGAAGGGAGAAAGAAAGAAAGGAGTGAAGGAATAAAAGCAATCTATGAAAATAAGGAGGGCGAGAGTGAAGAATAAAAGGAGATTGAAGGAAGGAAAGAGAAGAACAGAATAAAAAGTAGAATGAATGGAAAGGAATGGAAAGGAAATAAGGAAGGAAGAAAAGAAAGGGGAAGAGGTGAAAGAAAAGAACAAAGGAAACAAATCTCTCTTTCATCTCTCCATCATCTCACCTTTATCTCTCATCACCTCTCCACCAGTTCTCTTTCATCTCTCCATCACCTATCATTCATCTCTCCTTTATTTCTCCATCATCTCGCCTTCAACTGTCTTTCAACTCTCTGTCATCTCTCCATCACATCTTATTCACACAATAATTATTCATTCCTATAACATACTAGATGTTCACATGAACTCAAATTCTATATTCTACAGTGGCAAGAAAAAGTATGTGAATGTTTTGGAATTTGATGGTTTTCTGAATAAATTGGTCATAAAATGTTATCTGATCTTCATCTAATTCATTGGTATTGACAAACACAATGTGTCTAAAAATAATAACACCACAAAAATCCAATCTTTCTTGTCTTTATTGAACACAATCATTCAACATTCAAAATGGCAGTGGAAAAAGTAAGTGAAAGCTTAGAATGAATAACTGGTTGACCCCCCCTGGCAGCAATAACCTCAACCAGGCGCTTCCTGTAGCTGTGGATCAGACCTGCACATCGCTGAGGAGGAATTTTAGCCCATTCTTCCTGGCAGAACTGCTTTAGCTCTGTCATATTCTTTGGACGTCTCATGTGTACGGCCCTCTTCAAGTCAATCCATAGCATCTCTATTGGGTTGAGGTCTGGGCTCTGACTCGGCCACTCCAAAAGGCGGATTTTGTTTTTCTGAAGCCATTCTGTTGTGGACTTGCTCCGGTGTTTTGGGTCGTTGTTCTGTTGCATCACCCACTTTCTACACAGTTTCAGCTGATGTACAGACATTCTCACATTATCCTGAAGAATTGTCTGATATACTTGGGAATTCATCTTCCCCTCAATGATTGCAAGCTGGCCAGGCCCTGATGCAGCAAAGCAGGCCCAAATCATGATGCTTCCTCCACCATACTTTACAGTTGGGATGATGTTGTCATGACGATATGCCGTGCCCTTTCTACGCCAGATGTAGTGCTGTGTGTTTTTTCCAAATAGTTCAATCTTAGTTTCATCAGTCCACAAAACATTTTGCCAATACCGCTGTGGAGTGTCAATGTGCTCTTTTGCAAACTTAAGGCGTGCAGCAATGTTCTTTTTAGTAAGCAGCGGCTTCCTTCGCGGTGTCCTGCCGTGGATACCCTGCTTGTTCAGTGTTTTACGTATTGTAGACTCATGAACAGATATGTTAGCAAGTTCCAATGATGCCTTCAAATCTTTGGCTGTCATTCGGGGTTGTTTCTTTACCTCATTGATGAGTGTTCGTTGTGCTCTTGGTGTCATTTTGACGGGGCGCCCACTTCTAGGTAGAGTAACAACAGTCCCAAATTGTCTCCATTTGTAGATTGTTTGCCGAACTGTAGACTGGTGAATTTCTAAAGTCTTTGAAATAACTTTGTAACCCTCGCCAGCTTCATGTAAATCAACAATTCTTGATCGTAGGTCCTCTGAAAGCTCTTTTTGGCGAGGCATGGCTCACATAATCATGTTCTTCTTGTGCAGAGCAAACTCCAAAGGTTTGAGGGGTTTTTATCAGTCAGAGTATCTGTAGTCCACACCTCCAAACTTATTCTCTTAACAAGACTCCAGGTGTGCTAAAAACCAATTAACTTTTTTGAGGTCATTAACTCGAGGTTTCACTTACTTTTTTTTTTTCCACTGCCATTTTGAATGTTGAATGATTGTGTTCAATAAAGACAAGAAAGATTGGATTTTTTTTGGTGTTATTATTTTTAGACACATTGTGTTTGTCAATACCAAGTGAATTAGATGAAGATCAGATAACATTTTATGACAAATTTATTCAGAAAACCATGAAATTCCAAAACGTTCACATACTTTTTCTTGCCACTGTATATGTGTGTGTGTGTGTGTCTATGTCTGTCTGTGTGATGTGTGTGAGTGTGTGTATGTGTGTGTGCTGTGTGTGTATGTCTGTGTGAGTGTGTGTGTGTGTATGTGTGTGTATGTCTGTGTGTGTGTGTATGTTTGTGTGTGTGTCTATATATGTCTATGTGTGTTTGTGTGCAGTGTGTGTGTGTGTGTGTGTGTGTCTATATATATATATATATATATCTGTGTGTGTGTATGTATATGTATATATATGTGTATGTGTGTGTGTGTGTGTATGTGTGTGTATATATATATGTCTGTGTGTGTGTATATATGTCTGTATGTGTCTATATGTGTGTGAGTGTGTGTGTGTTGTGTGTGTGTGTGTGTGTGTGTGTGTGTGTGTGTGTGTGTGTGTGTGTGTGTGTGTGTGTGTGTGTGTGTGTGTGTGTGTGTGTTTAATGTGTTTAATGGAGAGAAGAGCTGTGATGTGACAGGGTTAATGTCGAGCATCCTTCTGTATGACTGTGAGTTTGCTGTGAGACACACGGACAGTGATGAGGCATGGCATGGCACTGCAGGCTGTGCTGTGTGTGTGTGTGTGTGTGTGTGTGTGTGTGTGTGAGAGAGAGAGAGAGAGATGAGTGATGAGGTATGGCAGCTGGAGGGCTTGGATGGCTGGTTCAGAACTGGTGGGATGGACACCGATTAGGACTTCAGTATCCGCTTGTCACATCGCTGAAGAGAGAGAGAGATGGAGAGAAAGATAGACAGAGTCAGAGAGAGATGGAGAGGGAGGGGATGAGGATAGAGAGAGAGAGAGAGAGAGAGAGAGAGAGAGAGAGAGAGAGAGAGAGAGAGACAGACGATCAGATCAGCAGAGGGAGAGGGATGAGCACAGAGATAATATAGACACTAAAAGGAAATGACAGTTTGAAGGAAAAAGAGCAAGCTGAAGAAGAGTTTTATTTACTGAAGAATGACTTTAACACACTGTACATCCCTTTATTTACTGATTCTTAACTCTAACTTCCACTTCCTGTCCCAACAACATCTCCTCAATCTCACCCAACACCATCTACACCATCCCTTCCACCAAAACACCCAGCTGTTGTCCGAACTCATCTGTCTATCAGAGGAACATCTGGGGAGGTGGTGGCTTAGTGGTAAGGTGTTGGCCTCTTGACCAGAAGATCACAGGTTCAAACCCCCACCACCACCACCAAGCTACCACTAGTGGGCCCTTGAGCAAAGCTCTTAACCCTCAATTGCTCAGTTGTAAGTCGCTCTGGATAAGGGCGTCTGCCAAATGCCACAAATGTAAATATAAATGTAAACCTCCAGTCTGCACTCGGGATACGAAGGAGGAGAAGGAAGAAAAGGAAAAGGGGAAGGTAGGAATGAAAGGAAGAAAAATAGAGAAAAATAGGGAAATGAGGATTAATAGGAATGGAAGAAAGGAAGGAAGGAAGGAAAAGTAGGAGGGAATTGAATGCAATGAATGAACGATCAAGCAAACAAATGAATAAAATCAAAGAAATAAGGAAGGAAGGTATAAAAGGGAAAGAGATCAAACAAAGGCATCAATAAAAATATTTTGAAGAACAGAACAAAGGAAACATAAAGAAAGAAATGAATGGACCAGATATATGCAAGGAAGGGAATAAAGGGAAGGAAGTGATGAAGGAATAAAATGTAAAGGAAAGACAGAAGGAACTGAATCAGAGTCAGTGTTGGTGAATGTGATGTGAAACTCCAGGTGCAGATCTTGGTGTTGAGGTCCTGATTTGAGAGACTCAGTAGAAAGAGCTTCCAGTTCCAGTTCCAGTTCATTTTGGAAAGACGAGACGGACCGAGATGGTCTGATCATCTCCAACTGTGGAAAGATCGACAGGTTTAGGAAGAACCCACAGTAGGAGGAAGTTAAATGTGGAATGGATGAAGCTGGTTTAGGACAGTGATGGAGTGGATGAAGCTGACCACTAATCTATCACTCTATCATTCTCACCCTATCACTATCACTCTATCAGTATCACTCCATCACTCTCCTCTTCTCCATCTCTCTTTGTTTTTCTTTTTCCGCCTGTTTCTTTTTCACTTTCTCCATCTCTCTTTCCCTCCTCCTCCCCTCTCTCTCTCATTCACTTTTTCTCCCTCTGTATCTCTCTCTCTCTCTCTGTCGTGGAGAGGATGATGAGATTTGGCAGTTCATGTTTGGAGCCATGGGCGAGCCCTGAGCCACTGCAGATGATAGTTTTAATTGCTTTCAATCTTTCAGCCACTGGCACTGAGTGTGTGTGTGTGTGCGTGTGTGTGTGTGTGTGTGTGTATGTGTGTGTTCGTTCAGCAGAGGAAACTCTCATGTCTGTGATTGGTTTGATAGAAATGTCCGGTGTTTACAAAAAGAATAAGAGATTAGAGAGTAAAGAGATGAAGTAGGAGATAAAACTCGGCATCATCAAGATGCCAATACACCAAATCTAGATTTTTGTTTGTTTGTTTGTTTGTTTGTTAATAAGGTGTGTTACAGATTTGAATGTAATTTTATTGTGTGTGTGTGTGTGTGTGTGTGATTATGTGTACTTCATATTAGTTTAATAGATATATAATATAAGTGTAAAATAACTAATATTATTATTGTTCTATGTGTGTGTGTGTGTGTGTGTGTGTGTGTGTGTGTGTGTGTGTGTGTGTGTTGTGTGTGTTTATAGCCTGTGGGCACATTAAGTCCTAACATTCCCACAGTGAATAATCACACTGTGCATTTAAAGCTCTGTAATATTAATCATCTCTCTATTATTATTTTACATCAAATCAGAAAATGATTTAGAACATCTAAACACATCTGAAATGTAGTTTTAAAAACATCCTCATGCTGTAGGCTATGGATAGAATTAATAAAATAGTGTTATGACTACTAAAATAAAATATATACTGGAATTGATATAGCAAATAAACAACACAGAAGTCTTATAGTCCGGAGTGCACAAACTTACAGACATTGTGTATTTGGTGTTAAACATGTGATTAATGTATCAGATTTTACCTACTGTTTCTCAGCACTTTCCAAATATCACAAATATAATTATATTTATAAAATAAATAATATTGATTCTTCTTCTATACATTTATTTACCTGTTTTACATTTTTATAAGACTTAATGAAATATCCCTAAACAGATGACATGAAGAACGAGTGCAGAAAACGCAGGAAAAAGCAGAGAAAAAACGCACACAGAAATGCAGCAGTGCAGTGCGAGCATACAGTGAAAAGAGACGAGGTCAAGGTGTTCAATGTGTTTCTTGTTTTAGTAATGATATTCATTCTCACTGTCTGATACGTGTATGTTGTGTGTGTGTGTGTGTGTGTGTGTGTGTGGTGTGTGTGTGTGTGTGTGTGTGTGTGTGTGTGTGTGTGTGTGTGTGTGTGTGTGTGTGTGTGTGTGTGCGTTGCTAAGTTTTATATACTGTGTTTATCTTGAATATTGATTTTTTTCTGTGGACGTGGCGTCATAATGACTGACATAATGACATTAAGACTAAAGGTCTAAGGGTGAAATACACGACCCATGAATGACACACACACACACACTTGCATGCACTCTCTCACATATATACACACACACATACGCACACACACACACACACACACACACACACACACACACACACACACACACACACACACACATCACATGCATGCAAGCACACACACACACACACAAACACTCGCACGCACTTGCTTGCACATACACTCATGTACACGCATACATACACACACACCACACACACACACACACACACACAGAGCGTAAAGAAGGACTAGTGTAGGATATGTTGGATTTTACATTTTTCATCATCACCTCTGTGTGTGTGTGTCTGTGTGTACGCGCACATGCGTGTGTGTACG